>JBAMAV010001065.1:0-600000 GCA_037043315.1 Amiota communis
AAGAGTATAAAAAAAAAAAACACTATGATGACACTTTATTATGCTGAATCAGGCATGCAGCGCCGTGTCGGATGCGCTTTATTCTGATTTTTTGATTTCTTGTGTGTATTTATTGCGTTGACAGGCATTTGTTGTTTCTCTGATGTTTGTTTCAATGTTGTCTTTGTTGTCGTGTGTGTGTTTGTGTTTCAGCTAATATGAGAATATCTTGACCAATATTAGTGTCTACCCAATATTTACCAACCATGTAAATTTCAAGAACTTGGGATTGCTAGGAAGGGTAGCTCCCATACAAACCCAAATTCAAATCAATGTTCTTATTTGAAAAACTTTTTTGTTTTTTGTCTTCATTGCACGATGGTACGGCACCCTTGATGTGAGAGTCAGACTCACACTTGACCGATTTTTTTTTTATTTTTTCTCCAATATATGGTAGATTTGACAAAAAAAAAAGAAAAGTTTTTGATGTCGTATAATTTTGATAAGCCAAACACTATGATGGTACATATATTGTGGAAATTCAGGGTCAAAATTTTACTATATAGTGCTATACATTATTTTAACTTGAATAAATAAACTATGTATGTATGTACTGTAGGCATTATAAGAATTTATGAATTTTGAATATAGAAAATTAATATTAAATCGTGTTCTTACTGTTTAGACTCAAATCCAATTGGAGCGCAGTTGCCTCTTGCAAGCTTATTTAGATTTATTGATGGCTGAACGTGCTGCAATGGATAGAAATGACGATGATACTGATGGTCCAGAAAATACTGGTAATTAACTCTGCTTCTTCCAACTGAAATAACTGAAATCCCCTCCCTTAAAATTCCTCCACGTAAAAACACAAAAAAATGTTCGTTAATTTATTGGTATGTACATGGATCATACAATTTGAGTGGTTTGATCTACGAAATGTCTGTTGTATGGTAAGTACAATACTATATACTTACTTACAATATATTTTTGCATATTTTGATGTATATTTTTTAACTTTTATTTTTCAGATTCAGAAATAAAACAAAAAAAAAAAACAAAAATAGAAAAAGGATACAAAAACATGTGATAAGCATATTTTGCATTAGCAAGAAGAACGTCCATAAACACAATTTGGCCCATACGACCGAAAGCTTTAATGGAACATATTTTAAAATTTTTCATTCAGTTCAAAGATGTTTTAATTATGTGCAAGTTGGAGGATTCAAAAAACAATTAACGTTAAAATCATAAGTTTAAAAAAATTAATTGCCAAATTAATACAAAAAAATTTTATATTTAATTAAATAAAAAAAAAATGTTGTAACAACAAATTTTGTGTATTGCAATTGGTAAGGTAGCCTTTAAATAACATACTAGTACTCTCTAGAGTGGTTTCGTATCGTTGAGTTATGTAGCGAATAACTAATCTGTATAGAAGTATATCAATATATCAATAAATCGTTTAATGGAATAAAGTGAAGCAAGAACCATTATAAGAAGATTATATACAGACAAATAATGATGTTCAAATTTTTCCTTTCCTGCTTATTTGTACAAATTTATCAGAACTATTTCCACATTATTCAAATGCAACACAATTACATGCTTAAATAAGAAAACAACGACTGTGTGGACAAAATTTTTGTAAACGATATAGTTTCAGATCGCCATTCGATCTGAAAACTATACGAAAATCAATCATATGTTTCCATAGTTTGTGGCAACAAAAGATTGGTTTACGATACTCGCAAAATATATCAATAGCGAGCATCTTACGAATCTAAATGAGCGAATTTTAAGCAACGCTCGTTTTTTCTTGTGCCGTGTGCAAGAGAAACCGTCTCACTTTGCCTATTATTTCATATTAATCATATTTATGCACGCAAAACTATCGTTTGCGAACACGTTTGTATGCATTAAATGAATGTTCAAGCAACCCTCGTGCTTTAACCACAAAATGCTCGTTTTTCAGCCTCTTTGCGATAGTTTAGGCGAACGTTCACTTAACATTCGTTGCTTGGCCCACTGGGAATAGGCTCATACGATACAATACTATGTACGAGTATTTGTATGTCACACAAAGAACTTTGTATGTGTGAGGTCTGCACAAAGTAAGTATGTATGGTATGGTATGGTATGGTATGGTATGGTATGGTATGGTATGGTATGGTATGGTATGGTATGCTATATATTGTCATGAGTCTAGTTTTTAATATTGTTAAAAATATATTTCTTTAAAATAATGTCCGGCAAGTGGTTCACGCAAATATATACTCTGTATTATATAGCGCTGGCTGCAAGGACCTTAGGCTACTTACAATTTTGGGATAACTTAGATCTTATACCTAAAGGCCTTCAGCGCCCACAAGGGAACCTATGGTTTATAGCAAATTTTGTTTATTTATTTAATAATTTGACAATGCTGCTAGAGGCATATCCCCCTGATGTTCAATAGAATGCAGCTCCATATCTTTTGTAAACCCTCATTTTTTGTAAACAGTTTATAATTGTTATTAATGAATAATTTATTTACTTAAATTTGGCTTTATCACAAAAATAATTTTGATTACACGGAACAATTTACAAAAAAAAAAAAAAAAAAAATTTAAAGAAATTATGAAGACTTTGAGCCTCTAGATGGCTTAATGGCATAAAGCTGCGTCCATTCACGGGCGAGCTCATCGTGGGCCTGCCGGTTGTTTAGATATTTCTCGGCGATATCCATCTCCGATGGAGTAAGTGGATTGGCATTCTTTATAACAGATTCAATAAATACAAGTATTTGCGAAACGGTTATAGCTGCCGACCATTCAGAACCCAAAATGTTTAAGCAAATCAACCCCTCTTGGCTAATATTACAATGATAGATTTTTGTGGCAAACCGCACATCTGGTGGCACAAAGGGATATTTTAATGAAAATGTGATGTTCAACTTGAAAACTCCATTTTCATAAGGTGAATCGGTGGGACCAATAAGTGAGGCTTCCCACTTGAAAATGTTATTATTTATGAGACGTGCGCTCCAATTCTCTGGTGGGTCCACTGAAATATTTTGAAATTCTTGTCTTAAACGTTTCAACACCAATGATTGTCCGCTGTTTGATCCCCTGATCGGTGGTTTCCGTTTATAGAGTACTTTTGGGTGTACAGATGAATCTGTACGTCTCAACACCAATGATTGTCCGCTGTTTGATCCCCTGATCAGTGGTTTCCGGTTAAAGAGTGCTGTTGTTTGCACAGATGATTCTGTACGTCGTGGTGCCCGCTCGGGACTTATTGGTAGTTCATCTTCATTTGAGTTAGCCCAATCCATCATGGGATCTTGTGACTGTGTTCCCGCAACTGTTGTTGTCGCCACTTGCGACTCACGACTGCGAAGTGATGAAGTCCTCCTCACTGGCATTCTTATGTTATCTCTACGTGAAACTAACCTAATCCAATATAATATTGTTCTATGATATCTTAGTTCGTTCTTTTCGCTATTATTTTTTTCTTTATTAAAATATAAAATATAGATTTAAGCTTCGTCTATAGCATTTAGTGAAATATACTTGTATGTTTCAAGAATAGCATACTTTAAGCTACAATATATTTGAATTAAAATTTGGTTGCTTTGATGAATTTCAATTCAATTCGCTCACAAAGCAAGCATCATTTGATTAATGTTTTTGCCATTATAATTGAGTTGTTATTTGCTAAATTATTTGCAACTCGTAAAAAGGTTGGAAATAAAATGCTTCATTATCTATTGTGGTTCAGATTGAGCCGACCAAAATACTCGTACATATGTACATATATGTAAAACATATATACTAAGTAGATGACTAACTGAATGCCTTTGTTTGCATTTTTTTATTTATTTTAATTGGTTTTTTAAAAAATATTTTAATATAATTTTGACTATACATATTTTCATTTCTATTTTTGTTATATGTTTTTATACACTTCTTTTAACTATGATAGAAAATTTGTTACAGTTTAATCTGTTGTTTTCAATATACGATAGATCACCTGGTATTCTCTTATGTTTTAGTTGGTTTTTAGTAAGAAAGTTGCTTATATGTATACAACTCATAATTACAAAGGAATGGGTGAAGAACATTGGAAGGTTTATGTATATAGCACATCGGATAACTCAATAAGACTGTTTTAAGTTGCAGTGTTTTCATTCGACCTAACTGTCATGTGAGTCCGTGCCGATCTCAGGACTCCTGATCACGAAAAAGTGTAAATCCTGCAATTTTTTTTATGTTTACTTTCATTTCAAATCTCTTTGTATGTTAAAAAATACAATTAATTTTGTTAAACAAAAATGAAGTTCGAAACTTAAAGTTTTGATCCGTTTATTCATAAACTTAATTGGGGTCTCTGACATGTATTGCATGCAAAACTCACGTTAGAGTCTACATAAATATTAGTGTAAAAGAAACATATAAAAATTGTATGAATATAAATACTATAAATAATTTTCATACAGGCATTTGTATTGTATCGTATACATATAGTACAATTTATAGTTTTATAAATATTTTATATACGTTTACATATTTATATACTTTAATTTGTTTTTATAGATACATTTGATATTAGCACAATTACAAATATTACTCTATTAATATACTGTTATAAATCTTCTTTTATTGAAGGATAAACACATATATTTAATTATTCATAATTTTATGAGTTCTAGTGCTTTTCTCTAGTTCGTTAACAACAACTTTAAATTCAAGAAATGGATCGATCATTTCTTCTTAAAATAAAGTCTCATCCCAAAACTTGACAACGATCCAGTGAACTCCGTTGTCTCTTCTAGTAAGTTTTAAACAACGAAATGAAGTCCAATCCATTTATACTAAATTTGTGTGCCTACATAATAGAATATTGAATTTTATTTAAATATACTCGTATCAGATATTTCAATAAACAAAATATTGTACTTACGTGACAAAGAATATTTGCGTTTTGGAGTTTTAGATTTGCTTGATCCGAAGCCACCTGATTATAAATATGAACTGTTTGATTTAATGGAACTACTTGAAGTTGATTTAATGGACGATTGCTACAGTTAGTACAATCACAAAAACAATCTGATCAGCTTGTTGAAGGACTACTTCAGCTTGACCTTAATGTTGACGAATTTCGGTTTTCCTTTTTTCCTCATTTGATGGCTTTAGTGAAGATGCCATAGTTGATGATGGTGGTAGAAGAATTGGGGTTGCCATTGTTGATGCTGGCACACATGGTGCTGCCTTAGATGTTGCTGGCACAGATGGTGCTGTCAGAGATACTGCTTGCATAGATGGTGCTTGCATAAAAGAAGCTGACAAAGATGCTGCTTGCATAGATGATGCTGGCTTCTATGATGGTGGCCCAGATGGTGCTGACAGAAATGATGCTAACACAGATGGTGGCTGCACGCATGATGGTAGTGTAGATGTTTTTGTCATTGTTTCGATACCAATATCATTACCGATGAAAGATCCGGAAAGATGATCAAGGGGCTGATACAGTCCTCCAGGCATTTCTTGACTGATGTTCGGTATTTTCAACAAGAAGCTGTCCATCAATTGGGCGGAATGGAGTATATGCGAATGCATGAAATGACCATAAGGGAAATAATCTAAGGCATTGCTAAAAATTAAACGCATATCGTCAGCGAATTCTTGTCCGCTTCGGTAAATCTTCTTTTTCATTTTATGCTGAATAATTGCAAAACATATGGGTTCCTTGGTGACATCGGTGTCAAATCATTGAACTTTTAATTTATTATAGAATGGCCAAGACTCGATTACAAAGTCTTTGCTTAAAACCCTTTCCAAAATTTGTTGACAATATTGCAAAGATTCCGTGACTTGATCGAAAAGGATCTCTTCCGAATAAGATGTTTCCAGAGTCGGCGTTTCTCGTTTATTTTGTGCCATTTTAATGAATATCACACTTAATAAAAGCAAAAATCACAGTTTTTTAAATTAATATACAGATTTTTACTTTTTTGATACCAGATTCAGTACTTCAGTACTTTTGTTCTTAGATTACCAGCAATGTATTGAATTATGAATTTCCCAAAAATATGTGTGTATTGTTGCCTCACAATAATATTTGGTGATCGTCACAATCGCAAGCGGGATGGATTTCGTAAATGATTTGTATGATTTTCACGGGTTTTCCAATGTCTTTGACTTAGATCGTTTGATTTTTACACCCGATTAGAAAAATCACGCGTTCTTATTTGAAAATGTTGCCAGAAAAAACAGTTGTCAACAAACACAAGAATAAATCGGTCATATATATTTGCATCATCTATTTACACGATGCCATTGGTTGTGCCATTTCTTTTCTTTCATATATTCTTCTGTTTGTTGACAAGCTTTCATGCGGGTTACAGTTTTTTGATATTATCCTAATGGGTGTAGGTGGTTACGATATAGTCGTTGTTGGTAGCTTGTGGTTCTTGCAAATTTTGGCATTGATTAGAAATATTTTTTGATATCATGACGGATGGATAAGCCTAGATTGAACAACGACCGTGAGTCTTATAGGCAATTCACACCAAGGCAAATGCACATCAACATTGATGTGCCTACTGATACGTATCAGATTCGACAACAACCACAAGGAAAATGACGTCATCCAGGGGTTGTTGTTGTAGAATGTGATGGGCATCAATAGTCGCATCAAGAACTGATGTGCCTTGATATGAAAATGTATAATGATCACTCTAGACATTTTTTGCCAGTGTCGCCAAGTTTTTCCTAGTGCTTCCAATTTTTTTTTGGGTTTTCCCGCCTGTGGCATCACTAAACAGCAGCTGATGGCACAAAATATTGTTAAGTAAACCATAAATTGTCAATTTTTTTAAAAGAATTTAATAAAATAAGTATCAGAAATGAAAAAGGGAATTGCAAAAACTATTTGCATATGTTGCAAATGTTCTAAATCATGTATTTTTCATAAATTTTTAGTTTTTATTTAACCAACGTGCTCGCATGTTCCACGTGTGTGTATAACCAAAACAAAAAACAGCTGTTCGTGATGCAAAATATCCGGTCTGAGCGAAAAACCCTATCAACGTGATGTACTTTGGTGTGAATTGCATATTAGTCTTATTAATTTATTGTAACAAACAAGATGACCCGGCAAATGTTGTTTTACTTTTAAGGAATGTTTGTGCTTTTGTTAGGAACGCATTTTCGACGAAATTCAAATTTAAAAACTCAGTTAAAAATGTTTCTTTATATTGAAAAAATCTTTGTTACAAGCAAGTCTTAGTAACTTAAAGCAAATTAATAATCAAGTCATTCATAAAGATTCGACAAAAGTATTGCACACTATTGGATCGGTTAAATCATAATTCTTTGTGCAACAACATGGCATAAGTTACAAAGCTTCGCCGGCAACATAAGTGTTTTCAATATAATGAAATATTGAATTGATGCAAATTAGAAAAAGCGTGTGGTCCCATAAAGTAAAATAGACGTATTTTTATTAAAATTTCAAAAAGTAAATAAAACATAATAGGCTGTTTTTCTCTGAAAAGAAATCGATGTTTGTCAATTGTCAAAATTTTTTGTCACTTCACATTTTGTGACGGAAACGAAGACTCCCAAAAAGAAAAAAAACTCATGGAGTCACAAAGATTTGCGGCTACTGATAAGAATGTAGAATTTATTCTCTTGCGTAAGATGAATCGCGAAGACTATAAACTTTTAACAGAAGAAGTTAGGGCTAATGGAAACGAAATTATGAATGTTGAGGATTCTATCGCGGAAATTGAGGAAATAATAGTAGGTCCACCTGATGTAAAAAATCAGTTGCAGTTGCCAACGTCGCCCGATGATTCTGGTGTAGCAGTTAAGGACATAATAGACGGTGCCGATCAGTTGCTGTTGCCAACGTCGCTAGTACCAATAAAAGTCCCAAAATTGGAAAACCCGTCTCCAGGGTCTCTTTTGCGTAATTGTAATTTGGACGTCTTTTGGCAATTCTTTGTAAACAGCTTGAAATTTGTCCGCAAGCTACCAAGTTTTGCAATAAGAAATTTCGCAAAGGTTATACGTGTAAACTCAGCTTCAAGAATATCGAAAAAGGTGTCACTAAGCACTTTGGCATATGGAAAGCTATTATTACACGAACAGGAAAAAAAAACAAAGGATGGGATGGAAAGGCAGAACGTTCAATGGAGGAACTTGGAGGTTATTGTGATGGACGATCAACAATTAAATTCATTAGCAGAATATGGAAAAAAACACGCAGACACACACAACAAAAAAGAAACTAAAAATCAGAGGGGATTGGGGTTTGGGGAGCATATCCAGGCAACTGCATGAAGCAATCAAAACATTTTATACTAATTTCGAAAAAAAAATAATTTCATTTAATTTTTTATTTACTGTAAGTTTTTTTTTGGAAAAATGATATATGTATGTATGAACTATGTGAAATGAAATAGAAAAATATTTAATATTTTAACATTATTTGATGAGAACCTATGTAATTTAATTGACTTTTTTGACTTGAATTGGATCAGGTTTGGTTAGGTTGGATTAGATTTGTTGGCCGGAGCCGCACATAGACCAGACGGAGTCCATTTCCCGTTTGTCTTGACGCATGGAAGTATCGTTTGAGAACTGTTAGAGTATCTTGGGATATAATTTACTCTCGATTTCATTATTTTCCTATGACTATTAAATCCTAAGGGCGGAACTCCAATTCATGGTTTTCGAGCTTTGTGTGCCTTACTTGCTTTTCAACTGCACAACACGCTTCCCATATGTAGAAAATTACTCGTATTTTACCTGCACGAAACGGTATATTAATGGATTGTCAAAATTTATTTAAAAATTCTTTTCTTTTTGATTGGAAAAATGCACTCTTGCTTCTAAGATTACTCCCTCCAATTGACCAATTCATCTTTATGCTCATTGTATGCATGTAGGATCATATGGATCCTCTTCGTTGTTATTTGCTCACATTTTTTTCGATCAATAGCTTTGATCCTGAGTAATCGTTCCAGCTTTAGATTTTCTGAAAGAGCTGATCTCCATGTAACGGGTGATTTTTTAGCAACTTTTTTTTGGCAACACTGTTTTTAACAGCTGACGCGGCTTACGTGCCTTGTGTTACTGTCAAAAACGTTCAGTTTGGTCTATAATTTTACCATGAATCGACTTACAAACGAACAGCGTTTACAAACTATTGAGTTTTATTATCAAAATTCATGCTCGGTAAGGCAAGTTTATCGTGCGCTTCTTCCATTTTATGGTCAGTTTGGTCGACCTTCTGAGACGGCTATTCGGAATGTTGTGACTAAATTTCGCACCCAATTTACATTATTGGACATTAAACCACCAACACGCTTAAGTAGCGTGCGGACAGAGGAAAAAATCGCAGCTGTATCCGCAAGTGTTACTGATGACCCTGAATTATCGATTCGGTGCCATTCACAGCAATTGGGCCTCTGTTACTCCACTACGTGGAAAATTTTGCGAAAGGCTTTGGGTGTAAAACCTTTTAAAATACAGCTGGTGCAAGAATTGAAGCCGCGCGACCTACCACAACGGCTAACTATTGCTGAATGGGCTCTGGCAACTTGAATGAAGATCCAATTTTTTATCGAAAAATTGTGTTCAGCGACGAAGCTCATTTCTTGTTGAATGGATACGTGAATAAGCAAAATTGCCGCATTTGGACTGAAGAGCAACCAGAAGCATTGCAAGAACTACCAATGCATCCCGAAAAAGTCACTGTTGGGTGTGCATTATGGGCCGGCGGCATCATTGGGCCGTACTTTTTCAAAGACGACGAGCGCTACCGTACGATGCTTACAAACTTTTTTTTGCCCAAAATGGAATAGCTTGACTTGGCTAACATGCGGTTTCAACAAGATGGTGCCACATGCCACACAGCACGCGAAACAATGGCCAGATTGAGAGTTAAGTTCGGTGAGCAGTTTATTTCACGTTTGGGGCCGGTCAATTGACCGCCTAGATCATGTGATTTAAGGCCTCTAGACTATTTTTTGTTGGGCTATGTTAAGGCCCATGTCTATAGAGACAAGCGCGCAACGATTGACGCACTGGAAGCCAATATTGAACAATTTATTCGTGAGACCCAGCGTATGGACTATTTGCAGCGCAGCCGCGGCCAACATTTACATGAAATTATCTTTAAACATTAAATTATATCGATCGTTCTATCGACTCAAATAAAGATTTCATACATTTTTCTGAATTTAATGTGTTTTTCTGAGTATGAAAATAGCAAGCTCTTAAGAAATCACCATTATCCGTCATTTTATTTACAATTGCTGCAATAATAAAAGATTCAGAAAGATATTACGTTCGATTTTCAGCTAAAAAAAGCTATGAAAAACTTAGTTTTTATTCCCTCAATTGTTCCACAATGGGATGTAACCGAATTCTGTCGAAAGCTTTGGAGAAGTCAAGGGAGACAATCTGCAACTGATTTATGTTTTTTAAAGCAAAATTGCTTTTTAGAAAGTACATTTTTTAGTCGATCATCTTAGATCCAGATGCCAGGTCAGGAAAACAAACTTAGAGTGGTACAGATTAATCTGCATCACTACAGAGTGCCTTCCGAGGACCTGCTGCGATTTATGGAGGATGAGTTGGTTGACGTGGCACTTATACAGGAACCCTGGATGGTGACAGGGTTTGTGGCCTAAAGTGTCATGTCTCATCTCCCCACAGATTGTGGGTAAGCTAAGAACCTGTATCTTGGTAAGAGATGGGATTAATGTTCTTTTCTCTTCTCTTTACAGCAGCGGTGATCTCACGGTACTGGTGTGCGAGAGGAAGTTCGGTAAGAGTCTCTACCTCACTTCCGCGTATCTTCCCTACGAAGAGGAAAATCCTCCATCTGAACACATCAGGACATTCTTCCGGTGCGATGACTAATGGCATGGATGTGGTACTAAGCTGTGATGCAAACGCGCATCACACTCTTTGGGGAGTAAAAACATAAATAAGAGAGGGGAGGCTCTGTTCGACTTTATACTCTCAACAAATCTTGACACACTTTCCAGGTTGCTCTAATACTGATGGGGAAGTTGAGAATATTAACTTCAGTATCAGTAGATCAATCATGGATGGTACAACCAATGAAGCAGTTTTACATGACCTGATTACAGCGGAAAGGTTACTCTGGGCGATAGGGTCTTTGAAGCCTTATACATCGCCGGGATCAGATGGTATAATACCAGCCATGCTACAGACTGCTTCTGCATATCTTGTACCGTGGCTGATAAAGATTTTCAGGTGGTGTCTTCTTACTGGGTAAATTCCTAAAAAGTGGAATGAGTGAGTGTGGTTGATTGGTACGAATGCGAAAGTCATCGCCAACCCGAACAGGACCGAAGATCTTGCGCAGTACTTTTCTCTCGAACACTCCCAGGGCATCTACATCATTGCGTGTAAGTGACCATGCTTCCGCGCCATATAGAAGCACAGGTCGGATGAGTGCCTTGTAGAGTGTTAGTTTTGTCGCTCGAGAGAGGTCTCTACTACTCAATTGCCTATTGAGACCAAAATAGCACCTGTTGGCAAGAGTGATTCTGCGCTTGATCTCCAGGCTGACGTCGTTATCGGTGTTAATGGCGGTGCCAAGGTACACGAACTCCTTGACAACATCGAAAGTATAGTCGCCGGCTGTAACTTGGGATCCAACACGCCGCACGTCCCTACTAGTTGACAACATATACTTCGCCTTGCCCTCATTCACCGCCAGACCCATTTTGGCAGACTCCCGTTCAATAGCACTGAAAGCTGCGGTGACATCTCGCTTGGTACGCCCAATGATGTCGATGTCGTCGGCATACGCAAGGAGCTGGACACTTTTGTAGAAAATAGTGCCAGTGCGATGTACACCCGCCTTCCGCAGAACGCTCTCCATGACGAAATTGAAGAGGTCGCATGATAAGGGGTCGCCTTGTCTGAAACCTCGCACGGTATCAAAAGGTTCGGAGAGGTCTTTTCCTACCTTGACGGAGCTGCATGAATTACTCAACGTCATCCTGCAAAGCTTTATCAGCTTCGCAGGGATACCGAGCTCAGACAAGGACCTTACGCTACTTACAATTTTGGGATAACTTAGATCTTATACCTAAAGGCCTTCAGCGCCCACAAGGCAACCTATGGTTTATAGCATTTTTTGTTTATTTATTTAATAATTTGACAATGCTGCTAGAGGCATATCCCCCTGATGTTCAATAGAATGCAGCTCCATATCTTTTGTAAACCCTCATTTTTTGTAAACAGTTTATAATTGTTATTAATGAATAATTTATTTACTTAAATTTGGCTTTATCACAAAAATAATTTTGATTACACGGAACAATTTAAAAAAAAAAAAAAAAAATCAAAGAAATTATGAAGACTTTGAGCCTCTAGATGGCTTAATGGCATATACCTGCGTCCATTCTCGAGCGAGCTCATCGTGGGCCTGCCGGTTGTTTAGATATTTCTCGGCGATATCCATCTCCGATGGAGTCAGCGGATTGGCATTCTTTATAACAGATTCAATGAATACAAGTATTTGCGAAACGGTTATAGCTGCCGACCATTCAGAACCCAAAATGTTTAAGCAAATCAACCCCTCTTGGCTAATATTACAATGATAGATTTTTGTGCCAAACCGCACATCTGGTGGCACAAAGGGATATTTTAATGAAAATGTGATGTTCAACTTGAAAACTCCATTTTCATAAGGTGAATCGGTGGGACCAATAAGTGAGGCTTCCCACTTGAAAATGTTATTCTTTACGAGACGTACGCTCCAATTCTCTGGTGGGTCCACTGAAATATTTTGAAATTCTTGTCTTAAACGTTTCAACACCAATGATTGTCCGCTGTTTGATCCCCTGATCGGTGGTTTCCGTTTATAGAGTACTTTTGGGTGTACAGATGAATCTGTACGTCTCATCACCAATGATTGTCCGCTGTTTGATCCCCTGATCAGTGGTTTCCGTTTAAAAAGTGCTGTTGGGTGCACAGATGATTCTGTACGTCGTGGTGCCCGCTCGGAACTTATTGGTAGTTCATCTTCATTTGAGTTAGCCCAATCCATCATGGCATCTTGTGACTGTGTTCCCGCTACTGTTGTTGTCGCCACTTGCGACTCACGACTGCGAAGTGATGAAGTCCTCCTCACTGGCATTCTTATGTTATCTCTACGTGAAACTAACCTAATCCAATATAATATTGTTGTATGATATCTTAGTTCGTTCTTTTCGCTATTATTGTTTTCTTTATTAAAATATAAAATATAGATTTAAGCTTCGTCTATAGCATTTAGTGAAATATACTTGTATGTTTCAAGAATAGCTTACTTTAAGCTACAATATATTTAAATTAAAATTTGGTTGCTTTGATGAATTTCAATTCAATTCGCTCACAAAGCTAGCTTCATTTGATTAATGTTTTTGCTATTATAATTGAGTTGTTATTTGCTAAATTATTTGCAACTCGTAAAAAGGTTGGAAATAAAATGCTTCATTATCTATGTGGTTCAGATTGAGCGGACCAAAATACACGTACATATGTACATATATGTAGTACATACTAAGTATATGACTAACTGAATGCCTTTGTTTGCATTTTTTTATTTATTTTAATTGGTTTTTTAAAAAATATTTTAATATAATTTTGACTATTCATATTTTCATTTCTATTTTTGTTATATGTTTTTATACACTTCTTTTAACTATGATAGAAAATTTGTTACAGTTTGATCTTTTGTTTTCAATTTACGATAGATCACCTGGTATTCTCTTATGTTTTATTTGGTTTTTAGTAAGAAAGTTGCTTATATGTATATAACTTATAATTACAAAGGAATGGGTGAAGAACATTGGAAGGTTTATGTATATAGCACATCGGATAACTCAATAAGACTGTTTTAAGTTTCAGTGTTCGCATTCGACCTAACTGTCATGGGAGACCGTGTCGATCTCAGGACCCCTGACCACGATAAAGTGTAAATCCAGCAATTTTTTTTATATTTACTTTCATTTCAAATCATTTTGTCCAGTTTCATCTCTTTGTATGTTAAAAAATACAATTAATACAATTAAAGTTTTGATCCGTTTATTCATAAACTTAATTGGGGTCTCTGACATGTATTGCATGCAAAACTCACGTTAGAGTCTACATAAATATTAGTGTAAAAGAAACATATGGAAATTGTATGAATATAAATACTATAAATAATTTTCATACAGGCATTTGTATTGTATCGTATACATATAGTACAATTTATAGTTTTATAAATATTTTATATACGTTTACATATTTATATACTTTAATTTGTTTTTATAGATAAATTTGATATTAGCACAATTACAAATATTACTCTATTAATATACTGTTATAAATCTTGTTTTATTGAAGGATAAACACATATATTTAATTATTCATAATTTTATGAGTTCTAGTGCTTTTCTCTAGTTCTTTAACAACAAATTTCAATTTAAGAAATGGATCGATCATTTCTTCTTAAAATAATGTCTCATCCCAAAACTTGACAACGATCCAGTGAACTCCGTTGTCTCTTCTAGTAAGTTTTAAACAACGAAATGAAGTCCAATCCATTTATACTAAATTTGTGTGCCTACATGATAGAATATTGGATTTTATTTAAATATACTCGTATCAGATATTTCAATATACAAAATATTGTACTTACGTGACAAAGATTCTTTGCGTTTTGGAGTTTTAGATTTGCTTGATCCGAAGCCACCTGATTATAAATATGAACTGTTTGATTTAATGGAACTACTTGAAGTTGATTTAATGGACGATTGCTACAGTTAGTACAATCACAAAAACAATCTGATCAGCTTGTTGAAGTACTACTTCAGCTTGACCTTAATGTTGACGAATTTCGGTTTTCCTTTTTTCCTCATTTGAAGTCTTTAGTGAAGATGCCATAGTTGATGATGGTGGTAGAAGAATTGGGGTTGCCATTGTTGATGCTGGCACACATGGTGCTGCCAGAGATGCTGCTTGCATAGCTGCCTTAGATGATGCTAGCACAGATGGTGCTGTCAGAGATACTGCTTGCATAGATGGTGCTTGCATAAATGAAGCTGACAAAGATGCTGCTTGCATAGATGATGCTGGCTTCTATGATGGTGGCCCAGATGGTGCTGACAGAAATGATGCTAACACAGATGGTGGCTGCACGTATGATGGTAGTGTAGATGTTTTTGTCATTGTTTCGATACCAATATCATTACCGATGAAAGATCCGGAAAGATGATCAAGGGGCTGATACAGTCCTCCAGGCATTTCTTGACTGATGTTCGGTATTTTCAACAAGAAGCTGTCCATCAATTGGGCGGAATGGAGTATATGCGAATGCATGAAATGACCATAAGGGAAATAATCTAAGGCATTGCTAAAAATTAAACGCATATCGTCAGCGAATTCTTGTCCGCTTCGGTAAATCTTCTTTTTCATTTTATGTTGAATAATTGCAAAACATATGGGTTCCTTGGTGACATCGGTGTCAAATCATTGAACTTTTAATTTATTATAGAATGGCCAAGACTCGATTACAAAGTCTTTGCTTAAAACCCTTTCCAAAATTTGTTGACAATATTGCAAAGATTCCGTGACTTGATCGAAAAGGATCTCTTCCGAATAAGATGTTTCCAGAGTCGGCGTTTCTCGTTTATTTTGTGCCATTTTAATGAATGTCACACTTAATAAAAGTAAAAATCACAGTTTTTTAAATTAATATACAGATTTTCACTTTTTTGATACCAGATTCAGTACTTCAGTACATTTGTCCTTAACTTACTAGGAATGTATTGAATTATGAATTTCCCAAAAATATGTGTGTATTGTTGCCTCTTGTCCACCTTATTTGCAGCTAGTAAAAGTCACAATAATATTTGGTGACCGTCACAATCGCAAGCGGGATGAATTTCGTAAATGATTTGTATGATTTTCACGGGTTTTCCAATGTCTTTGACTTAGATCTATTGATTTTTACACCCGATTAGAAAAATCACGCGTTCTTATTTGAAAATGTTGCCAGAAAAAACAGTTGTCAACAAACACAAGAATAAATCGGTCATATATATTTGCATCATCTATTTACACGATGCCATTGGTTGTGTCATTTCTTTTCTTTCATATATTCTTCTGTTTGTTGATAAGCTTTCATGCGGGCTACAGTTTTTAATATTATCCTAATGGGTGTAGGTGGTTACGATATATTCGTTGTTGGTAGCTTGTGGTTCTTGCAAATTTTGGCATTGATTAGAAATATTTTTTGATATCATGACGGATGGATAGGCCTAGATTGAACAACGACCGTGAGTCTTATAGGCAATTCACACCAAGGCAAATGCACAACATTGATGTGCCTACTGATACGTATCAGATTCGACAACAACCACAAGGAAAATTACGTCATCCAGGGGTTGTTGTTGTAGAATGTGATGGGCATCAATAGTCGCATCAAGAACTGATGTGCCTTGATATGAAAATGTCGCCAAGTTTTTCGTAGTGCTTCCAAGTTTATTTGGGTTTTTCCGCCTGTGGAATCACTAAACAGCAGCTGATGGCACAAAACATTGTTAAGTAAACCATAAAATGTCAATTTTTTTAAAAGAATTTAATAAAATAAGTATCAGAAATGAAAAAGGGAATTGCAAAAACTATTTGCATATGTTGCAAATGTTCTAAATCATGTACTTTTCATAAATTTTTAGTTTTTATTTAACCAACGTGCTCGCTAGTTCCACGTGTGTGTATAACCAAAACAAAAAACAGCTGTTCGTGATGCAAAATATCCGGTCTGAGCGAAAAACCCTATCAACGTGATGTACTTTGGTGTGAATTGCCTATTAGTCTTATTAATTTATTATTACAAACAAGATGACCCGGCAAATGTTGTTTAACTTTTAAAGAATGTTTGTGCTTTTGTTAGGAACGCATTTTCGACGAAATTCAAATTTAAAAAATCAGTTAAAAATGTTTTTTTATATTGAAAAACTCTTTGTTACAAGCAAGTCTTAGTAACTTAAAGCAAATTAATAATCAAGTCATTCATAAAGATTCGAGAAAAGTATTGCACACTATTGGATCGGTTAAATCAAAATTCTTTGTGCAACAACATGGCATAAGTTACAAAGCTTCGCCGGCAACATAAGTCTTTTTAATATAATGAAATATTGAATTGATGCAAATTAGAAAAGCGTGTGGTCCCATAAAGTAAAATAGAGATATTTTTATTAAAATTTCAAAAAGTAAATAAAACATAATAGGCTGTTTTTCTCTGAAAAGAAATCGATGTTTGTCATTTGTCAAAATTTTTTGTCACTTCACATTTTATGACGGAAACGAAGACTCCCAAAAAGAAAAAAAACTCATGGAGTCACAAAGATTTGCGGCTACTGATAAGAATCTAGAATTTATTCTCTTGCGTAATATGAATCGCGATGACTATAACCTTTTAACAGAAGAAGTTAGGGCTAATGGAAACGAAATTATAAATGTAGAGGCCAATTTACTTATACTTGAGGATTCTATTGCGGAAATTAAGGAAATAATAGTAGGTCCATCTGATGTAAAAAATCAGTTGCAGTTGCCAACGTCGCCTGATGATTCTGGTGTAGCAGTTGAGGACATAATAGACGGTGCCGATCAGTTGCTGTTGCCAACGTCGCTAGTACCAATAAAGTCCCGAAATTGGAAAACCCGTCTCCAGGGTCTCTTTTGCGTAATTGTAATTTGGACGTCTTTTGGCAATTCTGTGTAAACAGCTTCAAATTTGTCCGCAAGCTACCAAGTTTTGCAATAAGAAATTTCGCAAAGGTTGTACGCGTAAACTGAGCTTCGAACAGGAAAACAAAACAAAGGATGGGATGGGAAGGCAGAACGTTCAATGGAGGAACTTGGAGGTTATTGTGATGGACGATCAACAATTTAATTCATTAGCAGAATATGGAAAAAAACACGCAGACACACACAACAAAAAAGAAACTAAAAATCAGAGGGAATTGGGGTTTGGGGAGCATATCCAGGCAATTGCATGAAGCAATCAAAACATTTTATACTAATTTCGAAAAAAAAATAATTTCATTTAATTTTTCATTTACTGTAAGTTTTTTTTTGTAAAAATGATATATGTAGGTATGTATGTGAAATGAAATGGAAAAATATTTAATATTTAAACATTATTTGATGAGACTTTTTTGACTTGAATTGGATTAGGTTTGGTTAGGTTGGATTAGATTTGTTGGCCGGAGCCGCACATAGACCAGACGGAGTCCATTTCCCGTTTGTCTTGACGCATGGAAGTATCGTTTGAGAACTGTTAGAGTATCTTGGGATATAATTTACTCTCGATTTCATTATTTTCCTATGACTATTAAATCCTAAGGGCGGAACTCCAATTCATGGTTTTCGAGCTTTGTGTGCCTTACTTGCTTTTCAACTGCACAACACGCTTCCCATATGTAGAAAATTACTCGTATTTTACCTGCACGAAACGGTATATTAATGGATTGTCAAAATTTATTTAAAAATTCTTTTCTTTTTGATTGGAAAAATGCACTCTTGCTTCTAAGATTACTCCCTCCAATTGACCAATTCATCTTTATGCTCATTGTATGCATGTAGGATCATATGGATCCTCTTCGTTGTTATTTGCTCACATTTTTTTCGATCGATAGCTTTGATCCTGAGTAATCGTTCCAGCTTTAGATTTTCTGAAAGAGCTGATCTCCATGTAACGGGTGATTTTTTAGCAACTTTTTTTTGGCAACACTGTTTTTAACAGCTGACGCGGCTTACGTGCCTTGTGTTACTGTCAAAAACGTTCAGTTTGGTCTATAATTTTACCATGAATCGACTTACAAACGAACAGCGTTTACAAACTATTGAGTTTTATTATCAAAATTCATGCTCGGTAAGGCAAGTTTATCGTGCGCTTCTTCCATTTTATGGTCAGTTTGGTCGACCTTCTGAGATGGCTATTCGGAATGTTGTGACTAAATTTCGCACCCAATTTACATTATTGGACATTAAACCACCAACACGCTTAAGTAGCGTGCGGACAGAGGAAAAAATCGCAGCTGTATCCGCAAGTGTTACTGATGACCCTGAATTATCGATTCGGTGCCATTCACAGCAATTGGGCCTGTGTTACTCCACTACGTGGAAAATTTTGCGAAAGGCTTTGGGTGTAAAACCTTTTAAAATACAGCTGGTGCAAGAATTGAAGCCGCGCGACCTACCACAACGGCTAACTATTGCTGAATGGGCTCTGGCAACTTGAATGAAGATCCAATTTTTTATCGAAAAATTGTGTTCAGCGACGAAGCTCATTTCTTGTTGAATGGATACGTGAATAAGCAAAATTGCCGCATTTGGACTGAAGAGCAACCAGAAGCATTGCAAGAACTACCAATGCATCCCGAAAAAGTCACTGTTGGGTGTGCATTATGGGCCGGCGGCATCATTGGGCCGTACTTTTTCAAAGACGACGAGCGCTACCGTACGATGCTTACAAACTTTTTTTTGCCCAAAATGGAATAGCTTGACTTGGCTAACATGCGGTTTCAACAAGATGGTGCCACATGCCACACAGCACGCGAAACAATGGCCAGATTGAGAGTTAAGTTCGGTGAGCAGTTTATTTCACGTTTGGGGCCGGTCAATTGACCGCCTAGATCATGTGATTTAAGGCCTCTAGACTATTTTTTGTTGGGCTATGTTAAGGCCCATGTCTATAGAGACAAGCGCGCAACGATTGACGCACTGGAAGCCAATATTGAACAATTTATTCGTGAGACCCAGCGTATGGACTATTTGCAGCGCAGCCGCGGCCAACATTTACATGAAATTATCTTTAAACATTAAATTATATCGATCGTTCTATCGACTCAAATAAAGATTTCATACATTTTTCTGAATTTAATGTGTTTTTCTGAGTATGAAAATAGCAAGCTCTTAAGAAATCACCATTATCCGTCATTTTATTTACAATTGCTGCAATAATAAAAGATTCAGAAAGATATTACGTTCGATTTTCAGCTAAAAAAAGCTATGAAAAACTTAGTTTTTATTCCCTCAATTGTTCCACAATGGGATGTAACCGAATTCTGTCGAAAGCTTTGGAGAAGTCAAGGGAGACAATCTGCAACTGATTTATGTTTTTTAAAGCAAAATTGCTTTTTAGAAAGTACATTTTTTAGTCGATCATCTTAGATCCAGATGCCAGGTCAGGAAAACAAACTTAGAGTGGTACAGATTAATCTGCATCACTACAGAGTGCCTTCCGAGGACCTGCTGCGATTTATGGAGGATGAGTTGGTTGACGTGGCACTTATACAGGAACCCTGGATGGTGACAGGGTTTGTGGCCTAAAGTGTCATGTCTCATCTCCCCACAGATTGTGGGTAAGCTAAGAACCTGTATCTTGGTAAGAGATGGGATTAATGTTCTTTTCTATTCTCTTTACAGCAGCGGTGATCTCACGGTACTGGTGTGCGAGAGGAAGTTCGGTAAGAGTCTCTACCTCACTTCCGCGTATCTTCCCTACGAAGAGGAAAATCCTCCATCTGAACACATCAGGACATTCTTCCGGTGCGATGACTAATGGCATGGATGTGGTACTAAGCTGTGATGCAAACGCGCATCACACTCTTTGGGGAGTAAAAACATAAATAAGAGAGGGGAGGCTCTGTTCGACTTTATACTCTCAACAAATCTTGACACACTTTCCAGGTTGCTCTAATACTGATGGGGAAGTTGAGAATATTAACTTCAGTATCAGTAGATCAATCATGGATGGTACAACCAATGAAGCAGTTTTACATGACCTGATTACAGCGGAAAGGTTACTCTGGGCGATAGGGTCTTTGAAGCCTTATACATCGCCGGGATCAGATGGTATAATACCAGCCATGCTACAGACTGCTTCTGCATATCTTGTACCGTGGCTGATAAAGATTTTCAGGTGGTGTCTTCTTACTGGGTAAATTCCTAAAAAGTGGAATGAGTGAGTGTGGTCTTCATCCCCAAAGCAGGGAAGATTAACCACAATTCTCCAAAAGATTCTAGGCCTATTACTAAAAACAAGGGAGAGGCTACTAGACCTGCATCTCAGCAATGCACAACACGCATACCTTAAGGGCAGATCGGATGATACAGCTTTGCATGAAGTGGTAGGAGTTATCGAAAAAGACTTTCACCGGAAGGAGTTTGTGTTGGCGGCTTTCCTTGTCATTGAGGGGGCTTTCAATAATGTCCGAATCGAATCAATCACAGCATCTCTGGAAAATATTGGTTCAGATCCTGCGATCACCACGTGGCTTGGTAATATGCTTCGTTGCCGGATAATAAACTCCGACCGGGGCTCAGCGACAATAAAGAAACAGGTCACAAGAGGCACTTCACAGGGGGGAGTTATGTCCCCTCTTCTTTGGAACTTAGTCTTAAATGACCTGTTTTTGAGCCCACAAAGGAAAGGATGTAGTGTAACGGCTTATGCGGATGATTTGGTTTTAATGGTGGCGGGTAAATTTTTACCCATAATCAGTAAACTATTGGAATCCTTTTCAGGTACCACTCTGCAGTGGGCTTAGCAGAATGGTAATGGCTAGTGTGGTGGGAGGTGGCAAATACCAATTCCCACCTACACAATCTTCAAAGGTGCAAAGAATAGCTTGTCTAGGAATAATTGGATCTATACGATCCACACCCCAGGCGGCTCTGGATTTTATTCTCAATCTGGCACCAGTGGGCACATATCTCAAGTACGTAACGGCCAGAACTGCAGTCAGACTTTGTGTGCTGCATCTTCTAAAGCCCTGTGTCGCCGGCCACAGCACTATCTTACAAGTAGTGGGAATTCAAGCTGATGGTGGAGTATGTGACTACGGAGTGCCAGCACTAAAATGGAATGACAATTTTAAGAGAAGATTCCCGGGTATAGATGATTGGAAATGGGATAACGTCATTAGACGGGACGGTACAGGTGTGGGCATCTTCTCGAAAGGGCTAACAGCTCAGCCTACCTGACTGGTGTAGCGTATTCCAGGCAGAAATCTAAGCGGTCTGCCAGGCGGCAAAATCTCCTTGGGGGAGACACCGAGGCATATATCGATTTATGTTGATAGCCATGCCGCTATCAAAGCTCTGTCGGCCCACAGCTTCAAGATCAAACTGATACGTAGTACGGTAGAAGCTCTTCATCAGGATCGGCAAAGCTCTATCACACTCATCTGGGTACCGGGTCACTCTGGTATCGAAGAAAATGAGATGGCGGACGAGTGAGCTAAGAAAGACTTGGCACTGCCTATCTCTCAAGCAGTTACCATATTCATAGACCTCTACAGGATATACTATCATGCCTTGACGTAAAGACCAGAGATCTAGCAGGCAGAAGGTGGGCAAATGAGTCTGACTGCACTGTTGCAAGGACACTCTGGCCTTGTTATCAACTAATGAGAACCTCCGAGTTCCTTCACTTTAACAAGAAAAGGGTTCGGACGTTGACGGTAGTCATAACGGGGCACTGCACCATCAGGCTGTTGGCCCATAGGATGCAAGTTCCACGTCATAAATTCTGTCGTAGCTGTGAAGACGAGGAGGAGCCGAAGAGCATCCAATACCTCCTCTGTGATTGCCCTGCTCTTCTTAGTAAACGAACCCGGTTTCTTGGGAAGCCGTTCTTCGAAGAGTTGGGTAGTTTGGCAAAATGTCCTTTGGGGAACCTGACTGTGTTCGTGCACTCCTCAGGTTTGTTTTGGAGATAGAGGGAGATAGCTAGACCGGCCTTGGACTGTTGTGTGATTACTCCTAATCCCTCTTTCTCTTACCCCTTTATCACAATGGGCCTTTAAGGCTTCTGGGTGAACTCGCGAGTAAATACGAGCAGCCTGCATAACCAGAAGTGGGAAAATTCAGAGCTCACGATGGACAATGCTTTCAATAAAATACCATTTACCAATTTTTCACAATGAAGCTTAAAAATCGAGAAAAAATCCTTTAAAACATACTTGTATCAAGTCTACAAAGACTGTCTCAAGACTTACAAAAAAGCCATCAGGAACGCCAAAAATAATGGTTGGAAGGAATTTTGTGAGTCGATCGAGTCTACTTCTGTCGCAGCAAGATTAGGAAAGGCTCTGGCCAAGGAACGGGTAAATCCGTCTTTCTTGAAAAAGGAAGATGGAACATGGACGGAATCATCTGCTGAGACACTTGACCTCCTACTCAAAACACATTTCCCCGACTGCAAAGATGCGACAATTGATTCGGAAGTACCCGTACGGCTACGGCAAACTTCACGAGACTTTGATTCGATCTTCACAGAGGACAAGATCACACACTCAATCAACACGTTTTCGCCCTATAAATCGCCTGGCATGGACGGAATTCTTCCGATAATGCTACAGAAGCTACGGACAAGGTAGTTCCGTGGCTAAGGTCGGTTTTTAGGGCATGTATTTGTCTAAACCACATACAAATGAGTTGAAGAAGAGTCAAGGTAGTCTTCATACCAAAGGCTGGGAAAATTGGTCATGAGTCCGCAAAAGCTTTCAGGCCAATCAGCCTAACATCGTTCCTCTTGAAGACGATGGAAAGGGTTTTAGAGCTCTATCTTCGATCCATTATTAATAAATTTCCCATCTCGACTTGCCAACACGCACACCTCAAGGATAGATCCTCGGAAACGGCTCTACATGAGGTTGTCCGCACGGCAGAGAGGGCGATTTACTATAAACAATACTCTCTCGCAGCATTCTTAGATATAGAGGGTGCTTTCAATAACGTTAGTACACGTGCTATCCAGGATTCTCTAGCTAGAATTGGCGTAGAGGAAGACATTGGAGAATGGATAGTTAACATGCTTAAAACCAGAACAGTGCAGTCAGAGTTAGGAAACTCGACTCTAACCAGATATGTCAGTAAAGGGACACTACAGGGCGGGGTAATCTCTCCACTGCTGTGGCTGTTAGTCATAGATAACATTCTCAAGGTTTTAGAGGAGACAGGGACAAGGGTAGTCGCCTATGCGGACGACGTTGTGATCATGGTGTCAAGGATGTTTCCTAGTGTGATAAGCAACATCATGCATGGAGCTCTGGGGAGACTGTTAAAATGGCCCACAGGATGTGGTCTAAACGTTGACCCAAGCAAGACAGAACTGATGCTTTTTACAACGAAAACCAAAATACCGACTTTTCCCCTTCCTCTTCTGAATGGACAACAGCTTCATCTTTCCAACAAGGCCAAGTACCTGAGAGTTGAGGAGGAGCCATGCGCAAGTGCCCCACGGCAGCACTAAATGTACTGCCATATCTTCTCCCAATTGACCTACATATCAAAAACATGGTCTGCAACAGCGTGGTAAGGTTAAAAGAAACCGGCTGCTGGGCAGAACGACCATATGGACATAGTAAAATACTAGGAGTGGTTAATAATCCTATGTTCAAGAAAACAACAGACTATATAGTGGCGCACAATAGCTTTGAGAGCGACTCCAAGGTAAAATTTCCTACCAGTATGGAATGGAAAGAGAACAGTTTTCAGAGTGATTTTGACATTTCAATCTTTACGGATGGGTCGAAGATGGAATGCGGTGTAGGAGCAGGGGTGCACTCACCACAAATAAGCTTGGACCACTCTTTCCGGCTACCCGACGAGGCCACAGTCTTTCAGGCGGAGGTCCTTGCCATTAGGGAAGCATGTCGGCTGGCCAAAAATAACGCACCGGAAGGTCATAAGATAGCTATCTTCGTTGACAGTCAGGCGGCACTGCAATCCACCACTGTGAAGTCAAAGC
Organism: Amiota communis; assembly: GCA_037043315.1. Lineage (NCBI taxonomy): Eukaryota > Metazoa > Arthropoda > Insecta > Diptera > Drosophilidae > Amiota > Amiota communis. The sequence goes on from JBAMAV010001065.1 coordinate 24,808, forward strand.
TCGTTAAGGAATGCAGGTTGACGATGAGCGAGCTAAGTCGTCAAGCTGATATCACTCTCTTATGGGTTCCCAGCCATAGGAACATAGAGGGGAATGAGAAGGCTGACGAATTGGTTCGTTCTGGTGCTTCTCTTGATGTATTGTTGGCGGAACAGGTCTCGATTCCCCTGGCGGTCGTCAAGAGAAGCAACTTCCTGTTTTTCCGCCAGCTGGCTAACAGACGGTGGAAAGATCTTGAATCTTGCAAAGCGGCACGTGCTACCTGGCCCTGTTACAACGAAAATAGGTCTTTTAGACTTATTAACAGAAGACGCTCGGGTACCGCAAGGCTCATAGCGGTTTTTACCAGTCACTGGTGTGTAGGGATTCAAGCGGAGAGACTGGGTATTCCGTTTAGAAGCCATTGTAGGAGCTGCGGAAACGAAGAGGAAGAGGAGTCACTTAGCCACTTTCTATGTCAATTCCCAGCCTTGGCAAAGACTAGAAATAAGTTTCTGGGCAAATACTTCATCGACAATCTCTCGGACTGTTCAGTCACATGCCCGGGTGATTTACTCAAATACCTAAATTCGACAGGTTGGATTAAGTAATACTGATTGCGTTCGGCGAGGAAGTGGTATCAAAACGGCACTCTAGTGCTAATTGTGGCTCGCAGTGGACTATACGAGCACGTCAACAACAGACGAAAACATTGATTAAGTGAAGAAAATAGTATTGGCATATCGTCGAATCACCGTTAGAAAAGTTGCTCAGGATCCAAACATATCGATTGGCTCGTGCCATTCGGATTTAACCAATGATTTGGGCAAGAGACGGGTCGCCGCAAAATTCGTGCAAAAATTGCTCAATTTCGACTAAAAACTAGATCGCGTTAACATTGCTCAGGAGCTGTTTGACTCGGTCCGTGATGACCCAAATTTGCTCCAGAAAGTCATAACTGGTGACAAATCATGGGTTTATGGTTATGACGTGGAAACAAAAGCTCATTCATTGCAATGGAAGCTGCCGGATGAGCCAAGACCGAAAAGACGCGCCAAATTAAGTCGAAGGTGAAGATTTTGATCACTGTTTTCTTTGATTGCAGGGGCGTGGTGAATTATGAGTCCTTGCCACAGGGTAGTACGGTCAATAAGGAATATTACCAGTAAGTTATACGAAATTTGAGCGTAGCAATTAGCCGGAAACGCCCTGCTCACACATCGTTGCTTGTGCAATGTGAATTTTAGCCAAAAATAACACACTAATGATGTCGCAGCCAACGTGTTCCTCTGACCTGACTCCCTGTGACTTTATTCTGTCCCCAAAACTAAAGAGGCCCATGAAAGGACAACGCTGGTATCGAAGGAAATGAGATGGCGGACGAGTGAGCTAAGAAAGACTTGGCACTGCCTATCTCTCAAGCAGTTACCATATTCATAGACCTCTACAGGATATACTATCATGCCTTGACGTAAAGACCAGAGATCTAGCAGGCAGAAGGTGGGCAAATGAGTCTGACTGCACTGTTGCAAGGACACTCTGGCCTTGTTATCAACTAATGAGAACCTCCGAGTTCCTTCACTTTAACAAGAAAAGGGTTCGGACGTTGACGGTAGTCATAACGGGGCACTGCACCATCAGGCTGTTGGCCCATAGGATGCAAGTTCCACGTCATAAATTCTGTCGTAGCTGTGAAGACGAGGAGGAGCCGAAGAGCATCCAATACCTCCTCTGTGATTGCCCTGCTCTTCTTAGTAAACGAACCCGGTTTCTTGGGAAGCCGTTCTTCGAAGAGTTGGGTAGTTTGGCAAAATGTCCTTTGGGGAACCTGACTGTGTTCGTGCACTCCTCAGGTTTGTTTTGGAGATAGAGTGAGATAGCTAGACCGGCCTTGGACTGTTGTGTGATTACTCCTAATCCCTCTTTCTCTTACCCCTTTATCACAATGGGCCTTTAAGGCTTCTGGGTGAACTCGCGAGTAATTACGAGCAGCCTGCATAACCAGAAGTGGGAAAATTCAGAGCTCACGATGGACAATGCTTTCAATAAAATACCATTTACCAATTTTTCACAATGAAGCTTAAAAATCGAGAAAAAATCCTTTAAAACATACTTGTATCAAGTCTACAAAGACTGTCTCAAGACTTACAAAAAAGCCATCAGGAACGCCAAAAATAATGGTTGGAAGGAATTTTGTGAGTCGATCGAGTCTACTTCTGTCGCAGCAAGATTAGGAAAGGCTCTGGCCAAGGAACGGGTAAATCCGTCTTTCTTGAAAAAGGAAGATGGAACATGGACGGAATCATCTGCTGAGACACTTGACCTCCTACTCAAAACACATTTCCCCGACTGCAAAGATGCGACAATTGATTCGGAAGTACCCGTACGGCTACGGCAAACTTCACGAGACTTTGATTCGATCTTCACAGAGGACAAGATCACACACTCAATCAACACGTTTTCGCCCTATAAATCGCCTGGCATGGACGGAATTCTTCCGATAATGCTACAGAAGCTACGGACAAGGTAGTTCCGTGGCTAAGGTCGGTTTTTAGGGCATGTATTTGTCTAAACCACATACAAATGAGTTGAAGAAGAGTCAAGGTAGTCTTCATACCAAAGGCTGGGAAAATTGGTCATGAGTCCGCAAAAGCTTTCAGGCCAATCAGCCTAACATCGTTCCTCTTGAAGACGATGGAAAGGGTTTTAGAGCTCTATCTTCGATCCATTATTAATAAATTTCCCATCTCGACTTGCCAACACGCACACCTCAAGGATAGATCCTCGGAAACGGCTCTACATGAGGTTGTCCGCACGGCAGAGAGGGCGATTTACTATAAACAATACTCTCTCGCAGCATTCTTAGATATAGAGGGTGCTTTCAATAACGTTAGTACACGTGCTATCCAGGATTCTCTAGCTAGAATTGGCGTAGAGGAAGACATTGGAGAATGGATAGTTAACATGCTTAAAACCAGAACAGTGCAGTCAGAGTTAGGAAACTCGACTCTAACCAGATATGTCAGTAAAGGGACACTACAGGGCGGGGTAATCTCTCCACTGCTGTGGCTGTTAGTCATAGATAACATTCTCAAGGTTTTAGAGGAGACAGGGACAAGGGTAGTCGCCTATGCGGACGACGTTGTGATCATGGTGTCAAGGATGTTTCCTAGTGTGATAAGCAACATCATGCATGGAGCTCTGGGGAGACTGTTAAAATGGCCCACAGGATGTGGTCTAAACGTTGACCCAAGCAAGACAGAACTGATGCTTTTTACAACGAAAACCAAAATACCGACTTTTCCCCTTCCTCTTCTGAATGGACAACAGCTTCATCTTTCCAACAAGGCCAAGTACCTGGGAGTTGAGGAGGAGCCATGCGCAAGTGCCCCACGGCAGCACTAAATGTACTGCCATATCTTCTCCCAATTGACCTCCATATCAAAAACATGGTCTGCAACAGCGTGGTAAGGTTAAAAGAAACCGGCTGCTGGGCAGAACGACCATATGGACATAGTAAAATACTAGGAGTGGTTAATAATCCTATGTTCAAGAAAACAACAGACTATATAGTGGCGCACAATAGCTTTGAGAGCGACTCCAAGGTAAAATTTCCTACCAGTATGGAATGGAAAGAGAACAGTTTTCAGAGTGATTTTGACATTTCAATCTTTACGGATGGGTCGAAGATGGAATGCGGTGTAGGAGCAGGGGTGCACTCACCACAAATAAGCTTGGACCACTCTTTCCGGCTACCCGACGAGGCCACAGTCTTTCAGGCGGAGGTCCTTGCCATTAGGGAAGCATGTCGGCTGGCCAAAAATAACGCACCGGAAGGTCATAAGATAGCTATCTTCGTTGACAGTCAGGCGGCACTGCAATCCACCACTGTGAAGTCAAAGCTCGTTAAGGAATGCAGGTTGACGATGAGCGAGCTAAGTCGTCAAGCTGATATCACTCTCTTATGGGTTCCCAGCCATAGGAACATAGAGGGGAATGAGAAGGCTGACGAATTGGTTCGTTCTGGTGCTTCTCTTGATGTATTGTTGGCGGAACAGGTCTCGATTCCCCTGGCGGTCGTCAAGAGAAGCAACTTCCTGTTTTTCCGCCAGCTGGCTAACAGACGGTGGAAAGATCTTGAATCTTGCAAAGCGGCACGTGCTACCTGGCCCTGTTACAACGAAAATAGGTCTTTTAGACTTATTAACAGAAGACGCTCGGGTACCGCAAGGCTCATAGCGGTTTTTACCAGTCACTGGTGTGTAGGGATTCAAGCGGAGAGACTGGGTATTCCGTTTAGAAGCCATTGTAGGAGCTGCGGAAACGAAGAGGAAGAGGAGTCACTTAGCCACTTTCTATGTCAATTCCCAGCCTTGGCAAAGACTAGAAATAAGTTTCTGGGCAAATACTTCATCGACAATCTCTCGGACTGTTCAGTCACATGCCCGGGTGATTTACTCAAATACCTAAATTCGACAGGTTGGATTAAGTAATACTGATTGCGTTCGGCGAGGAAGTGGTATCAAAACGGCACTCTAGTGCTAATTGTGGCTCGCAGTGGACTATACGAGCACGTCAACAACAGACGAAAACATTGATTAAGTGAAGAAAATAGTATTGGCATATCGTCGAATCACCGTTAGAAAAGTTGCTCAGGATCCAAACATATCGATTGGCTCGTGCCATTCGGATTTAACCAATGATTTGGGCAAGAGACGGGTCGCCGCAAAATTCGTGCAAAAATTGCTCAATTTCGACTAAAAACTAGATCGCGTTAACATTGCTCAGGAGCTGTTTGACTCGGTCCGTGATGACCCAAATTTGCTCCAGAAAGTCATAACTGGTGACAAATCATGGGTTTATGGTTATGACGTGGAAACAAAAGCTCATTCATTGCAATGGAAGCTGCCGGATGAGCCAAGACCGAAAAGACGCGCCAAATTAAGTCGAAGGTGAAGATTTTGATCACTGTTTTCTTTGATTGCAGGAGCGTGGTGAATTATGAGTCCTTGCCACAGGGTAGTACGGTCAATAAGGAATATTACCAGTAAGTTATACGAAATTTGAGCGTAGCAATTAGCCGGAAACGCCCTGCTCACACATCGTTGCTTGTGCAATGTGAATTTCAGCCTAAAATAACACACTAATGATGTCGCAGCCAACGTGTTCCTCTGACCTGACTCCCTGTGACTTTATTCTGTCCCCAAAACTAAAGAGGCCCATGAAAGGACAACGCTTCGCCACTATTGAGTCGACAAAGACGGCATCGAAGGAAAAGCTGAACAAGATCACAAAAAAATGTTTCAACAGACATCGTACATATATAGTTTATATAATATCCTATTGATTTGATATCATTCTTCAAATTTTATACACATATTCTTATTAACTTATAGTACATCATATTTATCAAAAACTTTTATTCAAATCAGATGATTAAATTGCATATAATTTAAATATCTTTGATTTGACATAAAGTCGTTAAAAAAGTTTTAAGAGTCAACATATTTAATATTTAGAAGTGTATTATATTGTATCACAGTTCATACCTCAACAGTCCAAGAACTTTATTTTCTAGAAATTGTATATTTTTCTATAGTAGATGGCCGACTATAAAACCTCCATGGTTTCGCTCCATTTGCACAGAAATCATAAAATGATTTGCCAAGATTTGCAATTTTGTTAAGCTTGTTGATATTGTTGCTTCAGGTTTAATAATTCAGGAAGGCACATCAAGTATATAAACTGACTTTTGTTTTAATCGAAAAGTTGTTAATAAGTAAAACTATTAGATCGATCAATTTGAAATACTCACAAAGTATGTGAGTGAATTTTATGGTATTCATGCTTTGGTAAGGCTAAATGATAGAAATACTTAAGTTTTCTTATTTTCATGTCGAGTTACTTAAGCGTATTGTAAAGATACTTAGTTATCTGAAGGACACATCTATGTAAGGCAACAACAGCAATGGCAACCAAATTCATTCAAAAAATACTTAAGTTAATGGTTTATCGCCTGCTGCGTGTGGTTCTCATTTCCATTTCATTACTTGATGGGTGGATTTATTTTTTGTACTTCTGTTTTTGCTTTAGCTACTTAAGATGTTTTTCAATCATTTTTCTTTTGCTTTTTCTGTTTTCAATCTTATTTTCTTATTATTATTATTATTATTATTATTTATTATTATTTCATTTTCTTTGTTTCTTTTTTTTTTTTGTATTATGTTACATTTTCATTACTTTATTTTTCTTGTTTTTATTTTTAAAATCGTCTTATCTCTCTCGCCCCCTGTTTTTTGAAATATTTTTATTTATTTTTTTTTGCTTTTGTTTTTCTTTTTCTTTATTTTTATATTTTTTTTTATATTTTGTGTTGTTTTGTACTTTACTTTTATTTAATGTCAACACAAAAAAAACATTAAACAGGATACGCGAAATTTTGTCGTTGCGTTGACTAGCTGTCTCCGTGTCTCGGTTTCTGTCTCGGTTGGTCTTTGTTAAGATTGTGGGTAGTTCGGTAGGTAGGTATATACCCTATACTCATGCTCTACCTTTGTGACTTTTCTTGCCCCTCTTGATGGTTTTTTCATACGCTCCATGTGCCTCGACACGCTTAAGACGTGCTTGACACATTAAGTAGACAAGACTGTCAGGCGTGATTATCAACAGTGATGCTGCCAGGAACGCTGTCACTAACACACTACTATCTATCTAAAGCTACTGTTGTTATATTCGTTATTGTTGTTGGTGCTGCTGTTGTAGTTGTTGTTAACAACATTGACAACGGTAACATACAACATAAAGGAAGGAAAGCAGATAGTATAGCGTAGCATAGCATAGATACATATCTACAAAAAGATAGAACGGTAATTTTAGTGGAACAAAGGCCAACAATACTGATGATGATAATGCCAAAGACAAGGATGATGGCATTTTTGTTTCACCAAATAAACAAAGATAACAACCAACACAGAGATACCTTCATACTAGCATTGTGTTATAATATGTATGCATGTTTATGTATTAGTTAGGTTCACAGTTGTTTTTAGTCATCAACACCTAAACACCAAATGACGACAATGATAAACTTTAAATAATTTTCAGCTTTCATATATTTTACTGTAGTTGAAAGCTGTTTTCTATATTTTATGAATAGCTTAGTAAGTGTCTTGGTATAGTTATCTTTTGTTACAAGCAACTGCTCTTCTTTTCGTATTGTCTAATTGGTGCTTCTTCAGGTGCTTTCTTGGAGGATTCACAGTCCTCAGATTTCTCTTGTATTTCATCTATTGAAACTTCATTAATTTTGACTTTTGAATCATTTTTTGTTATAAGCTAAGGCTCTTTTTTGTCATTTAAAATTAATTCGATTAAAATTTAATTTATTTGAACATCTTCATGAAGACAACTTCTTTCAAATACCGGACAACTTTGATTTTGACATACTAAAGAAAAATATGACATTTGTCATAGATTTTACATTTTCATCATATTATATGATGAAGTGCCCACTCACGTTTTGCAAACTATGACAAAAAATATGATATGAGAAAATATGACATAGCCTTTTTTGGTGTCCCCACGATATCATTTTATCATGACGGCTGTGTTGGCGCAAAAAGTTGTTGTTTTAAAATTGTGAAAATGTTTTTCTTTTTTTTTTTCGTAAGTACTTAATTGAAAATAGTCATAAGTGGAATTGAATAAACAAATTAATAAAGTATATAATAAATAAAAATATATGTGGAGTAAACAAAAAGTGGAGAGTTCGATTAATTTAATCGAAATTAATCATTGCTTTTGCGATGCGACGGATGAAAATCGCAAGAAAAAAGGAAAAATTGCAATGCTTTTCTTCTTTGTTCTTTTCTTTCACGTTTTCCCATTAAAATAATTGCATATGCACAAAGCAACCACGAAATTATGACACAGACTTGTCACTTATAGCCGATTTACATAGGGCCATGATTCGAATAACTCATGATGCGACCATTGATTCGCATCACAATCGACAACAACCACAAGGAAACTAATGCCTAACTAATAAGAATGCAACTAAAATGCTATTTGTGAAATTGGTCACTCTACCCATTGCTGGGTAAGAGTTGCCATTTTTTAGATCATTTTCGATTTTCTTTCTCTTTTTTTTGTTACGCGCCACCATTTTTTAAAAGATTTTAATAAAATAAGTATCAGGAATAAAAAAGGGAGCTGCAAGAACTATTTGCATACATTGCACAAAATCACGTATTTTTCACATATTTTTATTTTAATTTAGCTAAAGTTGCACGTGTGTGTATAACCAAAACAAAAAACAGCTGTTCCGAAAATGCAAAATGCAATGTGAACACTTTCTTTGAATGCGGATGTGGATGCTCACTGTGAAACCACTATAATAGAATAAGGGGGCTAAGTTTGTAACAGTTCTGTGATGATTGTTGATTGTCTACGGGGCAGTGCAAACAGAGGCGAAAGGCTATATTGCTGAAAGCCTAAAGACCTACCATTGTGGTAAATAGCCACACCTGCACGAGGTGCCCCTGCTTTCAACTGAAAATGGCGGATCTAGAGAGGCAAACTCGATAAAACCCGTAATCCCAGGTGTTATTCGTACCGTGCCTATGGGATGAATGGCACTACGTAAGTGTGTCTCTAAACGGTGGCCTCCAGATACCGGGCACCCTCTGGTTGTAATTAAGCCTTACCGTAACACCGGGGCACTGTTGCGGTGGACTTGTATTCCCCTTTACTCGTGGGACCAAATGGCTGAGAAAAACATTAAAACATTAATACAAGAGGCAGTAGTGCCTAGTACAAACCAGGTCAATAGTGACCTTCCTGCGGAAATTGCGGAAGTGCTTTCTTTATCGCAAACGTATAAGGCTTTACATAGCCTACCCAAAAGCAGCGAAAGCATTGTAATGGATGTCGACAGTGTGGATATAGGTCCCGAAGACAACCTTACAAAAGAGGAAGAGGATAATCTTCTCGACTCACCCACCCCTATCTCTGAAAAGACGGTAGAGGGCTTCAAAAAGGTGCGGCTATGTGGTACTGCCCGTAGACGCCTCAAACTCCATCTAAGCCGAGGGCAAAGTATTGAAGAGGCTAGAGCACTTGCTCAAAAGCCAACTGCTCTGAAGCGTCAACGCCCTAGCAGTACCTCACCTAAACAAAGCGCACCTAAAAGAGCTAGCTTAGGAACGGTGGCAGTAACTGAAAACAGGACAGCTGTGTCCACTGAAACTACAAGGCCTGGACCAACAGGGCCTACCCTTGCAGGGGAGGTGAGCACAGCACAAATGTCCTATAAAGATGTTACGTGCAGCACAAAATTGGGTATCATATCACCCAATTATCCAAACACCATATGGTCTACGGAACAACTCAAGGCCATACAGCACACCATCCTAGAAGCGATTAGGAAAAATCAATCGCGTGCGGAAAAACCAGTTTTTAATAGTTGCACTTTCCGCTCGGGATGGCTAGTTATCTCCTGTGGTAATAATGACACAGTCACTTGGTTAAAGGCAATAGTGCCTAAACTAAAGCCTTGGAAGGATGCCGAGTTGAAGATCGTTGAAGAGGATGAAATACCACGTCCTCAGATCTACATTGGCTACTTCCCTGAACTGGACAGTACTACCACGGAAGATATACTAGGTCTTCTGAACGGGCAGAACACTGGCCTAAGGGTGAACGACTGGCGAGCACTCAATAGAGTGCGTAAAGGTACGGTCTCGGAGATTACCTTCGCCATAGACCCTATCTCAGCCGAAGTCATAAAGAAAAATCAACTCTGGTTGAACTATGGCTTCGGTAGAATACAAATGCGCCCCAAAAATAAAAGTGAGGCGAATGATGGGACACATGGTAAAGTGTCTGAGGCACGAGCAAGCTCCAAAAGCTCAAAGTGTCCATCCACGATTACTGCAGAGACAATACCAGAGCAACCACAGTGCTCTAATGTAGCTGCAGTAACTACTTCAGCATCTGGTCCAACAGCAAGACGTGAGCAGGTTAAGGAGGGCATAAGAATGCGACCATCACTTCATGCTGCCACCAAAAACCCATGCCACGATCACCAGCGTGCTAAAAAGGGAGGCTATAGATCCGCAGAAGAAGCGATCTTGCTGGGTAGCAACAGAGGGAAGAAGAGGGCGGCAAGTGCCCGTAAAAAAGCCAATTAATGGCTCTTCCCCAAAGCAAACCCAGCAGCAATACAAGGCAACTCGGATGCGTTCAGATAAACCTCCATCGTGCCAAAGCTGCCTCAGATATACTGGCAAGGAGGTTTAACGCTGAGCTCTTGGATGTAGCTTTCATCCAAGAACCATGGGCATATAACGGAGTCATCAAAGGGCTCCAAAACTCAAATGATAGGTTGATCTATGCCACCAATAAGAATCGCCCTAGAGCGGCGATTCTGATTAGTAACCAACTAACCTTTCTTCCTTTCTCAAGGTTTATTTCTGAAGACCAAGTGGCGATTTGGGCAAAAGTGCCTACCAGCAAAGGGGAGCATGAGGACATCCTTGCCTCTGCTTATCTACCGGGAGACGCGTCTACTGCCCCAACAGAGGAAGTTTTGGCCCTAGCGGAGTATTGTCAGCAGCGTCATATCCGATGGATTCTCTCCTGCGATGCGAACGCACACCACACAACCTGGGGAAGCAACGACATTAACACAAGGGGTGAGTACCTTCTTTTACTAAGTCATAATATTACCATATTAAACCGAGGCAACGAACCGACGTTTGTGAATGCAATAAGAGGGGAAGTTCTTGAACTCACTCTTGCTAGTCACAATGTCTCATCGGAAGTCTCAAACTGGCACGTGTCACAGGAAACATCCATGTAGGATCATATGCACATACGGTTTGATGTGGGTGCAACTGTAACATAAGCCAAAGTTTTCAGAAATCCCAAGAAAACCAACTGGGATATCTTTAACCTTTATCTACAGCATGGTACTAACTGCTCAAATAAGCATATTTATTTAAAATCAGAGCTTGAATCAGAAGCTGAAGAGCTTCATTCTAATATAATCAATGCCTTTTATAAAAGTTGTCCAGAAAAAGTGCATAAACCATGAAGGGATGTTCCTTGGTGGAATAAGACGCTTACTGAACTTCGAAGCAAGGCAAGAAGATTATTCAATAGAGCTAAACGAACGGGGGACTGGGTTTCCTATAAAGAGGCTTTAACTGCCTATAATATAGAATTGAGAAGATCTAAAAGAGCTACTTGGAGGAATCATTGTGAGAAGATCTCAAATCTTCCAGATGCGATTCGCCTTCAAAAAGCCTTAGTTAAAGATCACTCAAACGGTATTCGTACCCTGAAAAAACCTGATGGCAGTTTTACACAAAATCCGGGAGAAACCAGCAAACTGCTGCTGGACACTCACTTTCCGGGTCACTCAGCTTCTAATGAACACCCAGTACTGGTGGAATCCACGGTATCCATCAATACTGTAGATGTTAAGCTGGCTAGTAAACTGTTCCACGAAAAACGGGTGCAATGGGCTTTATCATCATTTAGCCCATACAAATCTCCAGGGCCTGATGGGATATACCCTTGTCTGCTCCAACATGGAGCCAAGTACATTGTCCCAAAATTGGCCAGTACATTCAGAGCAAGTCTCTTGCTAGGGCATATCCCTACGAAATGGGCTGAAGTCAAAGTAGAGTTCATTCCAAAGGTAGGGCAAAAGCCAGAACAGCTACCTAAATCTTATAGACCTATAAGTCTCAGCTCATTTTTCCTACAATCAATGAAAAAAATTTTGGATCAGTATATAAGGAATAACAACCTTATAAATTTTCCTCTGCAAAAACTGCAATTTGCATACCAACGTGGCAAATCAACAGAAACTGCAATACATAGCCTAACAACTATCATTGAAAAGGCTCTTGATTCCAAACAAATAGCTCTATGTGCATTTATCGACATATCAGGAGCTTTTGATAACACTTTATATGAGGCAATAGAAAATGCCCTTCTACGGAAAGAAGTACCCACACCTATTATTAAATGGATAATAGCTATGCTTGAATCTCGGACTATTAATTTACAGCTTGGAGGAGAATTAAAATCTATCACAGCCACAAGAGGTTGCCCACAAGGGGGTGTACTCTCTCTACTTCTGTGGACTTTACTGATAGGTGAACTCCTCAAGCTTAATGGTCTAGGTTTCAATACACAAGGTTATGCAGATGACGTAGTTGTATATATTGTGGGCTGGCATGAGCAGACTATCTCTGACCGCATGCAACAAGCCCTTAAAATAATAAATAAATGGTGCAGTGAGAAAGGGCTCTCCATTAACCCATCAAAAACTGTGCTGGTACCATTCACCAGGAAGAGAAACATTACTCTTAAATGTCCTGTGTTAAATGGCATCACAATCAAATTTTCCAACGAAGCGAACTATCTAGGGGTTATCCTTGATAAAAAGCTAACGTGGAACCAACATCTAAATAAAGTTACAAAAAAGGCTACAAGGGCATTCTTTGCTTGCACTAGAATTTTTGGTAAAACCTGTGGTCTAAATCCCAAAATGACCTACTGGACATTCACTACGGTCATTAGACCAATAGTCACGTATGCTTCCATTGCACGGTGGCCTAAGGTCAAACAAAGGAATGCAGTAAATATACTAAGTAAACTGCATCGACTTGTTTGTGTCAGTATCACAGGGGCTATGAAAACGTGTCCCACTGACGCACTAGGGGTACTCTTATACATCCCACCATTACTTATCCTAATAGAAAAGGAAGCTACTATTAGCGCCTTGAGATTGGAAGGTATTGCCGATTCAAAAGGGGGCAATATTAAGGGACACCTAAAAATGTTAGAAAATTTTCTAGACAGTCCCATTTTGCATAGAGATGATACTCTATTGTCTAAAAATATCTTCTGCAAACTTTTTCAAATCATTATTAATGATCGTGAAGACTGTAGAGTTAATTCTATTAAATTCAAACCCGGCTCCCAGATATGGTTTACAGACGGGTCTAAACTTGAAAATGGTAGAACAGGGGCGGGAATTTATGGCCCAAAATTCAAATAATCTATCCCAATGGGTACCTACCCAACAATATTTCAAGCGGAAATGTATGCCATTGAAATCTGTGCGAGGGAATGTCTTCGCAGGAAAATGAGAGGAGTACATGTTTACATACTCTCGGATAGTCAAGCGGCCTTAAAAGCCCTACAGTCGGTCACTTTCACCTCAAAGATGGCATTACCTTAAGTAACATGGTCCTGCTAAAGTGCTGCGTCCATCAAAAGGATCCACAATTTTGCCTTTGGCTGTTCCTTCACCTTCACAGCCCCTTCTTACGCAAGTGTGGTCAAAGGGGATATCAAAAAGCAAACAATATATAAGCAGAAAAAAGATAAACAGCAGCAAATCAAACAAAATTCAAAGCAAATCCGTTCAAATCAAGAGAAACAATCCCACCCACTTTTGCCATTTAATCAGTCTCAGATAAAGCAAACTCCCTTAACCCAACAGCAGCAGTCACAATCTTTACGTCCACTGCAACATCAAACATTTCAGTACAATCATCCGGATTCTCAACAACAGCAGTGGCTACAGCAACCACAAGAATGGCAGCAACTACAAAATCAGGTTCATATGGACCAAATTTGATTTAATTGTACCAAGGTTGGATCGTATGATGGAGATGCTCGAGCTCCTGGTAAGCCAACTACTCGTCAACAAATCTCAACAATGTGCACAATAGGTCTTAGGATTGGTGTCTGGAATGCTGACGGACTGATCAATCATGCTAATGAACTTGAATTCTTCGTTCAAGCAAACAATATTGACGTCTTGCTCATCAGTGAATCCCACTTGTGTAGTAGGTCTTACTATAAGCTTTTTGGGTATTCGCTTCATCTAGCAAACCACCCCTTAGACAGACACATTCTTATCCGATCAGCCATTAAACACAATTTTTACGCTTCCACTACAGAGACCCATGTACAATGTGTAACGATTAAAATCAACTGTGACCTTGGTAGTTTCGTTATTGCCTCGGTTTACTGTCCTCCAACGTATATTTGGCCAACACTGGCTTTCAATTAACTCCTGGGACAACTGGGCCCAAACTATATAATTGCCGGAGACTGGAACGCTTGCCATTCACTTTGGGGTGCCTCTCGACGTAATCCTAGAGGCACTTTGCTATATGACTACATAATGAGCTCTAATGCACAGGTTCTTGCTACTGGCGCTCCAACACACTATCCATACAATCATCGTACTCCTAGCCCTATCGACTTTGCAGTTTATGGAGGGATTCCATCAGAGCGACTCTCCACCAGAAGCATCCCTGATCTCAGCTCAGATCACCTTCCCTTGATCATTGAGCTCAGAATTAGAGCCAGCTGCTATGTGGCTAAGCCTAGATTGCTACCGAGAAATTCGAACGTTCACCTTTTTCAGGTGAAACTGGTAGAAATTATTAATTTAAATATAGATATTCAGTCCACAGATGACTTAGATGATGCAGTTGAGCTGTTCACTAGGAATATTCACTCTTCCGCTGACTTTGCTACGGCCCAACAACATGATTACTGCTCCACATATCCTGTTCGGGCTCCTTTAGAACCTGTAATACGTGATATGGTTCTTTGTAAGCGAGCTTTAATACAGCGTTACCTGTGGACGCGAAATGTTCTCGATGCTCGTACTTGGAGAAGAGAAGCGCAAAAATTAAAACAAGCTTTAAAAGAGGCCAAGAGTGAATTCTTTGACAATCTGCTTCGCAATGCTGATCCAAACAAAAAAACTGGTTTCAATTTATGGTAGGTGACGCGTAATATCAAGAGACAGCCGTAGAAGCAAGTTCCCATACAGCGTGCAGTTGGTTCATGGTGCTACTCTGACAAAGAGAAGGCAGATTCTTTCGCAGACGAATTAGATGACCGCTTCACACCGTTCTCCATAGCAGATCCTCAGGACGAGGACTGTACAAGTGCCTACTTACACGTCCCCTATCAAAGCTCAGCACCCATATTTCACATTACTCCGACTGAGACTCGCGAGCAGTTAAAAATTCTTAAAACAAACAAAGCGCCTTGATATGATTGTATTGATGGTAAGGTTGCTAAAGCCCTGCCCAAGGAAGGTGTCCTCTTTCTTGTTCTGTTATTCAATTCCATCATCCGTTTTCACCTTCCTTCCTTCGCAATGGAAGTGCGCAGTTATAGCTATGGTACCTAAGCCTAGTAAGCCGGAAAGTAGTCTAAATTCATATAGACCGATCAGCTTGCTTCCGGTATTCTCCAAAGTGTTTGAAATAATACTTCTTGGTAGATTACTGTTACTATAACCATCAGTTTGGTTTTGGACACGGACATGGCATCATGGAATAAATTCACCGCATTGTTAATGCCATCCTTCAGTCTTTCGAAAGAAAAATGTACTGCTCGGCTGTGTTTCTGTGTTTGACAGAGTGTGGCATGACGGACTACTCTGAAGATTAAATCAATTTTACCCGCGCAATATTTCTTTCTCCTAAGGTCATACTTATCGAACCGATCATTCATGGTTGTGGTCAAAGATGATAGATCGACTATCCGCAACATCAGAGTAGGCGTCCCACAGGGTAGTGTCCTAGGGCCCGTCTTGTATACGCTGTACACTTGTGATATGCCTACGCCAACAGACGAAAACACTGTAGTTGCCACTTATGCGGATGACACCGTTTTTCTTGCATGTGACACTTCTAGCGATCAAGCTGCTGCTGCAACTCAAAGAGTCCTCAACAAATTAGAATCGTGGTCTAGACGATGGAACATCAAAACCAGAAAGAAGGCTATCATTGGCTATGCCAAAGATGTAATACTCTTCACGCTCCTCCGGGTTACATCAAACTTTCCTTTCTTAGCATCACATCAGTTTGAGTGGCAATTTTATTGTACATTTATTCTTTAAAAGTTTGCTATTTAATTTGGGTTTGTTTGGGAGGTACCACTCTTGGTAACCCTAGGATCATGAAATTTATGTGGTTCATGAATATAGATCACAAACTTATAGGGTCCAAATTTCAGTTCGATACGTTGAAAAACAAAAAACTTTTTTTAATAAGAACATTAATTTAAAGGGGTGTTTGTATGGGAGGTACCCCCCCTAGTGGTCCGACAAATGTGCTGCATAAAAAGAAACCTATGTGCAAAATTTCAGCTCTCTAGCTCAAAAATTGAGGGACTAGTTTGCATACAGACAGACAGACGGACATACGGACAGACGGACATACGGACAGACCGACAGACGGACATGGCTAAAAATGGCCAAATCCCCCAAAAATCATCAGTTAAATATCTAGGCTTAAATTGGGATCGGAGGCTAACGTGGTCAAAGCATGTCAACGCTATAACAGCTACTTGTAGAATTAAGATGTTAAAACTACGATGGCTTATCCGATCCGGTAGCACTCTCAGTCTCGCCGCCAAGGTTACGCTATATAAAGCTATGTACCATCCTACACCTAAGGTATTCAGATCTGGGGACTAGCTGCCAATTCTACAATTAATAACGTTCAGGCTATGCAGAATAAAGCTCTTCTGCAGATCACGGGTGCGCCTTGGTACGCTAAGCGGGTTTTAATACACCGTGACCTAGGTATCCTGTCAATAAAAGAGCAAATAAATCGTCACACCAGCCGCTGTAATGATGCTCTCCAGATACATACCAATCCTCTTGATGTAACTCTCAACTCAAATAATTGCCCGAGAAGGTTAAAAAGGCTCCACCCTTCGGATCTACGTCACAGATTTAGAGATTAATATAGTATTATATATTATCTAACTTAGTTTAGTTACTCTCTGTCAATGTTATCAAACCTATCCCTTAAATGTGCTCTTTTAACACATGATTGGAATTCTCAAATAAACTCATATCACAAAAAAAAAAAAAACAGTTTGACTATTTTCATTGTACTTATACTCTTCATAAGTTTGTCATTTAATGTGAGTTTGTATGGGAGGTACCCCTGCTGGTAACCCTAGGATCATGACGTTAACGTGGCTGATGGATACGGAACAGAAACTTATTGTGTCCAAATTTCAATTCAATAAGTCAAAAAACAAAACTGGCATATCTGTTGAAAATAGAGAGAATGGTTTTGAACCTAGAACGCTTTCTTATAGAACCCAAACCGTGTCGGTGTGAATGTCCGATTGTCGAAGCCTGCTCGAAATCGATAAACAAAGCGTTACAATACTCTTTTGAGTCAAACGCTTGGAAGATATGGTTTGTTACTCTATATAGTTGTTCGGTAGTGCTGTAGCCACGACAAACATCAACCTGGAGACGAGCAGTCTTTCCCAAACCTTCGAGGTCGAAGGCAGGACTCTGATTGGGTGGTAAGACGCTGGATCACTTTCGTACAAGGCTTACTATCAGTGTTAGAGTTTTTTTGTTGTGCATTTGCCGTTAATATAAACAATGGAGAGTAATAAGGAGATGTGAATGCACGATAAGCCAAGCCACACGTCAGTCCTACATCGAAGGGGTTTTTTTTTTTAAATCGGAAGGAAATCATTGCTCCGTCTACAACTGAAGTGCGGGACTCTAACCGCATTAAAAGCTCCCGCCCCATGTCCATGTGTTGTTGTTGTACGAGTGATCGTGACTACTCTTCAGAATTCTACGTTCTATGATCCCCGTCCAGTACAAGAGCTAAACGTACAGCTTGTGACCGTTCAGCTCCTCTTCTGCGTTCACTCATTCTGATAGAACATATTATTGTGACCGTGGCTATCTTCACAGCTTTCCAGTTTGCACGTGACTCACATATTCGCGGCACAAAGTTTTCTACTGTGATTGGCTCACTAAAACATTCCCCCATTCGCAGCCTTTCGTCACCAAAACGGGGACAATGGAACAGGACGTGGTGGGCATCTTCGGCGATGGTATCGCATACAGGAGTGAAGGGGTCCTCCACGTGTTTGAAACGGTGCAGGTAAAACTTGAAGCAGCCGTGTCCACTGAGCATCTGTGTCATAAGGAAATCCACTTCACCATGTTTCCGTTTTATCCGTATGTCCAGGCTAGGGATCAGGAAAAACGTCCGTCGCCCTTTTTCAGACGTTTCCCACCTTCTTTGCCATTCTTGTTTGCCGCACCACCTCACATACTCTTCAGATGCACCTGTGTCGTAGCTACGTTTGAGTTCTCGTACAAATATCTCGATTGGTGGCATAGTGGCAATCACTTCAATCGCAGCATCAAACACTGTGCGAAAGCCGCTCGCCACCCTCAATGCGCTCAGACGATACGTTGAACGATTACCCGCCGTGTAGGTGCTCTGCAATGTCACATCAGCCTATACTGGAGCCGCATAGAGGATAATGGAGCTCACAACACTGGCTATCAATTTTCGCTTGCTTGCTCGTGGTCCACCTATGTTTCCCATCATGCCCGATAACGCTCCATTAGCTTTGGTGGCTTTATCACTCATGGTGACTAAGTGTTCCTTGAAGGACAGTCGGGTGTCAATAAGTACGCCGAGATAATTTGTGAATGGGTGGGAGGTTATGACGCAATCACCAACCCGAAAAGTGAATGTCTCGCGCACTTTCCGGGTGGACAGGAGCACCGCTTCAGTTTTCTCAACTGTCAATTCCAGGTGTGCGCGTCTAAGCCAGCTCATGAAACCGACCGTAGCAACGCTGTACAGAGCTTGTATCCTTTTAATCGTTTTACCTACGACCACCAAAGCGATGTCGTCAGCATAGCCAATCAAGGTTGAGCCAGGGGGGAGACTCATGCTGAGAATGCCATCATATATTATATTCCACAGAGTAGGGCCTAGAACAGTGCCTTGTGGTACGCCCCTTGTGACTTTGTACTCTTTCTGTCCGACTTCGGTATCATACAGGAGTACTCTGTCTGCAAAATAATTTTCTATTACCCGCATCAGGTACCCTGGTGTGTCAAGCATGCGAAGTGCTTGCATGAGCCATGTTAAAGCATTTTTAACATCCAAGGTCACTACAGCGCAGTACTCCTTGTCGCCTCCCTTCCATCGCTGGAAGCTGGTACGAAGATAAGTGATCTGGTTGCTTTTTGGGTTTAAGCAACAGGACTAACCTCTGTCTTTTCCATATGGTTGGGAAAACTCCCTCGGAGAGGCACACGGAGTACATTTTTGCAAAGATTTCAACATCTGCTCGCATGGCGGCCTTTAGAGCCACATTGGGGATACCATCAGGCCCTGGGGCTTTTTTGTCTCCCAGCCTTCTGAGTGCTGGAAGTACCTCATCGGGGATGACTTTTGGGACTTCAGCAGAGTCTCCGAACGAGTCATAGAGCTCGACTGTATCACAGGCAGGGTAGAGTGTAGCAACCACGTTGTCCATCAGTGCTGGGTCTGATGGCTGTGGAGGTTGAGGTCCCTTCGCCGTACTCATCACTTCTTCCAAGGGTCAATATCTCGTAGGTCTTTGAAGCATGAGTCTTTGCTCGACCGTATTACCCTCAGGAGGTGTCTGAGCAACTTGAAGTCACGTTGCAATTGCTCTAAGTTGTGGGACGTTCTAGTACGCTGCGCCAGTCTATGTGCTCAATTGCAGCGACTTTTAAGATCAGCGATCTCGACGGTCCACCAATAAGCCGCCTTTCGCGCAGGCATCTGCGTTTTCCTTGGCATCGAAGAATCACAGACTATTGAGATCCGTTTTGTAATGGCTTCTGCCATACCATTCGCTCTATCGGTGGTAATTATGCCATCCTCCCAGATTTGCAGGAAGATATCCTTATCAAACAGTCGGTGTCTCCAACCTTTAGTTTATGATAAGGACAGCCGTCCTGGTGGTTGCAGCGCAATCTCAATTACGATGGCTCGATGATCACTGTTCGTGTAAAAATTACCAATGCTCCATGTTGTGTTGCGCACAATTGAACAATGCGCAAAGGTAAGATCTATGGCTGATCGCCTATTACCAGCCTCGAAAGTGGACTGCCCATCATTTAAGCGTTCGATTTTCAGTGTGGGAAGGCACTCCATCAGGACTCTGCCACGCCGATTTGTGAGCCTACTACCCCGCATGGTGGACCAAGCATTGAAATCGCCAGCTATGATCGTCGCGTCCTTGCCCTGCCCTCCGCTACTAACTCCGTTATAAGTTGCTCAAACTGGTTTAGCTCCAGACTTGGAGGCGCGTAACATGAGTAAAAATAAATGCCGTTTACTTTAACCCATGACTATAATGCAAAACACCCGCATTGGGGTTCCCGACTGGCAAACCCCAAGGGAAAGAAATTGTACAACACGCTTATTTGTACACATAACAAATTAAACTATGTATCCCCGGGTAAGCCTACATACTGGCCAGCAAATCCTAAAAAAATACAAAGTTTGATAGACAACGCCATTACCAGAAGGATTCCTAGCAGCTTAGTAACAGCAGAAGCTCTTGCAGATTTGTCGTCGGACCACTCTCCTATTCTCTTCAACTTACTAGAGTACCCTCAAATCAAAGAGTACCCCTTGCAACTAACTTCAAGTAAGACCATATGGCTTAAATACAGGAAATACATTAGTACTCATATCGAGCTGAGCTAACCTAAGTTCAATTCTTACTGACGCGAAACATCGCTTAAGAGTTGCAACTCGTGAACTTAGCAAAGCCTTAAAATATGAGGATCAGCTCGCCCAGCGTCAATATATAGCTAACTTATCACCTACAAGCTCAAAATTCCCTTTGTGGAGGGCCCAAAAATGCATAAAACCGCCAGCTAATGTTGACACGCCGATAAGGGATAAAAATGGTAAATCGGCAAGGAGTGACGAAGAGAAAGCAAAAACTTTTGCACTGCACCTTTCAGATGTCTTCCAACCAAACCCACCAACTAATAGTTTCATGTTACCTTCCGATCAGTTGTATCTTGCTCTCCTCTCCCATCAGAATTCATCCATTAGACACAAAAAAAGTCATTACAGAGCATTTAAACCCAAAAAGGCACCAGGGCACGACCAAATCACGCCCAAAATGCTAATGGAACTACCGGGCCCTGCAATAAAATATATGACTAGAGTCTTTAATCCGATGTTGCAGTGTGGGTACTTTCCAACACAATAGAAGAAATCGATCATAATAATGATCCCCAAACCAGGGAAGGACAAGTCGCAAGCTTCATCTTACAGACCAATAAGCTTGCTGCCGTGTCTATCTTAACTCTTCGAAAAAACACTGCTTGAAAAAATCAATAGACACGTACTAGACATTATACCCTCTCATCAATTTGGATTTCGCAAAGGGCACAGCACCATCGAGCAAGTAAACCGCATAACTTCTGAGATTCGTACAGCATTTGCACAGCGAATACTGCTCTGCTATTTTTCTCGATGTTGCCCAGGCATTTGATAAAGTCTGGTTGGACGGCCTTATACATAAAATAAAAATGTTCCTTCCAAAAAACACTCGCAAAGTCCTTGAGAGTTATGTCAGCAACAGATTGTTTGCTGTGCGACAAAACGAGTACACAACACGAAACCACGAAATTAGAGCAGGAGTTCCACAATGAAGCGTTCTTGGGCCGTTTCTATATGTGTTGTACATACCGACATACCAACGGACACTCAAATCACACTATCTACTTTTGCAGATGATACCGCAATATTAAGTAGATGTCGTTGTACGAGCTATTTATCACACGTCAAAGAGTGGTTATCCAACTGGCGCATAAAAAAGAATGAGCAAAAGAGCAAACACATTACCTTCACACTCAACAGAAGCACTTGCCCTCCGCTAACTCTAAACAATACTTTGATTCCACAAGAAGATAACGTTGTGTACCTCGGAGTCTATCTTGACAGAAGACTTACTTGGCGAAAACACATTGAAGCCAAGAGAACTCAAATGAAACTGAAAGCCAACAGCTTTCACTTGCTTATCAACTCACGATCTCCACTAAATATTGAGTATAAAGTTCTCGTTTATAACAGCATCATAAAGCCAATCTATGGTTCTCAGTTCAAAAATATTAAGAACTATAACTGGAGCCTCTTGGTTTTTTAAAAACGAGCGATTACATATAGATCTTAATATACCAACAGTAAAAAATGAAATAGCCAAAATAAAACTTACTTATGCTGAGAAACTAAACACGCACCGGAATCCATTAGCAAAAGCACTCACTCGACTAAGATCACAGACACGACTTAGGAGAAATGGCCTGCCAGCCCAACTTCAATTATAAGGGCACTTAGTACATACATTCCCTCCAACTGGAGGTGAAGTAAAAGTAATAAAGAAGAAATTAGGTTAAGATTCTATTACTTATTGTTAGTCTCTAAAGAAAGTGAAGATCCAATAAATAAAGAAAAAAGTAAAAAAAAAAATTTAACCCATGTAAAACCAGAACGAGGCGTTGAGACTCTGCTTTGGGGCATCTTCCCACCAGTGACACAGATGGCGGATTCGGACGATGCATCTGAGGCCCATTCATGTCCCCTCATGTTGCGATATTGCTCTCATAATAGGACAAGGTCGAGGCGTTGCTCGAAGATCGTTTGGCGCAGCAAGTCTTGGATTGCCGCACAGTGGTTAAGGTTGAGTTGGGCGATTTTCATCGCCCTCCTGTTTTCCTGGCCTCAACTGCCCTTTGGTGTTCCGGGTAACGGGTACTCCCCACTGCATGGTTACCACTGCTTCGCGCACGTTTTGGATCCCTCTTGCTAGTTGCTGCCTTATAACCTTCTTGCCCGCATCTCCTACAGAGGTTGCTGCGGTCCGTCATTTCCTTTCAATTTTGCGCTTGGTGATTGTAACCCCAGCACTTATAGCACCTGGTTAGTTCGGCGCAGTCCCAAATTCTGCAGGATACACATCCTATGCGGGCCCGTTGTGCACTCAGCACTTTGTTGGCATCCGCTACAGGCAATACAATATAAGCTGTCTGTGTGCCCCAGCGTACCATCCCCATATTTCGGATCGATGACTCATTCGGTCGACGTATTAACCATTGCGCGTGGAGGGCATCACACACTTCCTTCACGGTTGTGATTTCATCCAGATTCTTAAGCTGGATCGTCACCGTGAGCGTTTTTGCCAAGACTTTGGCGGTACCGCGCAGTTTTTCCTCGACTGCCGTCTGGAACTCCGATGTGTCATGATCTGGTGCGCTTTTGATTGCAGAGCACAATGCGTGTGCGTCCGCTTACGAAACTTAATGGCGACTCCTGTTTCTTCAAAATGGCCAATATCTTCATTAGGAAGCAAAAGTATTATTGGTTCGCCAGCATAATAAACTGCTTTCTTGCATGTAGTGTCTGTTGACTTTACATATGTGTTCGCATCCCAATTACGGCACTCCAAACATATTTGTCATAACATCAGACGACACTATTGGGTATTTATGAATGCATTAGCTACCTACCAGAATAGTCTTATGTTGTTTAGTTAAATGAGTCTTCCTTGTCACACAAGCATCACCTTAGCTCATTTATGTAATGGCTGGTTGGGGTCTTATACGAATAGGTCCCTCTGAGAATAATTGCTGCCTGCAGTGTGGGGTGTCGCAAAGGACAGAAACGGCAACAGAACCAGTACTCCAGTACATTTGCAACTGCAACAGACCTAAAACGGGGCTGCAATGGAAAAACAGTGCGGCCAGGTTGCGTTAAAAATGAAACCAGATCTCAGTGTATTAGCACCAGGACCAGACACAACTACTTCTGACTACTTTTCGGTGCTGTCTTTTCCTTTTCTTTTGATTGCTCAACAAAAGAATATAAAGCAAAGCTTTGAAGTCTTTGTTAAAACAAATTGTGGCAGCAATATATTGTATATTTTCACCTTAAATTTTATTTATTTCTTTCAGCAATTCTGGTTCTGTTCTATGTAGCACAGTCTCACAGCACCAGAAACAGACCAGAAAAAGTACAGTCCCAGTACAAACAACGAATGACCAAGAGAAAAACGTCGTCAGAAACCCAGGTACGTGAGTGAAATTTACCTCGTCTTGTGCCGTCGCTCTCTTCTCTACAAATAAAACAGCCCAGAGTGCGCTCTGCCGCAAAAAATCTAAGTGTAAAACAGGTCTATGCGACGCCGCGCCATAACTTATGATTTTATCCGATAGAGGTGGCCTTCTCTCTTGGGCTTTTTATATTGCATGTGCACCATGTCCACATTTTATAATTTAATGTAATGTAATAATTTTCCACTTCCAATTAAAACATAATAAGATTAACTAAATTTTACTTAAAATTCAAATTAAATTTAAATTAATTTTTTCTTTTTACAAATTTTAAATTATAATTTAAACAGTTGGGTTTTATTAACGTTTATCCATCAATTTTTATCATATTCATCTTTCACACATACACATACATATGCCATTCAAGTTTTTTATAGTAAAATTTAAAGGGCCGACGAAGTGGCACGCTTTGTGGCTTCGCAAGCTTTGCCCGCTTGGGCTTCAATAGTTGAAATGTTTGAAATCATATGAAGCAAACAATATAGATTTTCTTACAAAGCGTGAGAAGCCAAAAGTTGGTCAACTTTGAACTTTTGAGGCCTTCCAGTGTTGAGAATGGATGAAAGACTGGTTCGTGAACCGAAAACAGCTGTTTTCAAACCATAACATAACTGTTTGGTGTTGTGGTGAATTGCAAATACCTGTTTTCCTGAATGGTAAACAGTAATATCATTTAATTTATATACCGTTTTTTTTTTAGAAATTGGAGTGCAAAACTATTTAACATGGAGGAAAAACTTATTCAAGAGATATCGATGTTCATTGTTGTGTTCAATTTGTTTCTTTTAATATATGATTACCAATATCAAAGCAAAACAATTGTGTTTTATTTCACAACAGCTGTTTTTTGATTACATTGAGAATCGTGAAAAGCTTGCTCTGAACCTTGAAGCGTCGGAAGCGTCAAAAGCCAATGAAAAGCGTATAAAGCCGACGCGTCCAAAGCTTGCTATGTCGTTGGCCCTTAATTTGTGTATGTATCGACCCTCAATCTCTTGAATGTGAATTTTCTGTTTTGGCATTATTTTAAATTCGACTAAAGCTGTAACGATACGATTAAGATACTGTTTTACAATACAAATTTTTGTCGTCATTTTGATTACACTTCTTGTTTTCGTACAAAATTTTGTATCGTTCAAGCCTACCTTTAAACGCTCTGCGCATCGTTTGCGCATCTCTAATTTTATCAGATTTGCTATCACTAAATCTGATACTTGGTTTCTGACTTAATGAGAAGCAGTAGGCAAGTGATTGACGCGAAGATAATATTTTGTGGAAAATACGAATGATGAATGGAAAAGAGCGCGAACCTGGACAAGGACAAGGCCCTTTTCCAATGGCATATTTGGTAAGTATTGAAAAACAAAACTCTAAAAAAAAACAAAGAAGACATGCAGATGCATGGAAGACTCCATTAAATTGCGTTGGTGTTTGTGCAAGTGTAGACAATTTCTAGAATAATAGCACATTTGCTGACATTTGATAATTTCATTTTTATACTTATCTCAACTACACTGGACAAAGGGTATATTTTCTTGAAATTTTATTATTTTTTTTTTAAGTATTTCTTATAATATTATCGAAAAATAGCATAAAATATTGTTGTGATTATATAGAATAATGAGGTGAAGGACAAAAAAATAAAAATTAATATGAGTTTTGTTTTTAAGGTACAATCTTCTTCATCATCATATGGAAGCCCGATTAGCATGGCCGATTCAACTTCACTTTGTGGCAATGGTGGCCCATCAGGTAGTGGTCCTTCTGGTAATGGTAGCCCATCACGTGGCGGTCCTTCAGATAATGCTGACTCATCACTGGACGGTCCTACAGGTGGTGCTGGCCTATCACTGGCCGGTCTTTCAGTTGGTGATGGCCCATCACTGGGCGGTGATGATGGCGCATGCGGTCTTCCTGTGAGTGAAAAGTGTTCCATCACCTCCGATATAGTACATTCGCGTTCTATTAAGCTTAATTCAAAAACCGGTACGAGTGGTACGAAAGTAACCGTCGTAGCCAACTATTTTCGTGTGCTTCAGATACCGAAGTTTACAATACATCGTTACCACGTTGATTTTTCACCAGACGTCGATAGTGTACGTTTACGCAGTGGTTATATAAATGATCACAAGGAGTTCATAGGTGGTTATATATTTGATGGTTCCATGCTATTTTGCATCAAAAAACTTACAACTTTATCTGGAAAAAAAATTAAAAAAATATTGAAGCTTGCGTCCAAATCGCTTTCCGGTGAAAACATAGAAATAATAATCAAACCTGTTGGATGCGTTGAACTATGTGACGAAATGATTCAAGTGCTCAATTTGATATTGCGTCGCGCCATGGAGGGATTGAATTTACAATTGGTTTTACGTAATTTCTGGGATCCCACAAAAATGGTATTTATACAGCAGTTTAAGTGTATTCTAATTATAAATTGCCAAATTATTTGCTTTATAGATTTCCCTAGATGATTATGGGTTAGAGATATGGAGAGGTTGTAAGACTTCGATTCGTCAACATGAGATAGACATCATGCTGTGTACAGAAACGTCACACATGATTATGAATGCTGGCAATTTGCATAATACTTTTATTGATTGTGTTCGAGATCATAAAGATGCAGAAGCCGCCTTTAAGAAAAAAGTCTTGGGTGGGTGATAGTGATAAGGGTGATGGATTAATTTCTATTCTACATATTTAATATTCTTAATTTTTGTAGGAATGTTTGTTGTAACAGACTACAATAACAAAACTTATCGCATTGATGATGTTGATTTTAAATCAAATCCTCTATCGTCATTCTCAACTAAATGTGGTGAAATATCTTATGTGGAATACTACAAAAAAGTAATAACAATAATATGATAAATAGATAGATTATATTGTATATATTTTTATATCTTTATTTAGTGTCACAATCTTACTATACGTGATTGTAATCAACCATTGTTGATATCGCATCCAACTGCGAAAAACATTCGTGGTGGAAATACCGACCTCATATTTCTTATTCCGGAACTAGTACGCGCCACTGGTATGAGTGATACCATGCGTAACAATTGCAGGTATGTGAAATCTTTTGTTCTGTGTTACATATACAATCGAACTTCTGTACAACTAAGATCTCCTCCCTGTTACGAATTTAAATAACTACATAGATAGAATTTTGTAGCTTAAAACTAAAACATAATGTAATGTGATTCCCCTAAAAAGGATTTCAGCCAAGAAAAGAGTAAAACATACAAAGAGGACTCACCGGACAAAGAAATCTACACATGGTCCTCATTTTTTACTCTACGGCGATTCTCAAAAGCATTTTGAAAGAAATGAAATGAAGCAAGTTTGTCTTCAATCTTATTTCATTAATATGATGTTGAAAAAACTAACCTTGAATGAATATTTGGTTAGCCCACCACGTCTCACTTTTGAAGCATTAGTAATGCACACATGTTTCCTTAAACTACACTCTAGGATCTCCCAAACATGCTCAACTACTTTTAAGGTGATGTGAGCAAAGGGTATAGGTGTGTTACAATATTGTGTGTTTTGTGGGTCGGTTTTTTCACTTCTTATCAATGTGTAGTAAAGTTCATACCAACTCCTGTTACAGCGACACATATAAGAAGATTGTGCTAAGGAAGATAAAGCTAAGGGAGAAAACCAAATCAGGTTACAATTACAAATGACTTACATGATATTTGTAATAGAAATTGTATCAAGCAATAAGAACGTTACCATAAATTATCATAAATTAGTTTTAAGATCCTGTGACAGTTGGTTATATGGAAGTTCTTTGACTGTATTATGAAAATTGAGTATCTAATTTGAATATGAGATGATGGGATGTATGTTTTATTTATTAGATTGATGGAAACCATTGACGATCAAACTCGTCTCACACCTGAACGTCGAATGGAGTGCCTGCGTGTTTTTAATAATCGTCTGCAAACATCTGTCTTAGCAAAACAGGTATTCGAAGAGTGGAATATGAATATCGATACTAACTTTGCGGAGATACCTGCTAGAATTTTGGATCCCGAGAACATTGTGTTTGCAAATAATGTACGGTATGTGTGTGATGCTCGTGCTGATTGGACATCTGAAATCCGCCGCAGTGGTATGTTCACTCCTGTTGACATCAACCGTTGGTGTGTGATTGTACCCCAATGTGCTCTGCGTGAGACATGCAATTTTGTCAAGTTATGCATTGACGCTGCGAAAAGCATGAGTATGCATATTTCGGAGCCGCATTAGTAAGTTTCACTAGAATCTCATGTCATTTTTTTATTATTCAATAAATTAATTCTTCGTTATTTTTAGTCTAGCAATCGATGATGAACGCACTGACACTTATTCTTCAGCCATTGATAAAGCTGTTGCATTTGATCCACAAATGGTGATGGCTGTCCTACTTACTCCTAACGAAGATAGGTATGTTTTAATTTTTCAGTGCTTGGATTTTTCATTTAACACAACCATTTTTTTTTAATAATCTTTAACTTTCTCAGATATACATGCATTAAGAAACGTACATGCGTGAAATATCCCCTGCCATCTCAAGTGGTCCTATTGAAGACAATTTCTGCACGTACTGGATTAGAAGCAATCGCAACCAATATTGTAATACAAATGAATGCTAAAGTTGGCGGTGTCCCATGGATGGTTGAAATACCTATACGTGGGTTAATGGTTGTTGGATTCCATATTTGTCATTCATCGAAAAAGAATAATAAATCATTTGGTGCTTTGGTTGCTACAATGGACTTAAAAGAGTGTGGACGCTATTTTTCATCAGTTGGGCAAAACATGAAAGGCACATTTCTTGCAGATGATATCACCCAACATATGGAATTGGCTGTGGAAGCATATCGAACAACTCATGGTTCATTGCCCAATCGTATTGTATTCTTCCGTAGTGGCGTTGGTGATGGTCAAATGTATATAGTTCTCCAAGTAGAAGTAAATCATATGATGAAGAGGCTCAATAATATCTATCACAGATATGGATACTCAGAAGGTTGCCGTATGACGTTTATTGTCGTTGCCAAACACATCAATACTCGTTACTTCCTGAACAAACATAATCCACCACCAGGAACTGTGGTTGATGATATTATTACTTTGCCGGATAGATATGATTTTTATCTAGTTACAGAAAATCTATCGCAAGATACTGTTACACCAACTAATTATAATGTTTTATACGATACCAATGGTCTGGGTCCTGATAAATTGCAAATATTGGCATACAAAATGACTCATTTGGATTATAATTATCCGGCAACTTGTCGCGTACCAGCAGTTTGTCAATATGCTCAAAAGTTGGCTTCTCTATGTGCTGAGCACATTAATTGTATCCCATCGCCTGATTTACAACATCAGTTGTATTTTCTTTAAAACATCAACATACAAAAAGAAAAAATATACACTCATACACTCATAAGACACATATCTATTATCATATATTATGTGTGATAAAACACTAAAATTTTGTAGCACATCTCTTCACACGATCCTAACTCAGGAAGCATCATAAATGCATATGTTAACAAACAAACAAAAAAAATTAAATATTATGTTCATTAAAATTTATTTAAAAATAAAAAACAAAAAACAATTATAAACATTTTTATTTATTGTATTATCCTCTAAGTAGTGAATACATTCCTAAAACTAACATCACATAAGAGGTCTGCAGGCGGTAATCCCATTATCAATATGATAAAATCTGAAGGAAAAAATAATTTTATGAAATTTTTAAAGAAACATAATTTCTTATAGTATGTTGTCTACAACTCACTCAACTCATGTAAAATCATAAAAACATTATTCTATCGAAAAACGAAACACTTAACAAAAAAGAATTGATTTATCTGTTCAGAG
Organism: Amiota communis; assembly: GCA_037043315.1. Taxonomy (NCBI): domain Eukaryota; kingdom Metazoa; phylum Arthropoda; class Insecta; order Diptera; family Drosophilidae; genus Amiota; species Amiota communis. Next base: position 54,677 of record JBAMAV010001065.1, read on the forward strand.
TATTGTGACAGTTGTAAAAACAAAAGACAAGATAAAACACATATTATCTTTATCAATTTATGGGTTAACCTTTCACCACAAATTTATGTATATTTTGTGTGTTTTAATTAATGTAATTTTAAATTGATTTCTGTTATTGTGTTAAGAAATGCAAAAGTATTCCCAACAAAAATACACATACGAGTAGCAGTAGTAGTACTCGTATACCCTCAAAGGATCAGTTCAGTTTTTGAATACGTTTATCTGTACAAATTGTCAAGTCTTAACAAAACTTCCATATTTTTGCTTCTTGAAAATAAATGAATTAAATTTTGCATTTTTGTTTTGTTTTTCTGTTATGCGAACAAGGAGGTTAAAATCTTGCAAATATACTTATGACCCGTGCCACAAGTTATGTCAGATTCATTAGCCTTCCGACTAATAAGTCCCCTATAGCCTCAAATCCCGTTTAATCCCTGAGGTACCGCCAAAGCATTCCTTCGTAGGGAGGGATAGTAGACGCCAATATTCGAGCGCCCCTCATTATTATTTATTTATTTAATAAAGGTAATAATATTTAGAAAACATTATTAACTTAAAGAAAAGAGCACTGGCTACTTAGGCCTTCGGCTCGGTCTTAAATACAATGAGTGTGGATAACTAAGGATAGCTTAATTAATATTATTTACATATGTATGTACATATCATTTATTTACAGCTTCTGGTATATGATTATTTCTTTTAAATATGTGATTAATTTAATAATATTTTCTTTTGTGGGGTTAGTGACTGCAGTTTTGGGGTTATTGTTTTAGAAGATTTTTATTTTAGTGTTTGTGTTTGCAGGGCATGATGCTAGTATGTGGTTTAAATCAGTGTTTGTGGTTGAGTCGCAGTTAGGGCATTGTGGAGTTATATTTGGATCAAAAAGGTGTAGGTGGGTAAGTTTGGTATGACCTAATCAGAGCCTAATTATTTTTATCTGGTCAACTCGATTGACACTTTCATGTGATAGTCTCTTTAAGTAAACATCTGTATGGAGAGAGTTGTTGTTGATGTTTTGATACCATATATTGCAATTGGTAATATTCCTCTGAAGCTCATCTGAAAGAGCAGATCGTAAATATTTGTTTAAGTCCGTTGGGTTGGTGTTCTGAGTTGAATTTTGGCGCATATTAAGGGCGACCTTGGCTGTTTTGTCTGCCAACTCATTGCCTTTTATGTTGGAGTGGCCTGGTACCCATAGAATTTTTATTCTTGGCGCAGTTTCAATGAGGAGGGATCTTATGCTTTGCTTCAAGGATAGCTACTGCTTCTGCGGAGAAAATTGAGCAGTAGTGTGGTAAGATGCCAAAGTGGAGTATGAAAATATCTGTTGTGATAGCATAGGTTGCAGTTTTATTTTGTAATGAACCATCAGTGTAGATGAAAGTGTGGTTCTTGAGATTAGACTTTATTTTGAGGAAGTGTTGAATGTAGATGTTGAAGGGTGTAGTGGTTTTGCAAAATTTTCGAAGTGATGTATTTATTTTATTTTTTACTCTCATTTTGGATGCGACCTCACTCAAGGTCTTTGCTTCCACGACAATACCAAAGTCATCCGCATACCCGACAATCTCCACACCAATGGATTTACAAATCCGCAGAATGATATTATACATAATATTCCACAGAATTGGACCCAGGACTGAACCTCGTGTGACACCGCCAGTAATGTCAAATGTCCTAGTGTCTTCTTCCGTGTCGCAGACCAGGGTTCTTTCACTGAAGTAAGACATCACCATTCGGATTAGGATCAATTTTGTATGGTACTCTGGTTTTGTCATATTATGAACAGTTTATCAAAAAGAAATACCATTGAATTGATTTTCCACGTTACTCTGATCATTTACATTGCGTATCCGCCGCATGTTTCTTCTACAATATATGTTACAAATCTTATGCCAATGTGATATTGTTTGTTCACTCTAATGTGATAGGTATACAAAAATTTGAAAAAAGAAGAAACCAAATTCATGTTGCTTTGCATATTAAATAGGAAAATCTGTGCTGTTTTTTGTTATCTGTGTATCTATCTATCTATTTGTTGAATTGTACTCGTATGTGTGTATGTGTGTGTATCTACAAATTTATCTATCCATGCTTCTAGTGTTATTAAGAACATTAAAATAGACCTGAATTGGGATATACACAGGTAGTAAGAGATACACATAGTACTCGTACGAAACATGCATGCATGTGTACGTTATGTTATACAGTTAGATACTACATGTATAGAAGGTATCTGAGTTTGGGTTCCTTGCGTTGCGGCAACGCATAATTCTGTTAAGCTTATGAAATATTCCAAGAGTTTAACATTTGAGTTTAAGTTCATAAAAAGCTTAGCTGTGCTTAGCTTGGCTCCAGTTCCTATTCCTTATTCCTGTTCACTTCCACTTCCACTTTATGTGCTGCCTTTATACTGATGTGTGTGAATATGCTGTGTATGCTTTTTCTTGTAAGTAAAAGTATCTCATACTTTATGATTTCATTGTTTTACCTGCTGTTACAAAGTATGAGTTACAACAACAACAGCAACCAAACGCAGTTACTCCCTATTTTAACTTGGTTTATCTACAATGTCCTCTACATTTCGGTATCCACAGCTGAGCGTTGAATTTATTCGCCTCCAGAGTGCGCGTGTGTGTGTGTGTGTGTGTGTGCATGAAGCTCGTAGATATTAAATTATGCAAGAGCGTTTGCAAAAAGTAGGCAAACACAGATACACTCACACACTTTCAAATATTTACATCCATACACATAAGTACATATATAGAAAAATGGAGATAAAAAAGAAAGGAGACCTCAACGTATGCTGCATGAAGGTACATATGTATCTACATACGTACATACATATATACATATGTATTTCAAAGAGTATACATGGCTTGTTTTACTAAGAAATGTTTCGTTTCGTCGACTATGGTTTCATGTATAATATGATGTTGCTGGTGTAACTACGGCTGACGCACTGAACTGACTAGAGCATGCATACATAATGCATTACAAAGTACTACTACTACTATTATGTATATATAAACGACACATATGTCTCTACATATGTATAGATACAAATACATATTGTATATCTAACTTTATTTTCATTGCTGTAGCTTTAACTACCTAACAAATAGAGGAAGGAGTGGAAACCTTTAAATTGTAATAAAGTGAAGAATACATAAAAGGTATCTGCAGCATCCTTGATATACTACACACACTATTCATTCTTAGTACAATACAAACTTAAGCATGTAAATATATCATAATAAAAACAACTATTTAACAATTAACTTTTGCCTTTTAAGATTTATTATCTTGTACATTATTTACACAGCTGACATGCCGATTGCTAGGGACAAAACTCTGCTAATTGTCACACATGTGAATGATGCTGATGCTAGTGTCAACTTTGTTTGTTTGAGTCTTGGTTAAGAAGTATCTTTTGCGACAATCTTGCTCAGGTGCTTGAATTGCCTGAATTGTCTATCTGAATAGTGAGGTTATTCCTGTTTAATACTACAGATTCCTACGATATCAAACGAAATCGTTAGAATCAGCAGAAGCCATTGAGATTATTATCTTGCCCCATTGGTCTGCTACACTTTAGTGAGCATACCAGCCAACTCAAACTGTGTCAAAAGATCCACAGTCTCTAACATTCAACGAAAGTGTCGATTTAAAACATTGTCGACCGTAACAACGATTTCTTTAAGACCGTATGATCGTATTTACATTCAGCCTGTCTGCGACTGCATACTCTCTCGCAGCTTTTGTTTGTTTCTTTCGCTGTTTTTTCGTTGTTTGTTCACTGCTATGTAGTTGGACTATAACGTGCACAGACAAATTAACGTTTATAGACTACTCAAAATCTATATCAATGTCTTGAAACTCTCGCTGTTGTCAAATACAATCCTTCTGGGACTAAGCCAATTCATTGCTATGACTATGTTACCCATATATTTATTGTATTTTTCAGAGATTTTGCTTATTCCGTACCTAACAAAAAGTATGTGTTGAGGTCTTTATGAATAGCGTAGCTTATCACATACCAAGGAGGATTGTCAATACTTCTGAGTGTTGTATTTTGATACCTTTGAAGAAGTTAGCATTGCATGCAGTGCTCCAAAGTTGCATGACTTATGTCCACACCTGTTTCAGCATCACTTTGTCCAGGAGAATCTTGCTTTCTAGGTTTAATTGCGAGTGTGACCTAAGCATTGTTCTTATTTTCAAAGCTAATTGCAGCTGCTTGGCCTTGATCTGGTAGTTTTCATAAGGCTTTTCAAATCAAAACTTCTAACAGATCATGGCCAAGATGGTGTCAGACCAATCTTATGTTACGTATCTGAAAAGTTAGAAAGACAAAGAAAAATATACAAATCTTTGAAGGGAAAATACTTTGGAGCATTGAAAGATTTTCACCGTGAATGGCATAACTTTAGATGGTACGACGAACTAGACCAATTCGTAAAGGGCGAAAATATGTTATATGTACGTTACATCAAAGCGCAATGAATAAAATGGCTAGGCCACTTAATCAGAATGAATAATTCGAGAGTTTAAGAGTAAATTGCAGTCTAGATTGCAAGGCATTTTTGAACAAACCAAAAGGTATAACAATATCGATATGAACTGATGAAACAAAAGCAGATATGATAAAGTTTACAAATTGAAGGGGAACAATAACGGACCGGGTCATATGGAGGACTCATGTGCAGCAGGCCAAAGCTCACAAAAAGCCGTAGCGTCAAAGATGATGATGATGATTGTATGGACTTAGGCCGTCCATTTAATATGAACACATGGCCAAATTGAGCTGTGCAACCGTTGTGTTCCAACAACAAAATACCAATTACCATAGATATATGTACATATGTACATACCATGTTGCTATAGTAACAAATAATCGAATTTAATTTATTTTTTTATTTTTCATAGCCTCCTAAGATAATATTTGATGAATTCAAATCCATTTTATATAGCATTTGAAATTTGAATTTCTTTTCTTGTTAAATTTTTGCCTTCTGTGTCAATAGATTTTTATATATCAAAATTTTGTTAGGAAAAGTTCATTCATACAAATTATTTCGACCAGAAACATTCTCCTTAAAAATTTTAGTAAAAAAAAATTTAAAAAATTCCTTTTTTTTATTTCGAAGATTTCGCAAAATTTTAAGTTTTTATTTTTTTCTTTGGAAAGAAGACTCTGATGACAATGGCGGCAGATAAGAATGACGACCTAACAATAGTTTTATTTTACGACGCAAATGGCAAAAAATTTCTGAATGACCCGCTGAGTGTTGCTACTGGCAGTCCGGATGCGGGTGCAGGTGCTGTTGCGGCTGCTAGAAGTCTTATTGACCTAAACACCGTTTATTCTAAAGATTCCAGTCTGGGAAGTGTAATTTTGGAGGATGTTAAGTATAAATTACACGTGGAAAAGAGCTTACCACAGGATAGTGACTTGCCAACGACCAGCAGCAGTTTGCTAATGACCACCAGTGGAGAATTAATTGAAATTGACAACTACGATAAATTCCAGGAGATCGTTATGCAGAAATGTAAGGAGAAAGCAAGAGATCGCTTGCAAAATCTGCCGGAACAGCAACAATTAGAACAACTGGAAAAAGGGTTCTTAAATGAAATAGAAGAGTTAGACATGCAGGTTGTAGAGCGGGAGCAACACAAAGAAGCAGATAAGGCACAAGCAGCTCTAGAGTTGAAGGCAAGGCTGATGGAGCGAATGAAGCGTAAAGCGCGCAAAGAATGGAAGAATGTATCAAAGGTACGGTTTAAAAACAATATATATTTCTTTTCATATTGTAAATGTATCTTTTGTTCTTAGCGGATATTGATGCCACGCCTTGAGAACTGCTTTAAGTAAGTAAAATAACAGTTGTCAACCTAACAGTGTTTCCCTGCTGCTAAGACTCCGCCAAATCAATTCTCAATCTATCACTTTCCCGGCAAGAAACTTTTGCTGAGACTTCGCCGCCATTTCCTTTTTGTCAACATACATAAGTATCTATTTAAAACGTATTAAAGAAACAACATTAATGAAAATAAAATAATAAAAAAAAGCGTAAATCTAATGTTTTAGTATTTTTATTTTCTCACCAAATAAATTGTATCTTAAATCTGGCACATTGCACATGCTACTCATAGTACTATAAACTTCCCATACCCATTGTGAGTGATATACGATGATTATGCTCCCTAAGCGTTCTGTTGCCATTGAAAAATTACAACAACAGGATTAGAGCATCTTATGTCGTTATTAAAGCCTAATTTCAGCTCAACTTTTTATACTTTGTAGATCTTAACGACCGACCAACCAACCAACCATTCTCGATTCTCCATTCAACATCTCAGCACCACTCTTCCCTTTCCCATGAGGAGGAGGAGGAGGATGAGCAGGAGATATTTTTATATGATTTGCCCTTTTTCCTTTCTTACTTTGTGCATTTTTTTTTTTTTTTTTTTTGTGTATTGTTGTTTGTTGTATACTGTGATGCTTTAAGCGGATTTAAAAGTATCTCCATGCTACTTTGTATCTATGTATATGAAATAAATGTATTTCTATGTACGAATACAACATAGAAGTACAAGTGTGTATGTGGATGGGTGTATGGGTGGGTGTATCTTTGTATCTCACTTTGAATATGTAATGATAATGTGATGTCTTGGTAACAAAATTGCCAAAGTAGCTTTGTGTAATGGAGTTGAACTTGATTATGTGCGAAAAATCAAATATCGTCATTGTATCTCGGTATGAGTATAAGATAGATAGATTGATAGATACGCATATATACATAGATAGATATAAGTCTGTGTCAGATATCTAAGATGAATAGGAAGGATCCTATCCTCTGTGATGAATGCTAAGGAGTGGATATGTTGGTTTGTTCGTTTCATCATTCATTCTTTTTCTTTCCAGAATAAATGATTATAAATGAAATAAAAACAAATATTAAGAAAAAGCGTTCAACGACGACACAAATCCATCTATCTATCTCCATCTTTGTGTCTTTATTTTTCTTTGTACTAAGCTTTTGAGTATGTATGTATATGGTATACTAAGTGTACACGTACATATGTTTGCAGTATCCGTTTAAGTATGAATTTCTAAGCTCATTATGAATGAATTTACTTTTATTATTTTTTAACTTTAACAAGTGGGTTTTATCAAATGTTTCATACACTTCACGTGAGCTCTTTTTGTTTCTTATTTATTTGATTACTAGTGAACTTGGTGTACTTTGCTACCCACCATGCTACCAATGAGTCTGGTTGTAGTGTCGCTAGGACACTCTTGCCTTGCTATCAACCAAAGAGAACCTCCTACAGTTCAACAAGAAACAAAGATGCAGATTCCACATCATGACTTCTGTCGAAGCTATGAAGATGAAGGAAGGAACCGGAGAACATCAAACACCTCCTCTGTGATTGTCATGCTCTTTTTGGCAAAATCTCCTTTGGGAGACCTGGCTCTGTTCGTGGACTCCTCAGGTAGGTTTTAGAGAAATAGGGTAACGAACATTGGATATTAGTGGATTACCCGTCACGCTTTACAATATCCTCACCCTTTCACGTTTTATTGGGCTTCACAATAGGCTTTAAGGCTTCTATATGAATTCTCGAATCGTCGGTTGAGCGGCCTGCGTAACCTAATCTAACCTATGCTACCGATACATGTATGTGCCAACTTTCATGGTAAACGGTCAAATGGTGTTGGAGTTTATCGGTCTCGATAGGATGACATCCATTGTTATAAAGAATGATGCGTCGCATGTTCAACCGAATCTTTCCTTGAATTTGTGTGAAAGAAATCAATTTCAGAATAAAAAAATTAAAATTTTAAAGATGTGTTTTACAAAGACAACTTGATTCGTTTTTAAAATAAGTACTTATGTCTTTTAAAGGCCCAAGACACAATACAACGATTGTAATACAATTTTATCATAGTTTTAGTGAAATGTGTACATAAGATCTCATATATAAATTAACATCCACTTCTCTGCACCTGGGTAGCGGTACTGCGGCCGCATTGAAAACAAGCGGTTCTGCAGTAGTGTTTGAAAATAAGCTTAACTGCAGTTGCGATTGACAATAAGCGGTACCTTGGCAGCGCTGTAACTGCTAATATTGTTTTATTATTGCGTGGTAGATCAGGTGAAATACCAGTTGATGTGATTTAGTCTGAAATAAATATTCTATGCTTCTGTCTCCAAATTAACAATTGCTAAATCTAATAATTGAATGCACATAGTGCAGCTAGTAGAAGGGTAGCTCAGCTCAGTTAGTTCAGGTTCTATTCCACATTCCCCTAGTAAATTCCTAATAAACCTATCACTAGTTAATTGGCGCCCGAGCAGGGACTAACGAGTACCCTCGTATTCTCTTTGGAATTCCAAATTATATTTTATGTGGTGTGACCAAATTGAGATATTGCCATCATACATTTTTTTCAAATATTTTATATGTAAAATTTTTTCTTAAGTAAACATTGAATAAAATATTACATTTTTACAGGAAAATTTGAGTGTCAAAAATAAAGACATAATTTCAACAAAATTTCAAAATACTTAACACAAAATATTCGATTCTTTATGTGCTAAATTCTCTGTAAAAAAGTTAACACAACATTTTCGCCCCAAATGAATCCACAATTAGAAACCGCTATTGACAGTAATGACAATGATATAACTGAAAAGCCCTCGGTAGAGAAATCATTGACTAACTGCAGTCAAAAGACATATACCAAGGTCTCTGGACCAATTCGGTCTAAGGAAAATATGTCATCTGCAAATGCATTTAAATATTTAAAGAAAAGCATGCACAAATTATCGGCATCGGATAGAGAAGATGGCAAGATTGCCTTAAAGAATAAACATTTTGTAAGGCAATTAAACAAAGAAGTCGAATTGGGAAAGTGCCATCAAAAATCCATTCTATTTCCATTCAAACCATTTCGTATGTCATCTTGTCCATTTAAATGCTGTTCTGCTGTTATTGACATGAGATCACTATTTTCGCACTATGTGGCAAAACATTATAATCAGGAAGTACCATTCGTGGATTTGAATAGCGTAACGCAGTGTTCGAGCAAATTGGTTGTAAATCTCTTAAATTTGAAAATGGATGATAATCAACTTATCGGCATACTTGCATACGAACGAGAAAAGTAAGTATAATAGAAATTATGTGAATTATTATTTTAATCACACTCGACATCTCACTATTACAGCCTTAATCCAATGGAATGCGCACGAAACACATTTCTACCAAAATCATTAGAGAAGTATTCAAAGTATACCATCATGATGTTCTTTGCTTGTCGAACTTCTCGGTATTTTATCGGACATTCTAGCAAAAATGCAAATGGCCTTAAAAATGAACTAAAGGAAATTCTTATCATATGGGCTATATCACCGACACCGGATGTTCCGTTAGTACTACGTGCAACTATATGTGATCCGGAAAAAAATCGATATTATCGTAAATATTTTGCAATCCGTAGTATGCAAGACAATCAGATAGCTAATGAGTTCATTGATAAAGATATGAATTGTATACTCTGTTCCATGGATGACCTATTGCCATTAACTAATGGTCAGGAGAAAACTTTAACAATCCATATGCGCGTTAAGGAGGCAGATTTATATAAAATGAAAATTTTGTCAGAAAAAACAAGAAGATTAACGTAAATTATCCATCCAAAGGGTTCATGTTAATATTGTAAAAATGATCATTTAATAGTTGTCGGAAATATATGCTTTGTCTCCTTACTTATTTTATCATTTCATAAGCAACCTATTCCCGGTATTTATAATTCGATGGTCCTAGTTATTTGATCTGGTTATGATTGAATAAAGTCCAAATTGCCAAGTAATGGTCCGGTATTCAACAGTGATTCAAACTCGTGGTCCAACTCGTTTTGTGGAAAATCATTCATTCGGTCTCAATGCCTTCAAAGTGACTTTCATTCCAATAAGTTGAAATTGAGAAAACCGCCTTCTCAATTAACAACGAAAAGTATGAATTCACACGTATTGCCTTTGGTCTTTGAAATGCTCCGCAACTTTTCAACGAGCGCTCGACGATATTTTACGAGAATATATTGGAAACAAATGATATTCGTATGTATGTCGATGATATTAAAATATTCGTTAAAACCAAGGAAGAACACTTGAAGATGCGAATATTAAGATCCAATTGGATAAGTGTGAATTTATTAAAGAAAACTTAGAGTTTCTAGGATTTATAACCAGTGGAGTAGGAATAATAAGGAATCCAAAAAAAGTGAAGGCTATAGTTATATTTCTAAAACCAAAAACGATTCATGATCTTAGATCATTTCTGGAACTACCGGCCACTATCGAAGGTGCAGAGATAGCTAAACCTTCGACCTTCCATGTTAAGTGAGAAACACGACCGAAATCCGAAAATTTCAACATTACTGAAAGAAACAAACTTTCACAGCAGCAGATCTAACATAAAACTGCATCGTCATCCAAACCCACTAGTACGCACACTTTGCATAAACGCAACACATAGATCTCCTCACAAGGAGAACTTGAAAATAAACTAGCAGTAAAAGACTAATACTCATTTGTTCACTAAATCACACCAATAGCCACTCTAAAATTCTTCATGTCTACCCAATAGCGATGCGATTTTTCATCAAGCCTTTGTTTGTCTCTAGTCTTCGTCGAACTCCAAGCCAGCCCACGGAATGGCTCTGGTCCAATGAGCACGTTAGCAGATCCTCCTGTTCGTTCCTAAGATATCCACTATATCCAGGTACCCATATTAGGTTAACATGGTTGTTCGATGCTAGTCTTTTGAATAACATCAAGCAATCACAAACCAAATCAAATTGAACACAAAAGCATTGAGTGCATGTAGTGCAGCCTTGATATCAGATTGTATTTGTGCACACTTTAATTTTTCCCAGAGGCATATTTCTTTTGCATGGTTTCTGCCTGGAAGACTGTGCTCTCTTGGCCCATACTTGGCCCCGGTGTCCGTTTTATAACCATCTGTTTTGCACACATGGGAGTCTTGGGCTTAGGTCTTAACTGTTCCCAGCCCTATCTATCTGGAAATGTAACTTCAGAATTTTGCTTCTTGTCTAATTTAGAGCATCAGATAGATGCAGCATATGACATGATCGGTCTAGTAATAGTCGTGTACACAGTGACATTTATGGTTTCAGTCCCCAATTCTTACTAATGAGTCTGTTGCCGGTCCATATAGTTGCCCTAGCCTAATAATTATGGATTGTGGATGACTATTCAAAAAAAAAAAAAAAAAAAAAATGTCTCATTAAGTATTTCACTTCTTTAGAAAGGGTATTTTTTCACCGAGTGTAAGAGATTCCCTTAGTCGGGACTTAATTCTCTTTCTTGTGATTATTAAAGAAATATTTATTTTATTACACTAATGGTAATCTTCCAGGTTCTTCACAAAATATCGTATTAACTATTGAAGATTTGTAGACCTTCTTATAATTATATATATATGTAATTAATAATTTTAGTAAGTAATAAAATAACTGCTCCCAGCTACCTGGCTACGCCCATGCATGGCCTGAAATGGTGTTGGCCATACGCTCCAACCGGAGTTAAAGGAATTGATATATCAAATACTATTAATTGAGGACAATGAAAAATAAACAAGCAGCTGTTCGATTATGAGGGTGTGGTGAATAGTTATTTTCGATTTTGAACACTTCCCCTTGTTAGCTCCTAGTCATCATCTGACCCAATTTTTTAATTTATTATTGACACTAACTAACTACTGCTGCTAAAAATCTATATAATTGATCGAAATCTGATAGAATTTTCGCGGCTCTATGAAGTATATCCAAGAATTTTTTTTGTTCCGTTCATTTGATTGCAATGAATAGTGCTCGTAACTTAAACCACACCCCTTACTCGCGTCAAGCGAAACGGTAAAAAGCACTCTACCTGATCGTCTAAGTGAGGCTCCGACCAACAAATCTACCCTAACCCAACCTAGTCAAAGAAGTCAATTAAATTATAAATGTTTATGCTCTCATCAAATAATGTTTATTTTGTTAATTAATTGTTACTTTATAATTTATCGAAAAACAGCTTAGAGTAAAATTGAATGAAAGTGTTAGTGAACTGTTTTCTATTGTGATATTAGTGTAAAATGTTGTTGTCTTTGTTGTTGTGTCTCCGTGTGTTTTTGCATATATTCTCCTTCTTTCCACCCAGTTATTCATCGAACATTCTGCCATTGACTCCCCTTCCCATCCTTGTTTGTGTAATAAGTACCATTGCATATTATGTCAAAGTGTTTATCGGCAACCACAATTTTTGCATAGATATATTTTTTTTTTTTGATTTTGACAGATTGGTTATTCTTCATGTAAAAAAGTGCTACGTGTCTGCAGGTTACATGAGTTTACCGAACATCTCGTCTAAGCAAGGCCACTTCCAATTTCTCCTTTAAATTGAAATGCTCCAAGGCACATCTGAGGGCTGCAAACAACTTTGATATCGCACTTTTGCGCTGCATATCCTTTCCCGTTAGATCGTAACCTCTCATGCCAATATCAATTTGCTTATACTGGTCATCAATCTTCAGTTCGAGCATGCCATGTAGCTCGATCATGTAAGCAGTGTTTCCGTATCTCACACTTTTGAAATTTTCGGTTTGCTCATTTTGCCATTCTAAGTAAGTTTTCCCGAAGAATTTGTGACTTCGTCGAGACCACATGTCGAATTTTCCAATCATTTCAAATTTGTACATTAGCTGAGACTGCAGACCTGCGCGTAAACCGACGTCGAAAATTTTTGTAACGAGTTCCACAATGACGTCAAGATATTGGCAGGTCCAAAATTGATTGACTGTGTAGTTCATATTCAATGTAGGATTTTCATTAAGATATCGTTTAATAAAGCGGATTTCTGGGCCATTCGGTGCAATGCAAAATGATTTCCCATATTTTGCTGTGTCATGGTGTGCCATAAGAAATTCAACACATTTGAATCGATTAATTTGCAGTGTTCCAAGATGATTTAACATTTTGTCTTCAACCTTCATCTGAGGACGCTCCTCATTTCGAGACCAACTTTCCGAAGTGCCTGCCAATTTTTTATCAGGCGATTCCTTACATTTATCGTTATTTACGATGGCAACATCTGCGCCGGCTGCATTGTGGGCTTCCGAAGAATGACGCACCACCATGTGTATGAAGCATAGCTGGTTACTGTCGAAGGATTCGCCGCAATCACTACATTTATTAGATGGTGTTGGTGATGGTGGTCCTTGTAGTAGTAATTTCCTAATAATATCTCCACGGAGACTCATTTTAGCAATCTTTTTATTGAGCTGTGAACTAACAATGACAATTTGTCCGACTTTAATTTTTTCACAATTGCAAAAACGCAAAGCCTGCTTGGGTAACCAGACAAACTACTTTTTTATTTGTAGAACAGGGTTGTTTTTCATGAAAACAATCCAACAGTTATTATGAATTCAAATTGTTGCATAAGCATTTAAAACAGGGTTGCTTTTCACAAATAAAAAAACAATCCGATAGTTATGATTTGAAATTGGTGCATGGACATGTTTTATGAATTAATTAAATTCTTGATATTTGCTTAAATATGAATTGTTTGAAGGAGCTGTTCCAGTATTTTGTTAGTGAGACCCTAGAGACTTATTTGAATTCAGTTTCGTTAGTTATGAATTGTTGTTAAATTCATATCGTCTGCTCTTGATGATTGATGTGAATGGTGATTGATGGAAAATAGTTTGTATGGAAACAACCAACACAGAATCTTATCACACAACTCTCTTCACTCTAGAAGATCTTACTTGCCTCCTTCTATGTGTTACATACATATTAACATTGCGTTTATTCGTATCAACTTAATAGACTTTTTATCTTTTATCTTCTTTTTTGAAAGGAAACATGGTGTAATAAGATATTAAAGGTAAAGTAAAAGTTTCATTTACTTTATAAATTAATTGAGAAAAGTTTATAAAAAAAAGAGCAAAAAACGGAACTGTGGAAGGAGAAAACAAAAAACTATTTTATAGTATTAAGATAAAGAATATGCAATAGTACAGTATTTCTTAAAAATAGGTCACAAGAGATGAAGTGAGGGAAAAAAGAGAGCTTAAGAGTTTACATTATTAACAAAAGAAACTTAAGACAATCAAATATGTAATTTTTTTCCTTTTCCTATTTTTCACCCTTTTCTTCATTAAATCTTAAACTCTCAGTCTATGATGTTTAGTTTCCACGTTTTTCACCTTATTTTTAATTATTTATGTGATTATTTATTAATGTTTCTTGGTCTTCATCTACAGTAGTATAAAATCTAATTTTCTTACTAAGTCAACAACTCTTTTCTTCATCATTGGTTGCACTATGTTTTTTTTTTTAATCAAATTTCTAGCATGAAATCAGTTGTTTTTTATTTCAGATTTAAAATTTTAACTGTTTCTTAATATTTACATACCCTAATTAGATAAAAAAATTATTAATTTCAAACTTTCCGGCAACGCTGTTTTGTTGGAGCGCAGTTAAAGTCAGCTGATTGTGTATCACTTGGTGCTTGTGAAATTGGCGTGAAATATTTAATATTGTTAATATGCGTCTGTTTAAAAAGTTAAAAGAAATATAAAAAGTGTTACAATGGAAAACGTTAGTCCAAGTATGTAAAACTAAAGATTGATAACATTTTTGTCATTGTTGCACTGATGCCAACTACCTATCACAAAAACACATCGACCACAAAAAAGCGTTAAAAAAAGGACAAAGATATTAAAAAAGGACAGAAAACAGGACCAAATTTATTGCCTTATTATTTTTATTTTTAGTAATTTTTATCTTATAAATTAGATGAGTTTTATTGCCTTATCTATCAGGTCATAAGTGTCTTTATCTGCAGCATTACTATAGGAGGCATTAGTGCCACTCATATTTAAATATTTATCCGGAGCATCATAAGCATGCGCTGTGCCGTTGCAATCCAAATCTAATGAAAAGTGAATTGTTGTAAATATATAAGTATTATAATATCTTATGTAAAATCTGTATAACTTAACCTAATAGATAAAATTTCGTTTAACATTTGCGTTTGAATGCGGTTTCGCAATTTATTTTTCACCAAAGTTACATGGCTGAGTACGCACTGATTTTTCACGGCAACGACAACAAATTCAGCGAAAATGCTGAGTCCTCGTAATTAATAGCCTCGACCCAAAACTTAGCAGTATCTGCAATGTTTTGCCATTTGATCAAGTGAATATTATTATATTGTAATAATATTCTATCGATTTCATTGCTATTTACTTTAAATAGTTCCAAAAATTTCAACTATTGGCTCTTTTTGCATCTATAAAATCTTTTCAACTGGAAACGAATCTATATTCTTTAAAATTCGTAAGTTTTCAGTCAACTTAATATAACACCATGAAATTCTATCGGTATATTTCAAATTGAAATTTTCATACCTTTGTTTAAGTTGATATATAAAGGTCAAAAACACAATCTGTGCAATTCTGATGAATGGCAAATTCTGTGTTATCGTCGAGCTTATTATTATTCCGATTATTTGCGACTACGATTGAGTACAATATTAATGGTGGTAGAAACTATGACGTAATGTTGTTATTCTAGCATATTCACTGAATTTAAACAGAAAATTAAATAATACATTAAAACTGAAAAATCAGCCAAGTGTGAGTCGGACTCGCGCACGGAGGGTTCCGTATCATCGTAAAAGATTTTTTGCCGCTTAAATGATTTATGTATTCAGTAACTCAATGCTCGAGCAATTCCAAACATTATGAATATACATTTATTATGAAATTGGAAATTGAAAAAGCTTTTGCGAAATATTCATAAAGCCTAAAAGTATACTAAAAAAAAAAAAAAATAATTACCAAAATATGAAACAAAATAAGTCACAAAGCTTCTAAAACTGTGCGCAGTGCATATTGGAGAACACATTTCTTGTATGGGGACCTCTTTAATTTTTTAACTTTATTTTAGTTTTAGTATTTGTTGCTATCATGACAATAGAAATACACATTCTGTGAAAATTTCAACAGTCAAGCTATTGCGGTTCATGAGATGCAGCGGAGTCGGACGAACGGAAGGCGGAAGCTTAGTAATAGGATCCCGTTAGCACCCTTTCGATACGGAACCCTAAACGGACTTTTTGCTTCGATATGTAACGATGGACTAAACTTAGATCCACCATAACACGCCAGATTCAAATCGGCAATCAGCTGAATGGACAACAGCCGGTGAACCTCTTCCTAAGCGGCGAAAAATGCAACAGAGTGCTGGCAAGGTTATGGCGTTCGTATATTGGGGTGCGTACGGTGTTTTGTTTATCAGCTACCTTGACAAAATCAAGACAATGAATAGCGATGACTACATGACCCAACTGTATCGTTTGAACGTGGAATTTGAAAGAAATAGCCCCATATGCAAAGAAATATAGTGATCTTTCACCAAGATAATGCTCCATGTCACAAGCCTATGGGCTATGATGGCAAACTTGCACGAACTACGCTACACATTGCTTCCGCACCCATTATTTTTTTGAGCTCAATACTTCATTTAAGTGGTGATTATGTTTTGGTTTTTGTTTTCTTGGGATATGGTTTATGGTACATGATGTGGTTGGAGTACGATGCATTAGAAAACAAATTAGCTTATGAATATATACATAGAATGATATGATTAATCATGCATGGGAATATGGGAATATACAATACAATAAGTACTTAAACCCCATAAGGGTTTTCAATTCACATATAGAATATGTCATAAACCTTAGACTACAGTAATAATGCATTTCACACTAATATTATTGTGAAGGGTATACCGTATTGTACCATGAAAACAAGGGCATACACATCAAAGTTATTCCGCGTGCGCTTTTGATAAGCCGAAGAATCTTGTTGATGTTTTTCCAATATATACAAATGTACATATGTAAGTATGTAGTATAGTACTTAATGGCATTGTTGTTCTTTTCGCGGTTATTCTTCCCAATATTTGAGTTCATTAAGTTTATTTTGTTATTGTCTTTTGTTTCTGCATTTGTTTTTGTTTGATTCTTTGTTTTTTTCGCTCAAACAAATATCGCAATGTCGCAAAAGTACATATGCATGCATTTAGTTTCTCAATAAGACAGATGGACATTATTCTGGATGGACATACATACTAGAGCGCTGCACTAGTCAACACTAAACAAATATTGTAGTTAACCTAGGGATATCGAAATTTATTCAGATAAGATATATCGAAACTTTATGTCGATATATTGCGATACGTCGATACATTGCCAACCCATTTTATAGACTTATAGGGAATATCAAGCCAAATTTATTGATATGATTGACGTTGGGTAGCGGTGATTGAAGTGGTAATTGAGCAAAGTGAAACTCATTTTAATATTTATAAGATTTGTATTCAAAGAGTAAAGGCAAACTCCATACGACGCTATGTTTTCCACCTGTTTCAACGGCACAAGCTCAGCAAAACTTAATTGCACCAGCTTCTTGATTACCAGAATTCCACCTTGTCACTGATTTTTAGGTATACTTTTTATTTCGTTTTTGGGTCTTAAAAATTTCGAGAGTGTTTGGTTCGTTTTCGAGAGTATTATTTACGATATATCGAATAAAATATATTGATACAAAGTATACGATATCTGATGGTTTGATAGATGATTGATATTTATTATATCCGATTTACAGTGAGCACATTTGACAACAACAACGGGGAAAATGACAAAATTAAGGGGCTGTTGTTGTAGATGCGATTCGATTCAATGATTCGAATTTCAAAATCATACGCTTTCATTCGGTTTTGTTGAAAGGTTTGTTGGGCAATTTTCCCATGGAAGTTGGTAGCATTTTGATATGATCGTCGTTTTTGGTGATTGTCAAGTGTCTTCTTCTTGTTCCGCGTCAAACATAAAACAGCTGATTATGGCTCAAAATAATCGAAAGTTATTTTTATATTGTTAATTTTGGTAGAGGTTTCTTTACCTATCAGTTCAACAGTAAAACGCCTGCTATCCTCAATTAATATGTTAATATGAGATTTGAAGGAGAAAGTTGCAATTTCAACCGATCGGCGACTTCGTTGCTCGTCACAGACTTTAACACAGCCGCTGTTAAACTGTTCTACCCATACCCATTTGTAAAAGTTCGAATGGTTCAAATAATTTTTTCCGTACACTTTCAATATACTTTTGTGGATTTAAGAAACTTTAACTAAAAACCTAATCACTGCAATTAAAAATCTTATCACTGCGCCTTGTTGTTCCGCTGTACAATCCTCGAGTGGACTCGCCATTGTTTACTGAGTACTCCTGATGAGAAACAAAGAACAAAGATGTCAAATTGACGCACTAAAACTATTGTATTGATTAAGCAACCCGTTTCTGAGCTACATCGATTTGTCCTGTTACCCTAGTATTTGATGTTGCTTCCACAAAATACTCACAAAGTCCTTGGGAGCTATGCAAGAAACAGGATGTTTGTAGTGCGTAAAAACGAATATCATACACTACACGAAAACTATGATATAAGGAAGCATCCTTGGTCCATTCCTATATATGGTATACACGGGCCCCCGACTCACACTATCTACATATGCAGATGATACCACAATTCTGAGTAGATATTGTTGTGCAACGCATGAAACATCACTCTTGACAAGCTATCTATTATATTGTACGTTGAAAAGTGGTTAGCCAACTGGTGCATAAAAGTAAATGGGTACAAAAGCAAACACATCACCTTCACAATCAACAGAAGCACTTGCACAGCACTAAATCTAACTCATACTCATATCAGATCCCACAAGTAAATGATACTGTGTACCCTGATGTCCACCTTGACAGACGACTTACATGTGTATGTACTTGGTGTAAACACATTGAAGCCAAGAAAATTCAAGTGAAATTAAAGTCAACATCTTAACTGAAATATCAATTCATGCTCTCCATGAAACCATGAATATAAAGTCCAATTTACTTTTAATGAACAAGGATTAAATACTCGTATGTAGTACTTACTTTATCTAAAATAATTAAATTATTAGCCAGCTTTTAGTCAATACAATACAATTCAAATATTGTCATTTTTACTAATTTAAATACTTGTGTATTGTATGCTTCGATATCACAATAAATACTGTCACAAGTATGCGTAAGATAACATTATAGACAGAGGGATATGACTTTATGGGTACTTGACAAGAACTTCTTGTTGTTTCAGAAGTCTCCTTTAATAAAACAATAAATTTCTTTAAGATTATGAAATTTCACGTCACCTTTTAATTTTTCCCTGAGGCATATTTCTATTGCATGGATGTCTGCCTTGAAAACTGAGTTCTCTTGGCCCATACTTCTAAATGGGCGTCATTTCGGGTTTTCCCCGTAAACACCTGCTCCAACAGCGGTGTCCGTTTTATATCTATCTGTATACCACACATTGGTGTCACGGATGGGCTTAGGTCTTAACTGTTTCCAGCTCTGCCAAACTAGAAATGTGACTTCAATATTTTGTTTCAAGTTGAATTTAGTCAGACAAATGTCGCTAATGATAATGCTCAGGTTAAGCTCATCGCAACCCCACCCTGCCCATACCTGGCTACGCCCTTGATCGCAATGAAGAACAAAAATCGAAGACACGAAAATCTTCACAATATTGTAAAGTACTACTAAATACGAGTATATTAACTTAAGCAGCTGCTATCAACAATGCAATACGGATAGTTTTCGTATACCATACATAGTACACATATGTAGGTATGTATATCATTTTTATTTCTTTTGTAATTTTAAAAATAATAATAAATACGTATGGTATATAATACTTCTATAATAAAAATGGGTTGAGTACATACAAACATACGTATGTATGTACATTTAGTTAAATGTAGATATACAAATATGTTGGAAATGTAATGAATACAGGGTAATCGTAATATAGTAAATGTTTATTTTGCTCTGTAAAATGTGATTAGTGTAAGTATTGTATCTTTTAAAATTCGTCACGCTCTCATTAAGTCTCATAATTTCTTGAGTAAATACATCATATCATTTATTTGAATGTTTAAAACTTAGAAAAGTACCATAATCATCAAGAAAAAAGAATTTGTAAAGAAAGGGAGCACAAACACAATAGTATCTACATAACATAGTAGTACTTACATATCATATGTTACAATACTACCTTCATAGTTGTTCATACTTGTACTTACCATCATATATTGTAGTGAGTATGTTTATTTGTGGTATCGATCGTATCAAATATTCCTATACAATATTTTGTTTGATTTTTATCGCACTTGTTATTATTATTATTTATTAATAGCTTAAAAATTTTACAGAAAAAAAAATAATTATTGAAAAATGAAATAGAAATCTATAGTACCTTATCGATGTTGCTTATCAGCGATTTAGTTTATATGGGACCTCATTAAAGGCAGTTTTCAGCATGTGCTCTATTCATACTAAAATGTGTTAAAGACAGGAGGGGAACAGAGTATACTAAATAATATTTTTATATATACGACTATGTGAGTTGAATAAGTAGAGTGTACCATAGTATTCAACAGGTCATAATACTACAATGGAACCAGCTTCTGTAAAGTACAATTAAATAGTATTGTATACTCGTATATGTATTGTATTTATTTATGAATATTGTAATCATGTTTAAATGTTATGGATTTACAATAAATATACAGCTTTGAAGCATACATATCACCCACCTTTTATATACAAATTTTTCGGTTATAATTATTACTTCGAATGATCAATTTGGAGAGGTTAAATATATGATTATCTTAGAGAATAAAAAAATGTTTCTTACTAAATCTCATAAATACTCACAAAAGGTTTAATTTTATATAAAACTAGCGGCTTGCCACCGGTGAACGATGTGTCCAGTCTATATAATTTCATAGTCTTTGGTATGGACCAGTTCCGACACGTCACCCCCACTCTATAAAAGCCAAATAAGCCAAATATGAATAAACAGCGAAATATGTAAAAGAAAAACTCAACTAGCCAGCAACAATCACCACCCTTCTCTACAAATAAAAATTGCTTAATGTAAACTGTGTGTGATTCGATCTAAAATAATTTCACTTCAAATGAAGATTAAATTATTTTCATATGACTGTACACGCCAGTAAGGCTTCCAATCGGCATGATTTTTTCGGATATTTCAATAGTCATATTTACCCAAAATCTTAATAAGTTATACAACAAAACCACCCCAATGAATCATTTCGTTCATTGGTGAAAATCGTATGAAAATCTGTTCGGTACTTAGTGAGTTTATTGAGTTTAGATAGACAGACAGATGCAGAATGGGGATTTCGTTTTATAATACTCATAGAAGGATATATATTGGTCCGATATCAGCCCATTTATTCTAGTATATAGTACATAAGTCGTTAAGAAAAAAAAACTAATTTTAGCTTGTGTGTAAAGACCTAACATAAGCTACATTGTATTAGTGTAGTGAAACAATGACATTCTGGATTTTCAATAGAATTTTGTATCAATGTATTGATGTACAAGTATGTTTAAAAGGATTGCCAACAGATGACACCAGTAGTTTTGAAGTATACCGGACCATTTTGGAACCAACTTTATGTGAAAGCTGCATCGTTTTACCGCATTTTAAAATAAATTTCACTCCGTCTAAGTTTGAACAACACATACTTTTTTCGTTCGACAACTACGTTGGTTTTTGTGCCTACAAAACTCCATTCGCGGGAAGCATTGGTATATTGCTTCCATCTGAAGAAAAAAACAGCAAAAAGACATCGGCTGTGTGAGGCCTATGGAGAACATGCTCCATCAATTTCAACCTACGAGTACTGGTTCCGAGGTTTCAAAAATGTTGATTTTGATACAACTGACAAGGATCGCGAAGGAAGGCTACCAAAGTTTGTAGACGCCGAATTGGAGGATTTGTTGGACGAAAACCCATGCCGAGCCCAAGAAGAACTTGCGGCAATGTTAAGCGTGACTCAATAAGCCTTTGAAAGCCACGAACAGCCTCACGAACTCAAACCAAGAGATATCGTGTGTTACTGCTTCCGAAATGCTCCTTCAACGGTATAAAGGGAATTTGTTTTTACATCGTAACGTCACCGGCGATGAAAAATAGATTCATTAAGACAATCCAAAACGCAAGAAGGCGCATGTTAAGCGCGGCAAATCCAGGTCATTGACGCCAAAGCCAAACATGCATGTCAGCAAGGCTATGCTCTGCATATGGTGGGACCAGAAGGAAATTGTGTACTAAGAGCTTCTGAAAAGTGGTCAGATAATCGACGAGGCTTTCTACAGATAACAACTGATAGGATGGCGGAAAAACGGCCACTCCAGTTGAAGGTATCAAAATTCGATTTGATGCTTTCTTGGCCTACAAAGACGAACAGATTTACTGGCGCGGAATCCATGCATCATGTGTGGAAAATTCATAGCTAGTGATGGGCAGTAAAATACCGTGGGCAATGAAGCTTCAAAATCGAGAAAAACAATTTAAAACTACTTATATATCTAATATGATATGTATGTACGACAGTAATAGATGTCTGGCACCAAATTTGAATGCTCACAAAATGAGAGTGCTTGTAGTGGAAATAATTTTCTTGTAAGTGTTACAAACATTACAACAAAGTTATGAAAATCATTCATAAAAATGTGGCAGGTAGTATAAAACATAAAACTTATATAGTGTTATCAGTCTCGATGAAGGAATATAAACAATATATTGTATATTATTATAATTAACGACTATAAAATTATAAAAATATAAAATGTTGTACTAGAGTTTGAAAAGAACTACAAACTACTTTTAAAAAGCTCATTCAGATAGTATACTAGTATAGTTTACGTATATTCGTATTAGTATCGTATGTACATATATACCCATTCAAAAGAGTGTGAAGATTAGTGGATATTACAATATTATTTCTTTATGATAAATAATTCAGGTATACAATATTTGATATGCTTGTATCACCAATTCAATTAATTACTGTAATATCTGCAAGGTGCTTATGTTCTAACATACTACGAACTTATGTATGTTCACCTGAAGAAATCTTAGTACATATGTACATTCAAGTTACTTGCATTCATAAGATATTGATATCATTTGAAGTGCTATAAATTGCTGGTACTACAATACAATACTCGATACTCATGCAATAATCGGTGAGCATTAATTAACAATTAATACAAAGTAGTTACTTGTATTCTTATGACACAATCCGCGCCACTTGAATAGCGCACCTTCCACAATATTTTTCTAAAAACCTTATATTTTTCTGTACATAATAGTTAGAGACTTAATTCTAAGAGACATGATATGGAACGAAAAATGGAATTTTATATCGGGTTTATAAGTGATGAGTCGATCAAACAGTATGTTAAGTAGCGCGGACGCAGAACAAAGTTACCAAGATAGAGGAAGAAAGTCATATTAATGCAATCCTAACCACCAATAGACTTTTTTCATTGAATGATAAATAGATAAAGTGATTAAAAATATAGAAAAGCTTTCATTTCATATCAATTCTGAAACTCAACCCAATATTTTAGGCCACACTCATTTGCCATATATACACTAGCATCACTTTATTTTCTTGGAGGGCCCCATTGGGTGTAGATGTATCTAAAAGATTATTGGGAGGCTAGCTATAACTTGGAGAAAACAAAGCAGGAAGGGTGGTTGCATACTATGCGGAGCGCTTTACTATTATGGCACTTGTGAAGCTGCAATTTTTGTAGGCGACTGTAAATGCGAAAGATCACTAAAAAGTAATTTTTTTAAGAGCATTTTCGACCTTTGTCGACCATACCAAATATGATTATGAGCCAAATCACATTTCACGGATTATTAAATCGTTAATCGAGTGCCATTAGGTAGAGCAATTGAACTGACACGCATACTCAACACGAGAAAGATTGCCTTTCGGCGCCCTTCGATCGATGCTTTCGCTTCACGTAAATTCTACTTCGGTTTTATGTTAAAAAAATAAATAATTCTCAAATTTAAATTAAGTATTTTTTCCTGAACAAGCGTCGATCTTAAGTAGGTTTTTATTAGTTTTAGTTTACTAAAACTACGCTCACATTTGGCGCCACTTTCGTTGTCCTAAAGCTGTGTCTAAGAATTGCTTCAGGCTTAATATTTTTTAAGCCAGATGTTCTCCAGAAGTATTGCTGTGTGAATTATGTGTCAAAATATTTTGTTAATTTAAACACGATTGCTTCAATTCAGGCTTATCGACTGGTCGCTTTAAACTCCAACTTACATTAAAATTAGACATCTGTTCGATATATATTTCCAGCGAATTTACAATTGTATCTAATTAAGGAATTGAATATGTTGTTGTATCGCAACATCGGCAACAGCACGACTGCACAGACCTAAACATTATCGAAAATATTTGGGAATGGTTGGGCAGAAAAGTTTATGGGTCTGGACAACAATATTGAAGCCTACCAGATCTCATTCGAGCTATTCAACTAGCTTAGTGCTTCATTCTAGTGTGGAGAATTGGTTCAAAAATGGGGTCCAACAAAATGCAGTATAGTATATTCCTGTGTGCAAAGTGTTCTTAAGGAATGTTGTTTATATACGAGTACCTATATACATACTTATGTATACTGCAGCAATCGATTCTCCTTATCATGCTGATCATTTCCATTTATGATACTAAGTACTATGCTCTAAGGCTTTGCATGCCTGACAAACATCACGAAAAAGTGATAGTATCTTTTCATAATAGTGTGAATGTTATATTTAAAAAAACACATGCATATTGAATTGTTTAGACAATTTGACGAAGTTAGACTTAGAGAATTACGCCCAATATTTGCCAACAGTGCGTAAATATTGTACTTACTGAATATGAACGAGTATCTCAATACTCAATACTCAATATAATACATAAATAGAAATGTTATTATCTCTTTAGTTCCATATCAGCAGCTTCCTCTTATAGTGACGCCGGATGGTTTGCGATTGGACCGATTTAGTGTGTCTATGTCATAGTCGTCGTTGTCGTCGTGGGGGGCGTGCGTCCTTATCATGTTATCGCACCTTTTCAAATGGCAAAACAACAACCAAAGTCGTATGTTTTCTACCCAAAAATAGAAACCTCACAGATTTTTATCACTTTTCGTGAAATTTTTGTGATGTTTTTGATTTTATTTATTTGTATGTTTTGTTGATTTCACTTCGTCTTACTGTGTGTAGTTCAATAATATGAAATAAAATTTCGTGCACACGTACATATACTATACTATGTATATGTTTACATATTGTGTTGTTGGTACTGTCGTACTATATTTTTAGCATAAATCCGACTTAAGATCACTTGTTGCTTGTTATTGTTGACATAAGAGATTATGCATGACACATCATGACGATGACATGATGTACAGTGCATAGTACATAGTGCACTGTCCGTTAATACGAGTAACATGCAGTGTTTTTATAAATTTAGATAATGGATAATCAGTAATCTTTGAATTTTGTTTGTGTATCAAAGTTCCTTTATACTTAACTATGGTCTACAACTTTGCCTAGTTCTTGTAAAACTAAAACAAAAAATAAATATTATTAAATCAGACAAATGTGTACTTGGTTAATAAAAACAACATGCTCTGGGCGTATCATAAAAACCATATGATATCACTTTGAAATGATAAAAAGGCCTTCTAGAAACTTTAATCTTTGCAGATGTACGAGTATTGAAATTGAGTGAAAATGAGTGCTAATAAATGTTTGTAGTTATAAAACTTATGAATCTATTGATTTGTTATAACTTTAGGACAGCAAAATACAATAATATACATTGCATTTTAACTAGCTGTAATCTTAATAAATGGGTGTAACAAACTTCATATGAGTCTACAAATTAATTATAATTACAGACTCCTAACTGATGTACAATTGTTTCTAATAAAGTTGAGTTTATGCAAACTAACGGATAGATAAACATGGTATGATTTCATAGTATTATATATGTTATACAATTTGTGGAATTCATAATGATCATATTCACTAATTGGATTTTTGTACATTTTTTTTGTTTGTTTGTCTGATCAGTCCAATATTGAGATACTTGTATTTATTTATTTTAAAACTAAAATTATAATTATAAGTTATAACTTAGATTAGTTTATGAGCAATAGCAACAAAGGCCTTCAGCTCAAAAAGCTGTTTATAACTAAAATTACAATATTATATTAAGATTAGAATATATAAAAAGTATATAGCTATAGAACGTATGATATCACACCTTTGTACTTTTTTCTCTGGGGTTATGTGAAGTCATAAGACTTCGCCGATAAGCCAGCTACGATCCAGGACTTGGAAGTCAACATCATTCGTGTAATTTGGTAGATACCGGTTGCAATGCTGAAAAGAGTGATCAAAAATTGGACCTCCCGAATAGACCACCTACGGCGTAGTCAGGGCCAACATTTGAATGAAATTATTTCCAAAAAGCAGGAATGGACTCTCAAATTCAATGTTTGCCCTTTAATTATATAGATGCTTGGTAATACAATTTATTAAAAATTAGTCGACTATTAGATTAGATTATAAAGGTTTGATTTTTTTTAAGAATTGCCAAATGAATTTTATATTATGTTTAATAGGATTGGAAAGGATGGAAAGGTATTGGCTTGATTTTTGGGTATTCAAGAAGAATATGATTGAGACTTGAGCTTACAACGCATTAACAAAAAGGGCCCAGTGGTGATGCGATGCACAAGTGTCCATGGGATATCTTGGTATGGCCTAGGTGAAATCTTAAAAATTTTATAATGTCCAATCTTCTGTATTCGTCAGGTAGGGCAATTTGATGTTGCTTGATGTTATCTTGTGTGTTGGAGTTTAAAAGGAGATTTTATGTATTTGACGGTGTATTGTGAGAAATAATTCGAGGTTGTTAGGAGTGGAGAGAAATCAGCTTTTTTGGCTACTTTGTCAGCCATTTCGTTACCAACAATCAGGCAATGACTTGGGGAAACTCTATTGTTTTTGCCTATTTTTGATGTAAATATGCATATTATCTCAGATTTAGAACAGTCCTAAGTTCTTCTTTTAAGTTGTTGAAAAGTGCTCGAAATTGGTTGGGGTTGGTGTCAGGATTGGGAAGGTTATGAAGTGATCAGTAAATAGATGAAGGCATAAGGTTCCATTAAGTATATTTTGAGTCACAAATATATAGAAATATTATGTACATAAGTGGATATTACGAATTTCATGTAAAACTTGTTTATGAAAAAACGTTTTTATTTGTATTTAATTTCAATGTATAGTACATCCTATTATCGTACAATAGTATATAGTGGTAATAATATCCCAATACTGATTGAAAAGGTTTTGGTATATAGGATCTATTGACTCCATAAATCTATGATTCATGAAATATACATACATTTATTCTATGCTTTAATCAACTGATTCTGATGAAGTAATTGCAGACCTCGTATCGTTTGTCAAGAAAAAATTTGGAAAATGATTGCCATGAAGTGAAAAACTGTAAGACTAACCAATAATAAATATTTATACAAACCAAACATAAAGTTCCATAAGTCGGATTGAATTTTCTAAAAACTTAAACTTACACTTTCTGAAACTGTGTGTTTCTCATTTCTTTCTACAATAATTTCAACAGTGTTCTAGTGTGTCAAGACAAAAAGTTGAGAATGACAGATCTAATAACCCCCAATCAAGTAACCTTTAGAACCAAGATTGATATAATGTGTTGTGGATTTCAAAGAGATAATCAACATCAGGATTAGTACTGTTCAACAGCGTCCTTTATGAGCGACTACAGAACTAAGTATGAGTGTTATTACCTACTACTTGTTAAGATCTCTGAAACCACCACACCCCACCCTTGAAACAATTTACTACATAAACTTTTGTAAAATTTAATAAAAAAAACACTCATTTCATGAAAGATATAAAAAACGCAATGCAAGCAATTAATTTTTTTTTTTTTTTTGGAACTCATATGCTTTAAGCTCACTCATGTGCTCGTTCTCTCCATTCTTTTGGTCTCTTCTTGATTTTTCAATGCTTGCATATGCTTGTATACATATACAAATATGGTTTATTGTATAATCGCATACATATTTATTTGTCTATATATGTCATAAGACTGCCGCCATCGCTCTCTTATGGGAGATCGCTCGCTCGGTAGTCTGTGCTCTTATTTGTGAGCGATAAGTGATAAGAAAATCACATGCACGCACGTGTATGCATGTGTTTTGGTTGTATGAATCCGTATGTTTACTTAACATAGAAAATGTGCTCAAGATATTTTCATTTCTCTCACATTTTGCGAGGAAATGTCCAACTAATACACTCAACCAAATCAAATCAAATCATTTCAGAGCAAAGTAAACCAAAGCAAACTGAAGAACTAAAGAAATGAGTGACAATGGAATTGAGTGATCCAATTAATCCAAGTTCACTCACTTAGTTAGTGAGTGTGTGGCTGAGTGAGTGAGTGAGTGAGTGGATGACTAAGTGAGTGTGTGAGGAGCGGAACTCTTAGAGTCTTAGACAAAATATCAATGATTGTCAACATATTATTTTTGTAGTACTACTATATGGTACTATAAAGAAAAAGAGTATTTCTTATATCTCTTCTGGTTGTTGGTGAGATTTCTAAAAATTCTTTTTTATTTTTTGTTTTTGTGTTTTTTGTTGTATTTGTGTTGCTGTGAAAACAAAAATAAAGTAAATGCGAGAATAATTCCTTCTTCTTTAGTATGAAATCTTTCGAATTCAGTTCATAATCGGCGGTTAATCACGCTGCAAGTCAAAAATTTAAACGGAACTAAAAACACTCAGTAAAAATATAACACGAAAAATTGGAAAACTTGTAAAAAAACACATAATTTGTAAATAAAAAAAAAATAACAAAACAAATAATATTATTTATATATAAATAAAAATACAAAAAAAAAAAAAGAAATTATAAAAAGAAAAAAAAAGAAATCTATCTGTATAAATAAAAATAACAAGTGTTTAATTATAAATAATTTCAAATGAAATAAAAATTGGGTAAATCTTAAAAAAAAAAAATATCTAACAATTCATTCAATTCAATTCATTTTTAGTTAAACAATTTACTTTCAATAAAAACAAACCTTTTGTTTGGTTTTTTTTTTCTTCTTTATTTTGTTTTTTTTTTTGTTGGTGTTTATGTTATAAAATTAATGGTACTGATTTATATTTAATTATGGTGTCCCAATTAATTAAATTATAAATAAAAAATGAAATGAAAATATCAAAAATTAAATAACAAAAAAGAAAATTAAATATAAAAGTTTTAATGCAAAAAAAAAAAAAAATTAAAAAAATACAATAAAAATTAAAATAAAAATTTATTTATACAAATTCTATTAAAATTTGAATTATCCAATGATTTTAACAGGTTTGATTAATCAATTATAGTACTATAGTAGTATATGTTAGCGATATTTCAGTATTTAACATAATTGTTGGAGGAGAACACAATGTGTTTTGTTGTTAATTAGAAACACATTAAATTAGAGATTATCAATCTAAATCGAGATGTAAAGTGTGCAACTAGTATGTTAATCAAACACTTCTACATAAATGTGTTCCTTGTATTTCATCACAAGCAGAAGTTTCAAAATCGCAGAACAATTTTATTCATCTTCAAACATCAGCATTCTGATTATCATATTTAAGTGAGATATGAAATTCCAATGTAGTACAGTGATATGATTTGATAATATTATTGAAAAAACAAAATTCTCTTTAGCATTTACACATTTATTTCACTTCCACACGTCACTGTTTTTTTTAAGTATCGAGTATGCTCATTGAAAAAGCTGTTACATTTTGCAGATTATAAAAATACTTAGAAGCGCATCTTTTGGAAGAACCATTTGTTCTTCTCCTCCTTGTAGGTGGTCCCGAATCGAGACAAATTAGATATTGGAAACGGTGTGTCTTTCTCTTGATCAATTGGAGAGAACTTCTCACATGAGAAGGCATCAAATGATTGAAAAGAAAGCCTTGACCTGAGACTTTCTTCATCAACTTGTTCATGCCTATCTTCTTGGTGATCTTATGTGGCTATTTGACGATACCGGCGACCAAGGCAATACCGAATGGCTACTCGGATGTGCCTTCGTCAGAGGTCTTGAGGTTATGATGGCTAAGGACAATTACAATTTATGTTTATTTCATAATCATCCTCATGTTGGCGGAAGTTTAATGGCTGTCCAAATATATAGGATAATATTGATTGATCTCATTTGTGGATATTCAATATATATAAAACTGATATTATTAAATTTAAAAAATAATACAGAATAATTTGTTTACCTGTTTTCTATACCAAATCTTTATGGCAGTAATAGACAAATATTTTACAATACATTGTTTATGGTATCCGATTACATATTTTGAAGATAATATTGTATTTTATTAGCATCAGATATCGTTTTTAATGCCCTAGAAACACATTGCACACAATACTCGTACACTACTTAGTAGAGGCCAGCAGGAATGCATTCCAAACGACCATAATTCACTCTGAATGAATGCATATTGTACTGTACTCTTTTGAGGGAATAGTGTAAGAATGTAGTACTGTAACTTGTAGTATTTATTTAATGTTCTTTATCTACATCTAAGTACTTAATTTGGTTTGATGTTCCATATCAGGTTTGGAGTCAAAGTAACAATTCATAAAACTCTTAGTCTTTTCCTTGATTCTGCAGAGTATTCACAGAAAATAGATGTACAACATTTTGTTAACAGAATCGTATTATAAATGATAGACCAATTTTCTTAAGATGATAAATAAGGCCACAAAGACCGGTAAGATAATTTTTTACGATTTGAATACCAGCCCCAACTAAAAGATCTCTCGCCTAGGCCTAGATAATAGTATTCTGATGGCCCTTAATTTTTACCAAAACTTCATATTTTAAAAGTTTGGAAATTTGTTGTCCTCCCTTCATGTACTTCCGATATTATCCGCTAGATGGACTTTGGTTCAATATCATTCTTGGTCAGACAATGCATCACCTTCTTTTCAACAACACACGAGTTCAATATTTTACAATATACGTATAATATATAAATACTTTTGCCAAGATCACTGACATATTTGTAATCTATTCTACCACCACCACTGAAATATTGAAACAAATATATTTTGAATGTAAATAATTTTGGTTAACAAAAACTGAAAGCATACTTTGTATTTACATACTATTGCAAATAGTGCTCGGACTCATATACCACTTGGTATTGCACCAAATATAACTATGAGATTTACATATCAAAAATACAATATATGTATTCAATATTTAGCAAAATAAATTTCGATGAGCTTCATTACAAATTTAACATATTACTAATCTAAACAATATTTAATGAATTCATAAAACTGGGTATTCACTAGACTGATTGTGTTCGGTTTAAACATATTACATTTGACCTATCTGTTGTCTCTTAATTTTACTTAAATAAATTTTGTATTATAAGACTGCCAATTAACACAACCCCAACTCTTTCGTTTGTTCAACTATAACAACTTTCCCATATATATGTTATACAATATATATTGAGTTATTGACACATTCGACAAACATTCTCAAACAAACAATCAGGCTTGATACAGGACACCTCAGTGAGCTACCAATCATTTAATTCCAATAAATTTAATAGTGATGATGCCTACTTAAAATCATTGGAAATTTACAGAATACCCAAAACATACAAAACAAGACTTATTAGATTACGAATTGGACACACAAGGCTAACATTGCAATACCTTTTGCTCTTAGTTACCGACAACTAATGTAAATTTTGCAATTTCAACATCACAATTTCAATAGATCATATTCTAAACGAATACACAAAATTCTACGAAACAATATCCCAATTCAAAACCTTTCCACACTTCTATCCCACCCATCACCTGAAAATCTCGTAACCATCAACAAATTTCTTAAATCAGCCAAAATTAATCATCTTTTAACTCTAGTAAGATACTTGAGTGCTGAGTTATAAAAAGTTTGTCTTACATGAGCATCAAACTCAACCACCAAAGAGGCTAGCATCCATCATAATCAGTTAATCTGTCCAGTCTTCTATAAGCTGCTTCCCAGGAACAGATACCTAATCTTTAGAAGTTCTGTGATTCCATTGCAGTCAAGCCTTCAAAGCTAATCAATTCTAAGAATATGGTGGCCCAGAACTTGCAATATCATAGTTCAATAGAAGCCTGTGCAATTTCTTGATTAGTAGAACATTCGCTTTTGAAACCACCATCAAACAGGATCTTGACAATTTTTTTCCAGACAATACTATTAGTTAGTTTTATGAGCACTGGATTAAGAATTTATATGAAATAAAAGTACCAATACATTATGTCGATTATTTTGATAGTAAATAAGAGTTAGATGTAAATTAGCCAATTCTGGGCAACCAGACATGAACCATTAATCTTTCACCATGACAATGCTCGGCTGCATGTCGCAAACGTGGTCAAAACCTATCTCGATGCTACCGGATGGGAAGTCCTAACCCACCCGCCTTATAGTCTAGACCTTGCACCATCAGACTACCATTTGTTCCGGTCGATGCAGAACGCCCTTACGAGAATACGCTTCACTTCAGTTGAAGAAATCAAAAATTGGCTTGATGCTTTCTTGGCCTCCAAAGACGAACAGTTTTATTGGCGCAGAAAGTGGAGAAAAGCCCTAGCTAGCGATTGCCAATACTTTCAATAAAATACCGTGTACCAATTTTGAACAATAAAACTTCAAAATCAAGAAAAAAATCCTTTAAAACTTATTTGTATGTTCTGTTAATAATAAGATTACCAACTACATATTAGCTCTCCCAAGAGAGGATTGCAAGTTATTAGTCGGAATACTCACGGGACACTGTTAAACGCCTTCCTACGCAGCCAAATTGGGCTTGGTACAGAGTGATGCATGTACAACATGCAACGAGGTAAATGTTAGGGGAATTTTAGAACACCTACTTTGCCAATGTCCAGCTATCTACAGATCACGCTTTAGCTATCTCGGATCTGTATCTTTCCTCTCCTTGGAAAATATCGCGGATCAAATGAGTAGCAATCTATTAAAGCTCGCAAAAAAGTGCATAAAAAACAGTATCTAAAGGGTCTTCATACTTCTTCTTGGCAACACAAAGGACCATTATTGGTCTTTGTGAGATCTCTTGATCAGCCAAGCACACCTAACCTAAAACTAAATTTTATGTATACTCAATATATAATTTTCCAATACAAAGATATATATATAAATCATAATGTGCAGGATAATCTTAGGATTTCATGTACGTGAGTATACTATGCAAACTTCTATTGATCACAATTAATATTAAAAAATATTACAATACAATAAGACTATTAAACGCTACCAATAAAAGATGTCAAATACCATAGTTTACTAATTGAAGAGCCAAAAAGTTATGGAATGAAAGTGTTTCAAAGAGAGAAAATGAAAAACAAAAACAATAAATAAATAAACAACAAATTTATTTTTGAAAAAATGCCAAGTAAATAAATTTTTAGTTTATATTTTTATTGTTAATTATTTATTAAAAGCAATTTGCATTTTATTTATTTCCTCTTCCTCTTCCGTTTTTATTTTTCTTTTGGATTTTCCTTGTCTCATAAGTTATTCCGGTTGAATTTCCATTTACTCGTAGAAGAAAACATGAAAAAATATTGATGGAGAGAAATAATTGAAGAAAACATGAAAAGTGATTATGTTTGTTATTGAGAAGGAGAGTGTGTGAGCACGTGCATGTTAGAAGAAAATTGTGTATGTTAATTAATTGAGTGAGTGCGGAACATGCTTACCAAACACACATACAAAAGTCTGTATCTATGTTTGAATGTGTGTGTAATTGTGTGTATTTTAGTGTTTGACACATTTTCATGAGTTTTACTTTTCTTTTAATTGCATTTTCGTTTCTATTTCTCTTCCTTCCTTCGTTTCCTTTGCATGCCTTATTTTAAAATTCATTTAGTTTTTTTCTTATACCATACAGACCAGTGTGTTTAGGTACTATTAATTTGTTGTGATGTTTGTAACACATAAATGCGTCGATTGGTGATCACAGTTATGTACATAAATGGTGGGCTATTTATTGGTCCGATTTTAGTTTGCTCAGTAAATGAACAAAAGTTATTTTTCTTTCAACAAATTATGATATTCAAACCAGGTGACCTGACATAAAGTTTATGCTTTTCTAAGTGGGATTTGCATGAGTTCAACAATGACCTAGATTTTGCAAGAAAACTTTAATGCATTGGAGTGGTGGTGTGATGGGCAATTCTTTTTCCAAAATGACCGATACATGGCTCACCTTTTATACAAAAATGATAGTGAAATGACTAGTATAAAAATTGATTATGGTCTGGCCTTTCTTACCGTTCATCTGTTTAGTTATGTATAAAGATGAATTGGTACAAACTCAAAAGTGATCTCTGTCCGATTAAATTCATCAACAAAATTTCTAAGTAACATTTACGACCAATCTGTGACTCCTATATGATTTATGGATCGCTCTAAAATAGATACTGGTGTTGAAATAGGAGCTTATGGAGAAAACCCAAGGAAATCAGTTTTTCAAACTGAAATACATGTAATAGAACCATGCCTTAGAGAAGAAATTGACTGTGCTACTGTTAATTTGCATGACAGCAAGGCTGCACAACAAGCACTCAACGCCTTTGAGATCAAATTGAAGCTTAACAATACTTAAAAGACTAGTATAACACAGCTTTGTTAATCTAATCTAAATATTTGGATATAGTCGGTATCTTGGGAACGAAAAGAAATATGAACTCTACAGAACAAGAACTGCAAACATGTTCATTTGGACCAGAACCATTCTGCGGGCTCCCTTGGAGTTCCTCAAAACCTAAACTTAAATAATGGACTGATAATAGATCGTACCAATATTGAGTATACACGAAAAATATTAGAGCAGCGAAAATTTCAAGTTTTCTAGATCTTACAACAACACGAGTAACACTGGATCTAAGACGGAAAGGTATTCGAGCTTCTTAACAGGAGAGCATATGAAACCTTTGCATAGTAAGCGGATAAGTCGAAATGGCCAATGTGGACTATGTAATGAAGAAGAGGAGACAGCCGAGTATATGCTATGCCACTTTGAGGGCTTAATTTTGATCAATCTGCGTGCGATAAACCATGTGAAATTCCATATTTACTAACTGCAAATAAAATCTTGGAATTCTTGATAAATACCAGAATCTCGGAGGAAATGTTATTAAGGGGGTTGTCATAATAGGCCCACTCATGGCCCCAGTGACGAGATTTAGTAGTTCCCGCCCCTCACCTAATCTTATCTAAATCTTATCTAGTACAGACTCATTTTTTTTCCTTCTTATTAGATTAATCAATTACTTTTATAACCGATAGAAGATTCTTATGAGTTTTTATAAACGTTTTTCATTTCTTAATAAAACCATATAAGAAAAGATCTTATACGTATATGAATACAATATGATATTCTTTAATAATAGATCAATCTGATAAATATGTACATACACAACAGAGTATGTATACATTGTAGTAGGTATTTCTATTATATGAAAGGTATATTAGCTTCGATAGAATCGAAATTTTTGTTTTTTTTTTCTTCTTTTCTTTTCTGTTTTGTTTTGCTTATTAAATTTTGAGTTTAGTTTCGTATTTTTTCTTTATGTCGCATGCAATTTTTGTTTACACTGAAAAAAAAAAAAACACAATCAAATAAATGTATTTTAATAGATAGAAAATTCAATAAACACAATTTAATGGAACAAAATGAAAAGAAAGTAAAATCAACAAAAACAAAGTAGAAAAAATTCCATTACAACACCGATAATTTTACATTTAAGAAATTTTCAAAAACCAATGAGAGAGGGTATTAGAGAGTAGTGAGTGTGGGAGAGACAGAGGTAGAGAGAGAGAGAGAGTGAATGAATGGCATTGAACTTTAATCAAAAAGAAAAATAAAATTTAAATACGTAAAAATTGTCAATAACACAACAACAAAAATAAAAACATTAACAAACCAATTCCCAATCTCAACTTTTATTATATTGTATATACATACTTATGTATTGAATATTCACATACATAAGTACTAAAAGTATATAGGTATAATAAGTAGAAGATAATGACATATAGTAAATTGTTTTTATTTTTGTATTTCTTTCTTTTCTTCTTAGTATTTTATACTAACAAATTAACACAATTAAAATAAAATACTTAATACTATTGTAAATGAATGAGAAAAAAAGAAGCAAAGTAAATTTTACAAGTGCTTACATACAAACAAATGAATAAATTTCCGAGGTGTGTTCAAAAACTCAAGCTTCTGACTAACATTTCTAGAACTCAATCTACTGAATAACAAGATTTTTTCAAATTCTCTGAGTAATTTTGTAAAGAAATAAAGACTGAAAGCTGAAGAGATACATACATATTTTGTTTTCAAAATTCATGCGAGGGATACTGCAAAAAATATTAAAATTGGGTCAGGTAGTATCGCTACACTACCGTAGTTGTTTTTGCGTGAAAACGTAATATGAGTTTTGTTGTATTGTCAATTATTTGTTGTAGTTACAAAGTACAACCACTTCTGATGCTCTGTTTCACGACCCGGTGTTTACCACATAAGGCCATCAAGCAGTTTTCATATTTGGCAGCGAATGCACGATAAAGGTTTGGTACTGATTTTGTGACAAATAATAACAAAAAGTACGTGATACATTTAAGCAAAATTATGCTGTTTATAGAGCATGCAGAGAGTGCAAGCTTTGAATTTTGTTCCGTTCTACTACCATATTATTAGCTTCGTATCCGAATTTACAACTTTTCCGGTGGACTTTTGAAAAACATCAGCCAAATAGGGCAAGCCGTAGTCAAGTGATACACTTAACAAGAAACAGAATTTTCATAATTTTTTTTACCCCTTTGAACGCCCCTCCTCCCTTGAGCGTCATAACAAAATTTCTCTCTTAGGCTTTATCGTTTCCTCTATTTTCAGATTACATAAATTACTTGGCACTGCGGCTTTTGAGTCTCGAGATATATTAAAAATATTGGCGACATGTTTTTGTTACATCTCTGAAATGTGTCCCCTTTGTAAAAAACGTTTTCACGTTAAAATTCTAATGAAGCAGTTTACTTTATTAATAATATAAACGATATGGTCCTTAAAAATGTTTTTTCTGGTCTTAGACAACACCCAGGTATCTAACACTTTTGTTTCAAAAGTAACATGCAACTTAATAGAAATGTCGAATGCCCAAACAGCCCAGCGCAGATAATCGCTATTGTGTCATCAACAAAGATAGTAGAGGCAGTGCAACCATTGACAGAGATGGGTTGTCAAAAATGTAGATTTTATAGAGTAAGGGGCAGCTTGCTTGCTAAATTGTTGGGTGCAGAATGCGCAACGCAAATGTGAACTGCAAACGAAAGATTTTTATCTGTTCGGACGGGAAATTAAAGAATAAGGATAAGCTATTTCTATCTGCTACACGGTATCAAAATAATATTTGAAATATTCAAAATATACAGAAATAGTTGAGTTCTAGTGAGTCTTCAAAATTATATCTGACAGTGTCTTTATTGGTATCAAAATATACAGAAGTATGTAACTGTTTTGATAGCTGACAATAAATCAAATACATATCCAATACAGATAGTAAATAATCAGACTAACACAGCCCTAGATTTTACAAAAATCCCATTACATTTTGAACTAGCCTCGTACATTAATATATGCAACACTTAATGCAACAATGTTGTCCTATATTATCTGTCTCTATACTTCTATAGATATACGAGTATATGGTATTCTCTACGAAATGAATGGTATATTAAGTTTGTCTAAAGATTTGTAACTAAAGGAAATGGTTATTAGTAATTCCATAATACGAGTAACACATATTTATTTCATGATCATAGAAAACAAAACGATCTTCCTATGTCTAACCATCCTCATCTATTGAAGTATTGTATTATTTTTTTTTAATTTTTTGTATTTCATATCGAAAACAATTTTCAACAACAGAAATTCATTATTAATAGATGTCTCAACGATTTGATCCCAATGGGATAAATAACAAATTTCGCCAAAGAGTATGAAATCATCATTGAAGCCGATGCTATAGTATTTTCTTCTTTCAGTAAACAATCGAACTAAAAAAGTAAAAATGAGAATCATTAATCCATTTAAATGCATATACTTAGTAGTACATTTGATTAAAGGAAGGGCAGAAATTAGTCACCTCGACACTGCAGCCCAATCTAGGCCTATTGTAAAATAAATAAATAAATATGACAAACAATCTAATACTATCCTTTATGGTAAGAAGTATATTATGATAAATATAAAGGAAAATTTTGTAGTAAAAATAACTTCATTATGTTCTGTATGACATTGATGGCTCATAGGAGTCCTCCTTCGTCCCTGTTGGCAAAAAACTGTGAAAATCAATCTTATGACTGCGATTGACATTTTCAGGGTTAACACATTTCTCGTCCTCAACCATAGACTCGTATCCGAATTAGAAAAACAGCAGGTACAATGTTAAGTTCAATTTAAATTAACACTTACGGATAAAGTCTTTTTCTTGGTAGAAATGTGTCCTTATGATTTACAGAATGTTTTAGTTCAAGAATGCACACATTTTCAATGCCACATTTCTTGAGACAAAATTTTATTAAAACTAGATCGTGGATCATTGATAAGTCTATCTCGTTCCTGCGAAAACAGAATTTACGAAGGATTTATCAAAACTTGGACATTTCGGTTCGAAAGCAGCGACAAATTGTTCGCGTGAGAGAAGCTTTTCTTGCTTAAAACGGGTGAAAATTATTTCATTACTATTACCGAATACACAGTATAGTAGTATTACTCTGCCCTATTAGTAGTACTACATAGTACCAGATAGATGGAGATGGGATTCACTCCGAGTCATCAGATTGCAGCATGCCACGTGAATAGGCTTATTCGATGAGAGCCAAATGACAGAAGACATACTGATCCGGCATTTGTATGGAATAGGCGCTTTGCGAGCCAATCTTTTCGACAGTGCCACGTATGTCTGCTGTTCCGATATCTTCAAGTCGTGATACACAAATGTTCAAAGTGATGAAAGTACCTTCATTGATTGATTCATTCATTCAATGATAGAAAAATAGATAAATTAGTACTCGTATTCGCAAAAACTATTTCTTCTGCAATCTTAACTAAATCTTTGGGTTCTAAAAACATTCTAGGAACTGATGCAACGATCCCCTAGTTCACAATCATAATCATACGGGAAAAAGGCGGGTGTAATTACGACCATAGCACACAAATCATAAAGTGTCGATTTCATTGAAAAAAATTTTTAATTAATAAGATTGTGAACCGTGCTATCGAATTATAGAGGTCGGTAGGGGAGTCAAAATTTGGATAGCCTACTAGAGGCAAATATGTAAATCCGCCACTGTTTGAAAGGATTGCTTAAATATAAAAATATTATGGAACAGTTGATTTTGTATGAAAAGTAAGAAGTCTTTAGTAAATGTGAATATATCTTTTTTACATTTATGAACAGAATGGTTTACCTCAATCATTTTACACATTAAGA
This sequence comes from Amiota communis, assembly GCA_037043315.1. Classification (NCBI taxonomy): domain Eukaryota; kingdom Metazoa; phylum Arthropoda; class Insecta; order Diptera; family Drosophilidae; genus Amiota; species Amiota communis. The sequence goes on from JBAMAV010001065.1 coordinate 94,464, forward strand.
CGCTATTGCGTATCCATTTGTCTATGTGTTTGCATAGATTCCTTAAGATCCTATTTTTTAGTTATGCATATTCTAGCCACCATATAAATCGACTATTCAAATAAGCAAACAATAAACATTTTATATTAATGGACAATTATAGCCATGTGACATGTGTAAATATAAAAATAAAAATCAAAATTAAATTTAATATGGAAACATTCACATCTCTTCATGTTATTTTACCATATTTCTTATTAAAAAACTTGACAGATTGAATAAATATATTGTGTGTAGTATATGTAGTCCAATGAAATAATTATCCAATTTTTTTTCTCGTGAAAGGTATAAAATTTGCATGTGAACGTCTTTTTTTGCTATAAGTACATTTCTCTTATACAATATATGTATGGCTTATATCTCTACGCAATTAGTATCTACGTTTCAAGAAAAAGGAAATAGTGCCAATCATCATAACAAGGAATGTACTAAAGGCAGAACAAAGCTTAAAGTTGTTGTCACTTATAAATATAATTATTTTTTATTTTTTTGTCTTAATTTTTACTTGTTTTGCTTTATAAATTAACATAATTTATTCACACGTGTACTTTGGACTCTTGAAAACAGAGAAAAAATTATTAATAAAATTCTTTGATTCTGTTACAGTTTTCGGCTCAAGGTACTTATACTTGGGTGGGTGCTTGTAAGTACATCGCCACCATCGATTTCTGTATGCAAAAATATGAATTTTAAGAATAAAAAAATAATTGAGATTTTTTTCATTAAAAATAATGTCAAGTTAAAAATTATTGCATGTTTTAAACAAGTGTTTCCCTTATTCTTTCAGAAACTATGTCATATTCTATTTTATTGCATTTAGAAATCTTTAAAATTAAAAATTAAAATAAAGTTTTCACATCAGTTCCATCGATGATGATGATGAGAGACCCATTCATAAGTAAAATAGAAGCATTTGCATTATGGCAATTAAGTATTTATGCTATTACCATAATAAGATTCTGGGAAGTTAATCATATCGCATGCTTTGTTTTAAGCTAAATGATATTAATAATCGAATGGGTCGCAATGAAATGTATTCGGATATTAGTCGAGTGATCCTATGCCTTATTGAACAGCTTTGTTTGTTTGTATAACTTAAGAAATTAAAATACAAAAACTTTTAATCATATCATAAATTTCTATGAGGAACCAGTTAAATAATATGTATGTCTTTTGATCCAAAGGATTGATTATGAGTATTTTACATTTGTCAAGTTAATTATAGAACAATGTATGAGTTTTCATACATGCTGTTAATAAAATCATATACTGCACGCATCACGTAAAAGCCACTCATTGGATTCAAAATCAAATTATTAAAAAATAACAAGCTTTATTATGAGTAACATATGCGTTCATTTTATAAAAATCGATCAGCAGAATCAAAAGCTATTGTTAAAAAATTAAATTAAATTAAATCAAAGACTATTAACCCACAAACGGACACTATGGCCTGGTCAGACTTCTTTGACTTTGAGCTGATTTTAAAAGTAGAAAGTATTAAACTATAGCCATAAGATTCCAGGTTACCTCCAATCAACTAATTTGGAGTGTGTTAGTTGAAAAAAAAAATTAAAAAAGAGCAAGTAGAAGGAGGGATATGGTCATTTTAAAAACCTATAGCCGGATGCTATGGTAATCCATGCAATTACATACATTCTGTTTTTTTTTTTTATTTTTCATCATTTGTTCGATCGAATCTTTTCGAACTCTCAACTACAATAGTTTCATTTCTTTATACATATATTTGATTTATTCAATATCAACACCGCCCAACATGAAAATGTTTGAGGGAGCAAGAGAAAACTGTACACTCTATCCATTTCATTGTCTTTGTGTAAAGTGAAGTGAAAGGACGTGTTTCTCGTGTGTTTGTTATTATTTTAAGTTTTTGATTTTTGGTTATTTGAAATATGGATGGTGAAGGGAATTTTAGTGGTGAAGTGGACATCTCCAGTCTTTGGACATTCACCAGAGGTTGTCAGAAGCTATTGCTAATGATTCGGCACGAGAATGAGCAGAGGAAGATGACGCCGATGCAGACTATATACCAGACGAAGGCAAAGAAGAAGAACTGATTGTAGAAGCAAACAGTGAAGATGGTGACAATGGAGAGCGGTTGCAGTTAGTCATTCATCAAAGGACACGCAATGCACCAGTTGTTGTTGTAGAACAGGATGAAAACATCGAAGAAGAATTGACTATACCTCCACGATTTGGTACAAGTGCTGAATTTGTAGCTGGTGGTGATGGTGAACTTGCTCGTGAAGCATTATTTCATCGGAAAAGATGGTACTCGATGGAACGAAAATGTTCCATCTCTTCAACGTATTTGTGGTCACAGTATAATTCGCTCTACTGGTGGTCCAACTATTTATTCTCCAGTGCCAAATGAGTTAAAAAAAATAATTGAAGGCATCAACTCAAGATTTCGTGGCCTTTCAAGCCCCCAAGCAATACATTGTATTCGCTTGCTTGCAAATAGTAATTTCGAAGAACTTAAAGTGAAGGTTCAGATGGCAACAGAACTTCTGTCAAGAAGCCTGGTTATTTGGTTGGTTACCGTGGCTGACTCGTACAGTCCAAAACGAACCACAATTAGCACTAGAGTATTACTAAATCCAACCCGTCGACTATAGGTATTTTAGTAAATCACCCGGACATGTGACTGAATAGTCCGAGAGGTTGTCAATGATGTATTTGCCCAGAAACTTATTTCTAGTCTTTGCCAGTGCTGGGCATTGACATAGAAATTGGGTGAGTGACTCCTCTTCCTTTACATTTCCGCAGCTTCTACAATGGTTTCTGAACGGAGTACCCAGTCTCTCCGCGTAAGTGCCTACACACCAGTGACCAGTAAAAATCGGTGTAAGCCTTGCGATATCCGAGCATCCTCTATCGATGAGTCTAAGTGACTTAGGCCAGGTAGCACGTGTCACTCTGCAAGATTCAAGATTTTTCCACCGTCTGTTTGCCTGCTGATGGAAATACAGAAAGTCAAGCCAAGAGGCCTAGGATAAACCGTGTTTAAACGTTCACATTTCACCACCAACGCAAAGTGTTTACTAATATCTGGCAGACATGCTGGAAAACAGCAGTGACGATGAGCAAGTTAGAAATGACAAACCTTTACGAACCTCATCATATGGAAATCATTGATAAATGAGTATAATGCCCAAAATCAGCTTCCACTATATGATAAAAAATTTCAATCTTTTTTTTTCCAACGTACTTGCTTAACATATTTATCGTCGCCACCAGGGTCAGTTCCAAGCGAGCAACTATTTAGTGAAGCTGGTTTAATTAAGGAATTTCTTATCAATTTTGATTACCAATAGTTACTTAGATACTTACTACTATATAAGTATAGTTTGTAGTACAAATCTGGACTTCTGCCTCCGCCTCCGCTAAAATGGCCTTCGTTACAGCCTTAGTACACACAAGAGTATCCGTTCTTTTGTTTCTGCAAATGTTTGTAGTCACCAAAAGATAAAAGGTGACCTACATAGAAGACCCAGGTCAACTATTGTAGTATGCAATAAATTTCATAAAATTAAGATTTCAATCCATAAATATTGTACATAATTTAATGGTCCCAATTGGAAAAAAAAAAAATGAAATTAAAATTGATAATAAAAGTAATTACAAAAAATAAAAAAAAAAACAGGTGGCGAAATCATGAAAGTTCTACAATAGGAAGAAACAAAAAAACACAATAAATAATATTCTTTTGTTTAAATTTGAAATTATCATACTACACAATATTGTGTTTAATGCGAAATCAGCTTATTTTTATTATATGTAATTATATTTTAATATAATTTATTTTTGGTTTTTGTTGTCTAAAATGCATTCTTTGATTTGCATGACTTGACTTCACTTCATTTGAGATTATATGAATGTCAGTTCAGTAACCTCCTTCTGACTTCAGAATCGGTCAAGACACAAAAGTTATGACTAAACAACAACACAACACAGTGCTGAAATGATCTGAGAATGAAATGATATTGCAACTAAACTTTAAATAATAAAATTACTCACATAAAACTGAGCTAGGAAGAAACTAATCCAAACAATGAAAACAAAAAAATATCAGTAATAATAAACATATATAAATAATAAGATAATAAATACACACAACAAAGTAAAATAAAAAATAAACAGAGAATGAATAAAACAAAAAGCGTACATAAAAACAAAAACAATGCAAGAAGATACGCTTATGAATTGAGATACTTTAATTCCGTTTTGTTACTAGGACACGAGCTTATAAACAATAATATGATAACAATACATTCGTCTACCTCCCATCGTTCTCTCGCTCTCACAATCTTCCATACTCATTCTTTCTCTGAGTATCTTTTGTTCTACGTACTACTTATCAATGCAGCTGACAGATTGCACATGTGTTGCCAACTGCTGTACTTTATACTCAAGAGAACTAAGTTAATTTCATTTCATTTCATTTTACTACTTATAATCCCCTTCCTCCATCAACATCCGCATCATTATTGTACTCGTATTGTGGTTAGTATACACATTTATAAACTCAACTTTATAATTAGATTAAGGAAAGACTATTTCAATATTATGTATGTAGAATATTATTAAATTATCTATTAAATATTCTGTCAACTATAAATAAATTATTCTATAATACAATACAATATAAACATAAGTATATTGCATTAATCAATCAATAAATATTGTATATATTGTTATAATAATAAACCATAATGCGACGTCATTTTGTTGTATAAAAAAGGCATAGTACAATTCAATTCCACCGAAGTTTATAGAACTTTCACATTCCAGAAATGAAGAACTACTATAGAGGAACAATGCAGAAATTATACAATATTATACAATAAATAGTTGAAGACTCAACTCTGTAGCTTAATAAGAAAAATTCAATAGAATATAAAATACTTACCTCGATTGTAAACTCAAATTTATTTTTGCATGAAGACTACATGCTACTTATAATTGTAGAACTTCCATTCAAAATATACACGTTCTATATATTTATGTAACTAAATATTCATAATTTTTCATAAAGATTGCTTACTTTGTGAGATCTCTGATTAAAGTTGCTGTTTAGTTCTGGCGAAGTTTATAGAATTTTCATATCGCAGCTGAAAAAAGAATGGAGAACAACTAAAAGTGCAACAGTTTGTAGATATTATACTCTTTAAGTCACTTTAAAGAAAATATTGATCAATTAAATGAATTCGATGTCTAAGTAGCTTAATGTGAAGATAAAGTATTTCGAACTGATGTTACTTTTGTTTTTTGAACGACTCATTGAATAACTTCAACAAGTTCTGTTTTTGTTATAAAGTGAAAAATTTCTCGAATTAACCAGCCCCAAACATTTTCTATTATGTTAAGGTCTGTTGACTATAGTCACCAGTTCAAAATGTATACATTTTTTGTCCATGATTTTATCATACGGGCAGTGTCTATAGGTAATTAAAAAATCCATGGCAAATATCCAAAATGATTTTCAAGAACTTCTTGGCTTAGAGTTAATATTTGGCTATAAAAATTGAAGTACACAAATGCCATAATATATCCTATTCGCAAATTATAACACCATTGACTCGGCTGTAAAAACGATTCCTCTAATGAAGAACGAGTAGTTAAAGCTATCAGGTCCCACCAAAATACATTTATTTTCATCTGAAAAAACCACCTGATGCCATCAGCGAAAACTTAGCAGGGTTGTGTGAAGGCTCTTTCCAATTGCAATATTTCAATGTGTTTAGCCTTCAAAATAGTACTCCAGACAATGGTCAGCACTATTACCTTATATACATATGATGATTTCCTCAATACCATCTTTCATAAATTTTTTTTAATTTCACATAATATTGTGAAGAACTGTTTTTTCAATATTTCACACACCGAGATGTCACTTTCTTTGTATGAATTTTATTTATTATTAAAAAAAATTATAATACTATAACTAATATGTAACTCAGAGCACTAGCTGCTAGGGCCTACGACTCTTCTTAAAATAAAATAGTTATATTAAATCTAATAGGTGACAAGTTTTCAGGAAGGAGAATATCTTTTCAATATTTGATTCTGTAAGGGGATGAGAGCTTGGAATTAGGGAAAAGGGTATTTCTGATACTTGGTAATTGAGTGCAACTGTCCATAATATGTATTGTTTTTACATCTTCTTGACCGCATAGGTGGCAGGGTGGGCGCATTTCCACATTTAGAAGATGTGTGTGGGTGATGCCGCTACTATGCCCAATTCGTAGCCGTGTGAAGATGGTGCATTTTTTTTTAGATCAGCTTGTCGGGTAGACAGGTTTCTCCAGGTGTGAATTAACGGTTTAATACATGTGTTGAAAAGCCAACCAGTCTTCATATTGATGAGATTGCAGGTTGTGTATGATTGTCCTGCGCATGTCTGTTTCGTTGGAAGGGATTGTAGTTACTACTAGCTTAGCTGCTGCGTCGGCCATTTCAAATCCGGTGATGCCTATGTGGCTAGGTACCCAGAATATTCTTATGGAAGGAGACTTGATATAGGCGTCTTGTATTTGGCAAATCGTATGATTCCGGTAACTAATGTTTTTGATAGCATCGACCGTTGAGAGGCTGTCAGTGATTTTTATTTTGGCTTATTCAGTGACACTTAAGGCTTTACCATGCTGCATTCTTATTAGAAATTATCTAAAATTTATTTACAATATATTACTTAAATTAATCAATTATTGTAACAATTTCGTTGGCAAATAATGTATTGTACAATACTAAAAAACAACAAAGAGGGGCGTAGTACAAAAGAATTGTAATGTAATTATTAACATAAAATTAACAACAAACAAAATTAATTGTATAATTTACATCACACTAAATTTAATCTGCTATTGAGTCTGTACCCAAAGTCTTGTACATGTGTGTGTGTGTATCATTTCGAACTTTATGCATACTATATAGTAAACACTATAACAACAATAATAAGTAATATGTACAACATAACATTATTAATATGATAAATTTTTTATAAAAAATAAATTTTATTTTTGACTTCTGGTTATGATTATTGCAATAAACAAAATGCAAGATAAAACATTTTATACCCAAACTATAATGTGTAGTATCGTACATATTCTGAATCATTTGCATATTGTTCTTGTTGTAACCATTGGATGGTTCAGATTTACATCAAATTCAAAAAAATTGTATTGTAATGCATGACTGACAAAGTCAAAGTCCATTGGATAAGTCGATCTTACAACTATGAGAAAGTTTTATATTTGATACTGCTCAGCCGATGCTTACTGTGAAATAATTTCGAGACAAAGATCTGAAGATATCTGATGTTGTTCCATGCATACTCGTCCATCATTTATGTACTTTCAATTTAATAATTGATACAGACTCATCATGTGATTGTAAAGTACAATGTATACATAAATTCAATTGATCTAACCATAATAATTTATTGATATACTCAGCTGTCACATAAAACATTGAGTGGTTATGAATTTGTTTATGGAAAACTTTTGAATTTCTTAAGATATTCCAATGAAATTTCACAAATCGAAAATTAACATATTTCCCTTTGTCCGAAAGTTATGTGGAGGTCGGTAAAGATATTTTAAAAGACGAATCTGAATTATCTACCAATTTAAGGGCCGTTTATAGTGGACTGAATCACGGTGATTCGTTTTTGGCGTTTACAGTATATTTTTTGAATCATGAATAGCTGTTTTTTCTTTGGGTTGTACACACAAGTGAAACATTGTGGCAAATTGTGGAAACTGAAAATTTCCACAATTCGGGTGTATGCTCTAATTGAACTTCTGTACTCTTTTGCTCACCGACCATTTCACCTGTACACGAAGAGACGCTGCTTCCGACATCAGTGATCTGCACACCAATTTATTTGATTTGCTTGTACCTTGCTCTTTTTCTCGCTTTGTTCTGTTCGTTGAATGGTTAACAAAATTAACATTGTCATTTCTTTCCTTGTCAGCATCTTCGTTTCGATGATCATTGCTCTCTTTAATGCTTTGGTTAATGTGAGACGCTCAAAAATTGGATTTGGAAGACTCATAACAAATTGGTTCAAAACGAATATTTCCAATTTGTTACCAAATTTGCCATTTAATGCTAGCTGCTTTACACAAGCGTACCACTCCGCAACAGTCTCCGTATCCCTTTTTACCACAGCATGAAACATCTTACCGATTTTATTAATATTTTAACAATAATTTTACTATTATATATTTGCTTAAACTAGTGGTCGCATCATGTCCCACTGTACCATGACCACTGTATGTAAATGGCCTGTTAGCATGTGCTAAAAATTACAGCAAATTGTCTTCACTAAATGTCCATCTAAGAACAGTTTAATGATGACCATCAAATCCTTCTCCACCGCTAGATGGCACATTTTGGCATCCCCGATATGTACCGTTGTTGTTGCGAAATTGGTGGATCAAATTTTCATAATAAATACTAACCTTACTTACCCATCCAACCGAACATAAATAAAGTAATACAAATAAAATTTATATGAAAAAATAAGACAATATTTTACGAGACACGTTTTTTTTTTATTTTTGACAGATTGGATATTGTTTATAGGAAACTTTATGTTAATAAGTGTCGCTGCTGCATTTATGATATAGGTGTAGGTCTGTTGGGTTCGTGTATGCTGACATATTACATGAGTTTACCAAAAATCTAGTCAAGGCAAAAGTATCTCGTTAATCGCTTGCTATATATTTATAAGTTTCTCCTTGAGATTAAAATGTTGCAGTGCACACCTGAGGGCTGCAAAAAACTTTGTTACCGGACTTTTACGCTCCATATCCCGTCCATTTTGATCAAAACCTCTTATGGCAACATCAATTTGCTCACATTGCTCATTGATATTTAGTTCGAGAATGCATTGGAGTTCGATAATGTAATCAATATTACGATACCGTGCATTTACGATGGTTCTGGTTTGCTCTTCTTGCCATTCTAAGTAAGATTTTCCAACGCATTGGTGACATCGTCCGGTCCACGTATCTATATTCCCAGTTATTTTCCAAATGTGTACAAGCTGCGGCTGCTGTTCAAGTTCTTGTTTAATCGATACAATGTGTAAATCAACGTAGAAAACTTTTGTAATGAGCTTCTTCATGACTTCTACGTATTCCAAAGCCCAAAATTGATTGACTGTGTATTTCAAAATCAAATTTGAATGCAGAATAAAATAGTTTGCAATAGCGCGCATTTCTGCGGCAGACGGTGTAATGGAAAAAGATTTTGCAAATTTTTTTGTGTTATGGGGTACGGATAATAATTCAGCACATTTTTCCTCCTGTTTAAGTTGCTGTGTTCCAGGTTCATTCAATATTTTGTCTTCAGCATTTACCTGGAGGCGCATCGCACTTTTAAACCAACTTTCCGAAATATTTTCCAATGTGTTATCAGTCGATTCCTTAAGCGCCCAAGATACAATACAACGATTGAAATACAAATTTATCATAGTGTTAGTGAAATGTGCATGTGAGGTCTCACATATGCTTCGGATATTTCGTATAATGAGAGAATTTTAAGGAACCAAGACACGATACAGCGATTGTAATATATATATATATTACATATATTGTCATCTCCACACTTCAAAAGGTAACAAAGTGTGGACGTTTTACAACTTCATTGCATGTGTTCAATGCTGTATCAAACACATATACATAAATGTTGTATTACAATCGTTGTATCGTGTCTTGGCCACTTTACATTTATTGTTACTTACAACTTTCACCACAGCGCCAGTTTCATTTGGGGCTTTTGACTTTGCCTCAAATGCAATATGACGCACCACCGAGTGTATGACGTTTTGCTGGCTACTCTTGAAGGATTCGCCACACACATTACATTTATGAACAACAATAGATGGTGATGTCATCCTTGGCCTTTGTTCTAGGAATGTTTTAATAAGTTCCTTACGTCTAGTCATGTTTCTTTATTGAGCTGTGAACTAACAATGACAATTTATCAGACCTTAATTTTTTCACAATCTCAAAAACACAAAGCTTAATATGGTTACTACTTTTTTATAATTAAAACAGGGTTACTTTTCCAAAAAAAAAATGTGTTTTTCTTTCAGAATTGTGGAGGTGTGTCACGCACAACTACAATGCTTGATCGAATCGATTTACATTCTACAACAACAACGGTCATTATACTCTTTACGGGAGTGAATAATATTATTAGTTTGTCATGAAGTTTGTAACACACAGAAGGAGACATCGTAGACCACATAAAGTATATATATTTGTGATCAGCTCGATGAGACGAATTGATTAAGCCATGTCCGTCTGTCCGTCTGTATCAAAACTAGTCCCTCAGTTTTTGAGCTAGAGAGCTGAAATACGTTTCTTTTTACCATATAGTCCGCAGTTCATTTGTAGGAATCAGCCGAATCGGACCACTAGGGGGGTACCTCCTATACAAACCCCCTTTTAAATTAAAGTTCTTATTAGAAAAAGATTTTTGTTTTTTCACGTATCGAACAGAAATTTGGATACTAAGTATAAGTTTCTGTTCCATATCCATATCCATCAGCCATTTAAATTTTATGATCCTTGGGTTACGAGCATGGGTACCTCCCATACAAATTCACATTATATAAAGAGTATAAGTACAATAAAAATACAATGACACTCAAACTGTGTTCTTTGTTGATACTCATAATGTGTTCTTTGTTGATACTCAAACTGTAACAGGGAGAATATAGTGATAGGAAGTTTGGATGCAACCCGGAGGAGCGTAAGGAGTATTATATCTTTGGCATAGCCAATGATAGCCTTCTTTCTGGTTTTTCCTTGTGGTTATTGATCGATTCAATGGTAGATTCAACATAGCATCGATTCACGTTGGGTGTGAATGGCCTTTAAGTCCTAGAGACTAGCTTGACTTCAGTTTCATTATATTTGCAGTTAGCACAGCTTCTTTTGTGAGTCGAATATCGATATTATTGTTAAATGGACATAATTTCATCTCAAATCAAAAAATATTAAACTACTAGCATAGCCCGGCTCTCGTTGCTGCGGCCCCGTCGCACAGTGTGACTTTTATCAGTTTTAGGATGCCAAAAGTCATAACAGCCAAACAAATGTAGGTATGACAATGAAATGCAGAGATCAACATTATATTGGACAAAAAAAATTGGCCGTAATCCGCCGACTTTTTCATCTCCCGCCCATATAATGTGTAATTTAAAAATTTTTCCTGAGATGCTCAAATTAACATACATCTATGAAAACAAATTTGAAATATACTTATATTAGAAAAGAAAAAGTCATAAAAAATAAATAAATAGTTAGTCGGAGTCAATATCTTTATCATATTCATATTCCGGTTTTAATAGTAAGCCAATAACTTCATTACTTCTTGCATCTTTGCTTATCGACTCTTGAGTTTCTTCAGAAAGTTGGCTAATGTTATTGTGTGATTTTTGTAGTCATTGTTCATTTCTCGCTCTTATTTTGTCCACGCACATGTGCGATTTGTTTAATTTTTTGCTACTAAAGAAAGCAAGCATATTTTTCTGTTTCTTCTCAATGATAGGACGTTGTAGACAGGTGCTGCACAGCGCCATCTGTAAATATTGAACTCATTAATCGCAATATAAACTATCCCATCTATCAAGTTGAACCAAATAACATAAATACAAGGTGGCGCAAAAAAGTCATCCGATGTTGTTTGGCTCTTATTTTTTTTCTAAATGAAAAACTTCGATTCTGTTTTTTGATTATGTTTATTTAGACCTTTAGAATTAATTGTGTTAAGTCGAGAAGATGATATCGGACAAATGGGCGCCGTCACAATTGATTGCCATACGGGCTCGTTTTATGGCATTTTCCATCACTTCGGCGAGCGTTTCGGGCGATAAATTCTCGCATTCGTGTCGGATATTTTCCTTGAGGGCTTCCAAGGTCTCAGGCTTGTTGATGTAAACACGGGACTTCAAAAAACCCCATAAAAAGAAGTCCGGGACCGTTAAATCAGGCGATCTGGCGGGCCAGTGCAAATCGCCAAAACGCGAAATTAAGCGACCCGGAAACGCGTCCTTCAGAATGTCGGTTGTGGCTCGTGCAGTGTGTGCTGTTGCTCCGTCCTGTTAGAACCACATGTCCACCAGTCCTAATTCGTCCAGTTCGGGCAGAAAAAACTCGGTCAACATTGCCCTATAGCGCGCACCGTCCACTGTTGTCGTTTGACCCGCGGCGTTCTCGAAAAAAAATGGCCCGATGACTCCTCCAGCGTGAACAGCGCACTACGCAGTCACTTTGAGCGAGTGTAATGGCTCCTCGTGCATCACTCGCGGATTTTCGGTTCCCCAAAAGCGATAATTTTGCTTGTTCACGTACCCGCTGAGGTGAAAATGAGCCTCATCGCTCATTATGATTTTGGTCGAAAAATCGTCCACTTCGGTGTCGAGATTGAGGATAGCTTGGGCATAAGTTACGCGCGTTTGGCGGTCGGCAGGCAGCAGCTGATGCACGGACTGAACTTTGTAGGGGAACATGTTCAAATCTTTCACCAAAATTCGTTGCAGGGACCGCCGGCTGAGGCCCAATTGCGTGGCACGTCGTCTGGTCGATGTTTCGGGGCTCATTTCGACGTCCTCGGCTACAGCGGCGATATTCACGGCAGAACGGGCGCTCCGGGGCCGGCCACTCTTGGCAACGTCTCGTGTGGTCCCATACTCTTCAAGGTTAGTGGCTAAACGGCGCAGTGTTTGCGCAGTCGGTGTCGGACGGCGGGGAAATCGGCGACGGAATTCACGCTGCGCCAACACAACGGACGAATTGTTACGCAAAAAAATAGACACAATTATTCCGCGTTTTTGGGGAGTGTATCGCTCCATGGCTTATTCACTTGTATTCTGTATCTGTCTAGTCCACAAATGTCAAAACAGATTTGACATTGGCGGCCATTTGCAAAAATGAGAGCATCTTCCAATAGGGTGATTTCTTTTGCGCCACCTTGTATAAGAAATGTCAGCAAAATCGGTTTATTAGGTTCAGAGTCCATAAATGACAAACTGTGTAACACGAGATTTTTAAATACTTATATAGAGATATGATATGATAAATGTTTTCTCATAGAAAATAAACTTAGTTTGAAACTCTAAGTGATGATATATTATACTATATGTATGTATATAGTACTATAACAACCTTTAGACTTTAAGTTCAAGGTACGATTAAGCTGGGAAAAGAAAATGTGATTATTTATATAAAAAATATCTACAGCATTAACAAATAAACAAATTAAATTATCTAATGAAGAAGAAAATAGACGGAAGTTATTAAGTATTATAAATACAATATTATGCCTGAACAACTAATTGAACAACATGAACATAAACTTCAACTAAAGACTGAACTTCAAATTAAACCGACATTTACTGCAATGAAGCTGTCATTCTCTTGATTTTTTGACACTGCCATTGCCTCCATCATACATACTAGTTGTATTAAGTACAAATCTGATGATTTGACATAACCTTAAGTGTCGGCACTTTTTGCTTTGTACAATTAAAGACAATTAAATCTTGGTTTCTCTACATTTCAAATAACAGGGAAAAGAGAAAGAATTATATATGCAAAGGAACAAAGAAAAACACTTGTGCACGGGACTCGGGAAGTTCTCATCATCATCATCATCATTACCATCATCGTTATAATTGTTGCTTTGAGTAAAATGCGTGCAATTAAATATGTCACAGGGAATACTTTCTATGTCTACAATTAACTGCACACATAGTACATATGTACATGATTAGATTGTGTGGGTGGGGTATTAAGGTTAGAGAATAAAATGCTTATCATTAGGCACAACCCAGACTTTTGATTAAGATTATTATGTACTTCATAATTATTATAAGTATACTTTCACTGTGATATATATATTGTATATATCATGTACTATATTGCAGTAAGATAGTGGTCATGTACTCAGCTACAATTAATTATTCCCTTTGAAATATGAATTTATATATACCGCGACATATTGTAGCATATGAAGTAATTACAGTTGCTCCAAGGGTCTGATATTCATTTAGAATTCCAAAAGTTTCGTCGAACATAAGACTGAAGTATGTGTTGCTTGTAGATGTCGATGTCTGATCCATATAAGACCATCATAGTGGCAAAGTTTTTTCCTCTTGTTCATAATCTGTATGTGTACATAATACTACATACAATACATTGGTCATAAAGGCCTATTTACATATGATATATGTAAGTGCTTCATAAATTTCTAATATCTGAGATTATATGAACACCCTTCCAAGTTAGTAGCCCAGTATCTTTGTTTGAGCTTTGTGATTTTCTTTATTCATCCAATATTGATGAGTCTTTGGTTCGAGCTACGGCAACCCGTGGAAGAGTTCCGGTCAATGAAGAAACTGGCTGCTCCTTTTCTAGTGAGTTCATCTGCCTCCGCGTTCCCAATACTATGTTCACTATACCCTGTCACTGAAATAAAAAAGCAGATGACTGCTGAAAAAGCAAAGAAATTCGAACAATAATTGAATTAAATGTAATAACACATATACATAATGAAAGATTCCATACGTACACATATAGTACCAGGTGCGCCATTACCTTATCGCCACTTCCAAAAGAATGAATTATCAAAACTCAAGCAATTTATGCAAACTATTGTGGAAAAATATTTTACAAGAATCGCGATGTAGATATTTCTATGTTGTATTTGTTATGTTATAGTTTATTGATACGAGTACTTACTTTTAATATGAGTCACTTGGGGAAAAATCTCTTCAGAATAACATTGTTCAATTTCTGTTTTCTCCAACAGTGGCATTAGGAAATCTGTGATCATTGATTGATACATTACACACATACTACAATAGGTGGTTGTGGTACCTTCCTTGTCTTTAAAAAATCGGTGAAGTATGAGTCGGACTTCCACACGAAGGATTCTGTACCATTGCACAAGAGTTAACACTATGTATGCAAATTCGTTTGGCGTAAAACTTTTACCTCTTTAAAATTAAATTAATTTGTTATATGGGAGGTACTCTTTCTAGTAATTTTACGATATTGAAATTTACATTGTTGGTGAATATGGATCACTCACTCATAGTGTCCAAATTTCAGTTCGATATGACAGAAAAAAGAAAGATTTTCTAATAAGAACATTAATTTAAAATTGGGTTTGTATGGGGACCTCTCAAATTTTTAAACTTAATTTTTTATTACTTGTCGTTATACAACCAATTGAATTACACACTCTGTAAAACTGTCTACCTATTACGGTTCATGAGATTGAGCTCTCTGAGGACGGATGGACAGTTTAGGCTTAATAATAGGATCTCGTTGGCACCCTTTGGGTACGGAACCCTAAAAAGAAGGACCCAAATACTCCTGCAGATAAACATAAAGCTGGAAAGCATCATAGAGATACGAATATCATTCAGAAAACTACCAAATAAGTGACTTGTTAAGCTAGGGATTCGAAACTTTACTACTAGCATATAACCAAAAATTATAACACCTTCATATTATTGGATCATTCAGATTTAAAATTATATATTTTTATTTTATTCAAATAATAAAATAATAAAAAAAAAAATAAAATAAATAAATAATTAAAATAAAAAATAATAGTAAAATCTTTAAAAAAAAAATTATGCAATAACATAAGAGTCATAAAGGCCAGAAAAATCACTTAACTTCTTAGAACATCACTACTTAGAACATCACTTAACTAATGTTTCTTAACACACAATAATTATGATTTATTTTCTTTTATTTTTTATTTTTTTACAGTTCTGCAACATATGAGTGCATGTGAATAAGTACTAGAACAAAAACAAGTAAAAAAACAATTGAATTTTGTAATATTTAACTAGTGAGTAGATCAATTGAAAAGGAAAATGGTGCATGGACCTCCAGCACGGCGAAAATCTCAAACTCCAAACGACTCCAATGGTACGTCCAAGTGCAATGCAACGGAATTGGATGAAGTTGTCCAACCCACACCACCAGATGGTGGCTGGGGTTGGGTGGTTGTTTTCGGATCCTTTATGATTCACATTGTCAGTAAGTAGAAAATTGTATTGTATATTATATAATTTTATGTTTATAGTAAGTATTGTACCAATATGTGATTCAGTTCAAATATCACGTATATGACCGACAATGTTGCTATTGCTGCCTGCCTTGGCAACTGTGAAAAAAAAAACCAGATATTGTATATTAAAGTAAATCAAATAGAAAATATAGTTTAGTTGAAATTAAATTTTTATGACTCTGCGATTAATTCCATTTTATGCTTGCCATATAAACTCATGTAGTACGGTGTTTAATGAAGTTTTATATAGAATGAGTGAAAAACATTTCAAGTTCCTGACATAAATCAATTAATAATAAAAAAAATAATCATAAACAATGTTTGTGCTAATCTTTAGAAGACGCTTATCTATGGTGTGCCAATCTTATATTATATAACACACATATTTTTTCAATTATAAATCAAGTGGCCAAGAAAATCATGACAACTAACCACGTGGTTGCAATCGTAATGGCATTTCACAATTAAATAGGCCCTGATAGCTTACATATTCGAAATCTTTGACTTTCGTTTCTTAAATATTAATATTTTAACAAAGAGTTAAGTTCTAGTTCCATACTGTTGCAATACTGCAATCTTAATTTAAGTTAAAATGTATATATGTTGCACTAATCAAATATGAGAAAAATGTATATTTATACTTATATTGAATGGTTTTCCATAGAACCATTCCAATATGGGCTCATATATGTGTATAAGCAGCTTCAATTTCTAAAAAAAAAAAATAAAAATTGAACATATCTTCTGTATACTGTGATATGTTGAAACAAGTATGATCTACAAGACATTTTTTTCTTTTAATTAATCTGCTCATAACAATGTAAGATACATTCAGAACTTTATGGAAAAACTTAAAGAAGCCTAAAGATTTGAAAAAAAAATACAAAAGAGGCTTACTAGCTTTAAGTGAAAGATACTTTACTTGCGTTTTTAAAAGCAAAATTATTAATAGTTCCTCCGAAATTCATTTCTCGAAGTAAATCACTCTCTATACTGAGCAATAACAGATATGCTAGATGTTTAAGCGTCTTCGTCTTACGCAGTCAATTTTTAACAACTTTTCATTTTGGAAAATGAGCGTTCTCCGCTGCAATTACCCATTATCAACATTAAATATATTTTCAATGTGTTTTCAATATTAGGAAATGCAGCTCCGAAGTTATTATCAACCAGAATTCTGTAGAACAGGGCTCGCGCGCAGCATGCGCTACAAGTGAAGTCACAATGCGACCCAATCCGGGTCAATGCAGCCCGTTGTTCAGCGCTTTTTGTTGCGCACCAGTCAAATTTTTATTTATTTCTTTGCACCTGCGGCCCAACTCATTACGGATTCTTCCAATGCGGCCCAAGAAACCAAAAAGGTTGGACAGCACTGCTGTAGCAGAACATCTTTTTTGTTTCATTGTCCACATTGTAGTCCTTTTTGAAGGCATCTATCAAGGCTACAAACTGGACCAACTCCTTTCCAAGACTGATTTCAAAATCGTCGTTGTTAATTTTGACTAACACATCGGCAGTCTTGATAAACTCAATTCCTCCAAATAATTCAAGTAACCAAATCAATCGCAGACATCATAAGCTCGAATACTATCACTCGGATATGGTGAAAGCTGATCAATTACTAAGTGATCCATGGGATTGAGCCTACCATTTCTTGATCTATAGCGTGTTTCACTATATTCGTCAGTATTTGATAATTTTTGCCTTGCATTTTCGCATTCCGCAAACTTTTCTCTTATGGACTCCACGAATAATCTATGCGATTTCAGCACTTCCAGTGCAGATGAAAGCATTATTTTAGGATTATATTTTATTACTCATTACTTTCTTAAAAATTAAAA
The DNA here is from genome assembly GCA_037043315.1 of Amiota communis. NCBI lineage: Eukaryota > Metazoa > Arthropoda > Insecta > Diptera > Drosophilidae > Amiota > Amiota communis. The sequence continues at coordinate 112,475 of JBAMAV010001065.1, forward strand.
GAATGTATTGTTACATAATTTTTGAATCCAATGTTGTGTGGGGCTCCGGTCAGCTCTTTTATAATCTGTAATCTGAATAATGCAACCGACGTGGCTCCAAGAAAAATCAGGCCCAAACCAAATTATTACTATAGTCATACTTCTTTAAAAGGTTTATTCGTAAATCAAACGTAAAGTAATTGTATTTGCCTTTGGGATGTCTAACATTTCTTTTTCAGTCATTAAGTCGTTCACAAACAAATTAATCTTCATATTATCGTTCCGAAAAATATGGCGCTGCATTGTTTCACATCTTCCCATCCTGCCCAATGTGCGTGATCCTTAGCGAATTTTAGTTGAATCGACAAATGGAACTTTTCTAATGATGCATCTTAAAAGTTTAATGTAAACGTCGTCTGCTGAATTCCTACTTAATGGTTTGAATGGATCAAATTTTCCTAAAATCACAATGCGGTGGTCAAATGCTGGTGTTGGTTTAAATAGCCTACCCCAGGTTTTCTTGCCCAGTTTTCTTTTTTAATATTTGGAAAAAAATTAAATGATTTATCTAACATTTTTTGAAAAACCAAAATATATTGTAGAAATTTTCCCTCTTTTCGTAGATACAAAGTCAATCTGAGATCTTCAAGCAAGCAGTTAACGTTTCAATCCATCTATTGTGGATAGATTATTTAACCCTACTCCATAGTGTATGACTTCTAAACGAACAGCACCTAGAATTAATTCACGAAAAATTCCGATTTAAAACTAAAATAATTCTAAAAATTCCGAAAATTCAATTCCCCTAAATATAATGAGTTTTTTAAATTTTGGGGAAACACCCTATTCATCACTATTCTTTAAGAAAATACTTAATAATGAGACTTGATTGACTTATTAAAGATAAAACTTTCTCTTCATTTAAATCATATTGCTTCAATTTTAAGAATTTGTTCTAGGGCTATACTATTCTAACAAAGGCCCATTATGGGCCCTTTACTAAAATTTTATATCATATACTATTGTACAATACTTACTTATGATTATGTACTTTGATTAGCTATTGAACCATGGCATATAAGGTGAATTTCATTGCTGATAATTCATATTTCAAACCGATGCAAGCCAAACCATCAATTGAATTCACATCAATCGATCGATCGATCGATCATTCATTTCTTGTTCAATTGTGCAATTTGTCAATTAAACTTTTACAAATGATTAATATTTCTTTAATTACTGTACTACACATACATACATACATACATATGTTAAATTCTTTTTTATTTTTCTTTAATTTTTAGCCGATGGCATGACTTACTCCTTTGGTTTGTTCTACGATGAGTTTCTCGAATATTTTAATGAAGGCAAAGGTTACACAGCATGGATTGCATCTATTATGGTGGGCGTAACATTTGCCTCGGGTAAAAATTTTAAAAATCTTTTCTATACTAATTGAATTTACAGTTTAATTTTGCTTTATTTAGGTCCCATATCATCATCATTTGTCAATCGTTATGGTTGCCGGGCGGTAACCATTGCTGGTTCCATACTTGCATCAGCATGCATTATTGTCAGTATGTTTGCACAGAATGTTTTTACACTGATCATAACTATTGGTTTTGGTACTGGTCTCGGTTTTGGACTCATCTATTTACCTGCTATTGTCAGTGTAACTCAATATTTTGAGGCCAAACGTTCCTTGGCCACTGGTATAGCAGTTTGTGGTTCTGGTTTTGGTACATTTGTCTTTGCACCTCTAACAAAACATTTATTGGCAAATTACGGTTGGCGCGGGGCATTACTTATTATCGGTGGTGTTGTATTGAATTGTATAATTTTTGGTGCTATGTTTCGACCATTGGAAGCACCTAAAACTGCTACTAGGAAACTTTCATCCAAAAGCAAATCTGCTATTATTGATAATAACACAACAAAAGCTGAATTGGAACCATTGAAGGCGAAAACCAACCATATAAAAATTCCACAACAAACAGATTTTCAACAACAACAATATTTACAATTGCCTCCAACGCGTAATGATAGTCTCAGTAATACTGGTCTTTGTCGTTCAAATAGTGTTGGCCATAATCTTAAACCAAACCTGGTAAGTTTACATTACTAGATACCATCCATGTAGCTTCTTCAACAGATTATACTTAATTATAAAATTTTATTGCAATGCTTATTATGAAAATCAATATCTATATACATATATAAAATCGTAAGCCTTTTTCTGTCTTTGCACGATAATTTCAGAAACGGGTTAACCTATTTGAATGCGGTTTTGACTGATGTATTGTATCAAGCTTCGTGTAACATTTAGCGATTATTTCATCGAAATCGATTTACTAAATCAAAAGATATTCATATTTTTAATTCTGTTGCCGACTTTTTGGCTGATTTTCGAATGTTTTCCTCTTTTGCTGTGCGCCAACATTCTGACAATTAGGAAAAAATTTAACAAAATACACGCTATTATAAGCATATTTCGAATTCCACTCGTACGAAGTCGTGGGCACAGCTAGTACTTAATAATTGTTTATATACAAATACCAATGTCCCCATTAAATTTAACTTAACAACAGATCAGCTGGTTGCAAGGTGATAAATAGATTTACATATATACTCCTATATTATGGACCTGACAAATAAGACTGAATTTATCCAGAAAGAGTTTTTAACTTAATTTGCAAAATAATGTATCTATCTATACATAAAATCGTAAGCCTTTTCGTGTCTGTGCACGCTAATCTCAGAAACGGCTTAACCTATTTGAATGCGGTTTTGACTGATGTATTGTAGCAAGCTTAGTGTAACATTTAGCGTTTATTTTATTGAAATCAACATACTAAATCAAAAGATATTGATATTTTTAAATCTGTTGCCTACTTTTTGGCTGATTTTCGAATGTTTTCCTCTTTAGTTGGGGAGAACATTAAAGATCTGATATTTAGGGAAAAAGAAAACAAAATACACGCTATTGCAAACATATTTCGAATACCACGCGTACGAAGTCGAGGCCACAGCTAGTAATAAATAATTCTTGAAAAACCCAATCATGTAGAGAAGTAATTTCTTAATGTAAGTTCCATATGTGAAGAAGTGACATACTTTGGGATAGTCCTACGGCTCTAGTCTTAATTGGTATAATAGATTGAGAGCTATTCATAATTGAGCAATGTGATTTTCATTTTACAAACTGATAATATGAAATAAGATATTTTTTTAGAAAACTAACTAGGCAGTGGCAAAGACATTAATTAAAGAAACGGATAGGGATAATTGCCATATGTATTTGATCTAAAATTATTCATATTTGCAGGAATATGTTGTTCAAAAAGTTAAAGGCGTTTATTTAATATACGAAATAGGTTCTGTTATGCAGGTCGCTCGCGGTTGTGCCCGGGTTCACCCAGAAGCCTTAAAGCCCATTGTGATGCCTGATAAATTATGAAAGGGCAATAGGAATGTGAGGAGTAAGGGGTCCCAGAGATCACCATCTTCCTTTAAAATCAACCTGAGGAGTCCACAAACAGAACCTGGTCCCCCAAAGGACATTTTGCTAAACTACCCAACTCCTCGAAGAACGGTTTCTCGAGAAAACGGGTTCGCCTATCAAGAAGAGCAGGGCAGAGGAGGTGTTGGATACTCTCCGGCTCCTCCTTATCTTCACAGCTATGACAGAAGTCATAATATGGAATATAAATCCTATGGGCCATCAGCCCGATGATGCAGTGCCCCTAATAACTCCCGTCATCGTCCGAATAGTTTTCTTGTTGAAGTCTAGGAGGTTCTCATTGCATGGCGTATATTGCCAGAATGTCCTAGTGCGGCCAAGCTCATTTGTCCACTTCCTGCTAGCTAGATCCTTGGTTTTCGCTTCCAGTCTCCTAGTTATTTTTAAATATCGGCAAGTGCACAGGCACTGCCGAGCCTTTCCTGGCACACTCGTCCACCTAATGTACGAAATCAATATAAATCAATTTCATCTCAATAGTTTTGTCCGTTGACATATTGCAATATCTTAGCTCTACTCATAAAACTATAACATAAACTTACCAAAGAGTTTTGCAAGGAATAAAATAAGTGGAAGTGCATTGGATGGCACTAGGATATGGTGAGTGTGCCCATATATTATTGTACTTTACAAAATGATAACTGAATAGAATTCTTGAAAATTCAATGTAACAGAAATGTTATACTTTAAAACAAAAACATTATTATCCCGTTTTTCACTGAGATCATTTTGACTCAGAATACATGCATAAACACTTTTCAGTTCGCTCTGAACACGCAAAGCGACTTCAATAAACGTACATTTCAATCCCGTTGTTGTTTTCTTAAAATGAACTGAAATGTGGTATAAACACTATGCGTTTTCAAAACGTTTTGAAATTCAGCTTTTCGCAAAATGTTGTTTTGTGTGTAGTATTGCTATAATAATGTATAATTATTTTGCTTTTGTATTATCATTTTGTACCTTATAATATACTGAAAATCATTGCAAAAAAAAAAAATTATATTTCATGCATATGGCAACTTTGCATCAGCAAATTCGATCTCATTGCTATGTATAATTCATAAATATAAAAATAATAATTCGTCCAGAACATTCACCTTTTAAAAGTGACAGTAAAAGTGTTTGGATGATCAGCATTGTATAATGAATTGATCTAGCCATATCTGCTCTTCTATCAGCTGGCCTCAAATGTGATGTAAAACAAACAATAAAATACAATTTAGTTCCTTAATCTTCAAAATAGGGAGCAAACATTTTCCAGTATCTTATTCCACCATTTACATAACTGAAAGACATAGATTTATGCATTACAATTTAAAATGATTGAACCGCTAAGAGTAATGAATTTATTTTTGCAAAAACTTGTAAATAAAGAAAAAAATCACATATAATCAAGGAATCCCTTGATTTCACGGGAACCACACAATAACTCTGAAAATATTATATTCAATCCCCAAATACACAACAATCAATTTTTACCTATATGATAATAATTTTTAAAGACTTTAGAAAAAGTTCGTATTTTTATGTTAATTGTTGACAGAATTCACATAAATTGTTCAATCACTTCTCATGTTTGACCTTCCAAAATACTGGAGGTGATACCCAACTATAGTGCACTACTAACATATTTTAGATTGCTTTTCCACTGACTGACTGACAAAAGACAAATTCACATAACTTACTGTACGCGCAAAAAGCAAAATGAAAAGAGACCATTCACAGAATTTGTTAATATCTAACGTGGTATTTGGGTACAACTAGACTCCCATATAGTAATTAGATGCCTGCATTTATTGTATGAAATTTGTTTATGCAAGGCGTAGTCAAAAACAAACTTTAAGTTAATTTGCTTTAATACACCCTATAGATGTATGCATCTATGAAAAAGAATCTTTAGGATTAAATATTTAAAATTTATTTCATACAATGTGATTTTCAAAAAAATCTTGTATTTTTTGCTTTGCATCAGCAAATTCGTTCTCAACCAGAACGCAATGACGTCACACGCATAAAAATCTTAACAAAAACTAATGTGAGTCAAGCCGATTTCACTAAAAACCGTTTCGGCTGTCGCATAAACAGGGTATATGTATAGTATATAAAATAGAGCTGGGAACCATTCTAATGGTTGATTTTTCTCTGCATAAATGCTGACCATTTAAAAATACTGAGCCTAACTTTTGACTCGAAATTTCTATTTAAACTACATTGTATTAAATTAAGAAAACAACTAGAATCTAGACTTAACATTATTAAATTTGTAAGTTCTAAATATACCAATATCCACATAAAACCCCTAATTAATATCATCCGTGCCCGTGTGCTCTCCAAAATTGTTTATGGCCTTCACATCTTTGGTTGGTGTGCGATGTCCCATCTGAGAGCCATACTTGGCCAATATCATGCAGCTCTACGACGTTCGATTTATGCTTTTCCTACTGCTCGCACTCTGGCGGAAGCTGGGCTGCCCAGCATCATGAAAAGGATTGAAGCAACTATTCTGCAAATAAACCCAAATTTTTATCAACAACATCAATCCATTTCCTAGCAAAGGATTTCACCTGCATCTTTAAGCAAAAACTGCACTATAAATATGCCTTTACCATCAAGAGCTTCTAAAAGCCTGTCAATTTGCTGTCCACAATAATGGTAATTTTGTAATCCGTACCGTCTCACTACTTTACACCGGCCAACTCCAAGGATTTAAGCAACCTCATAGCCTGTTAACTTCGATCGAAGAAACTGTCTGATTCGGTACAATGCAACCATCGGTTTTCTGTCATCAACCCGACGTCTTCGATAATATCCCTACCCATCAACTTAACGAGACAGGTATGCGGTACATTTAATCGGCTGGGCATTGGACACTTGCAGGTCACCCATAAAAACGTACTCAACGGAACAGTCCGTCCACCATGCCCTCTCTGTGGAGGACAAAGAAGATAATATATACATACTTAGATATGATAGTATATAGAAGGTATATAATATAATATTTACATTCAGCGGGGGTATTGTATTCATATTGATTTTCATAATTAGCTTATTAACTTAAATACCACATTATTGCAATTCCAATATATTATTTGATCACACTGATTTCAAGACTCTAAATGGAAGTAAAAACTGTTAGCCCACCTTAGTATTGGTGGGTAGATATGCATAAGTGTATTACTTATTGTTGGTGGTCTATTGTATTGTATTTATTTGTTTTTTTTGTAGCGTATATTGTCATTGTACAAGTTTAAGATGCTCTCTTTAGACTCTGCCTTGCAGTTGTCGCAAGTAAGCAGCAAATTGATCCCAAGCAAGATTACTCCTTATCACTACTATTTCACAAGCATTAACTACAATACTATTTATGTAAAAAGCTTTATTTACATTTGTATCCTTTAGTCTCCTGTTACTGTATCATACCATATGTAAAATGGCATACTAAAATTAACATATATCTTATTTTTTTATACAATACTATATAGAAAAATGCATCAAATGGTAGTGGTGTTGGTGGTGGTGTGCCAGCAAATGGCAAATCAGCCTCAGCCTGCACTAGCAATGAAAATCTACCACGAATCTTTGCTAGTCAACCACATTTGGCGCCATTACGTGAAACGCATCGGGATAAATCAGCTAGTGGTACTATGTATCGACCGGATGTCTTCTATCAGGGATCACTACTCAATATACCTGAATATGCTAGTTCAAAGAACGATCTCGCTGGTTCCAATGGCTTAATAAAACGTTATGGTTCATTGCGTCATAATACACATGTGGCACACAATCAGGTGAGAATTTATTTGAATTTACATTTAGAATTTTATACTCTTATTAAGATAATATCCAATTAGTTATTTTATTAAAAGATCCTGATGCATTCAGTGGCTCTGTTGTTGGTTTTTCTTGATGATCCTCGTCAAAGTTTTCCTGACAAAGTTGCATTAGTTGATTAGCCAACCAATGTAATGTATTCACATCTAAAGTTTTTATGTTTGCAGAGTTTGAAGGACTCAATGTTCTTGGAGTGTTGCTTGTGCTGGCACATAACGCATCTACATTGTATGAGTTCGATGAGGTGTCAAGTTTGTTAATATTATCCGAATCCTTGAAGATATTATGAAATGAAGGTAATCCTTCACGCTTTAAATATTCTTTAGTCAATATGATAAAGAAAACCAAAAACAATGCAATCAACACGCAACGCGTAAAACAGAAAATCATGTACAAGTTTCTAAGCAGACGTTTCGGATATATTTTATTCTTGCATCGTTGTATTAATTCTTTGTAGAATCGTTCATTGCACGCATCGCAAAAGTCTGGCCGAAAGTATTTGACACAAAAACTCATTTTATTGGATTTTCTTTTTTAAGAAATTTTGAATTTTTTTTAAAAATTATTATTGAAATGAATATTGAATTATACCATATAGCTTAGCCTACTTAGTTCCTAGAAATATTTATTCAATAGCCACTTGATGACTATATACATCAGATAAGTACGCACAATGAAATACACGGCACGTTTTCTGCAAAAAAAAAAAAAGAAAAGGAAACCAAAATTAATTGAAGATATTCCATCCTTCTTCTGAAATTTAAACTTACACTTGCAAAATGATTTGAGCTCGTCGTATAGTACTTGGATCTTCATTGAGCAAATCTCTACGTATACTTCGCACCATGGAGACACATAATTCAACCATATGCCATTTGCTGGATACATTTTGATAGTCCTTTTTTAAATCGAATTCAGTGCCAGCATATTCCTCAATCAATTCATTCAATTGACATGTTCCCGGACTCTCGTAGTTGTTGAACATAAAAGGTTGCATAACTTCCAGCGTTATAAAAGCTTTACGTACAATGCTCATAATAACCGGCTTGCGACCGAATATGATTAAAAGAAAATCAACTATTAAAGCGGGTAAAATTTGCTTGGTGAATAAAAGAAACATATAGAGTAGACGTGATGAAGTATATGTACAGCCAGGAATCATGAGAGACTTCTCGAAAGCATCATCTTGCCACAGATTATATGTGTCCATTTGTGATGCCATCAATTTGAAGCCATGTGTTGCATGATTGCATGATGACGATTGATATACCGGTGGTAGCGCCATCATTGTTGTCTTTGTGGACTTACTAGAAAAAGGCATTCAGTTAAGGAGTGTAAAATATATATTTGCCATGCTTCATACTTATTTTGATATAATTTATATGCATCAAAAGCATAGTGCATCATTAATTTAATGCCAACATCTTGAGGTGTTATATCTAATCGTGAGTCATCTGCCAGATAAACTGTTTTCAAAATGCCAGCACCAACAAGTGTGAATAGACCCATAGCACCCATAAGGGAAGGTGCAAAACCAGGCACTGGTTCTCGTAAAGCAAATAACACTAAAATAAGGCAATAAGAGATCAGGTTGGTCTTGATGTATTGTATTACAAATTATTGAACTTACCTATCGAAGGCCGATAGATTGCCACCGGTAGTTTCCTTTCTATTGCATATTCCTGAACTAAACTCTCGGCTAGATTTTTGGTAAATGTATAAGTATTAGGAAAGCCCATAATAATTCTGAAATAAAAGAGATGCAAATCAGATGTATCTTAAAGCATCTGTGCGCACGTACTTTCTTGTTAAGGCATTCATGGTTTCTTCGTCTTTTGAATCCTTTAGTAATTGCATGCATAAACGCCAATCCATAGGCGCCTTATAGACTTGTGGCGCAACATAATCCAAATATGGATTGCTAAAGAACGTCGAAACATGCATGAAAATCTTAAGCTGACGTAGAGTCTCAGCAAACTTAAGAGCTTCATAGGTACCACCAACGTTCAGCGTTAGCGACATCTTAAGCGGTTCATCAAAACGCACTGTTGCCGCACAATGGAATACAATCGATACATTTACCATAGATTTAGCTGATTCTGTTGATATGCCCAACATAGGTTCACTAACATCACCAGCGATTGCAACGAGTTTCTCTAATTGTTCAGGACGTTGTTCGTGTAGAACATTAAAAACCTAAAATAAAGAATACTATATAAATAAATAATCTTAGTATAATCATGCAACATACCTTGGCTGTTTTTAGTTTTTCCAAACGTTGCTCAACGCTTAGATTCTTACGTGGTCGCAGAAGTAAGAAAATCTTGCGTACATTACATGAACGTAGTAATTTCTCTATAAGTGCTTTGCCAACAACCCCTAATCAATAATCAGGAAATTATAATTATTATTATTAATTATGACATATGAGGTAAAATTGAACATACCAGAGCCGCCTGTTATGAAAATCTCAGCATTTTCATAGAAATCAATCAATGCATCACAATTACCAATGCCATTTATTTTTATTTGGCTAGTGGTACCCTTTGGCAATACTATACTATTGATGGTTTTTTTAATCATTTTTAAGTATTTAATGAAACAACAACAAGTACACAATTTACAAAAAAAAAAAAAAAAATGATTTAAGGATCGAGTCCGATAATTCGATTGTCTCAGATTGTTCAACTGCATGCGTTGCGTACACTCGAAATACTAAAAATTTATTTTTTGTCAATTCATTTACTTTGGAACCTCGAAGAAAACAAATTAAAAATAAAACTAATAAAAAACAAGAAACGACGCGTACAAATTCAATTTATTATTCATGAGAATTTCCTGAAAAAAAAAACCATGAAATTTAAGCAAAATGTGTGTATGTAATTGAATATGTTATAAAAGACCCTCGAATACACAAATTACACACAACAAAACAAAACACCAACATGATCAGGGTTCTTCAAACGGAAAGAACAAAAAAATAATTTGGAAAAAAACAAAAAACAAACTCAATGAAAGGTTTTCGAATTATACAAAATAATAGTATATAAGAAAATATATACCATATATGTACTACCTTCTACGTATTTAATATACGTAAATCAATGACTATAAGAAGTAATACATAGATTTCGATAATACACAATAGCACTCACTTAGTATCTATATACCTTAGAGTGATTCAAAAATAGTGTACATATTATATCAAAAATCCTTTGACAGTTTTTTTGTCTAGAATTAGTTAAATTTACCGCAAATTTGACCTTTTTCAGTGTATTACAACAAGAAAACATGTGGTGGAAATCTGGGATAGAAAAACCTGACAACATCTAGTCGAACATCAAATCAAGTATCAGACTTTGAAAATCAATTGAGCCAACCAAAAAAAAAAATAAAATTGACATTATGACACCCAAACTTGCTGGAGCACTTGATCATGCAAAAATTAGCATCAGTAACGCTACTTTCATATTAAGTAGCTGCTGGTTTTAGGAGTGTAGGAATTAATCTTTCAACACTCAATCTTAGGAATAGTACACTTTATCGTTGCCGTATTAAGTTTAAAACAAATATCGCAAGAAGATTAAAAGAAGGAATTTCTCACGGAAGACCATTATGTTGTTCATTGGGACGGTAAAGTTCTATGTGACATTTCCAATCACAAATGTGTCGCTTGTATTGCGATTCTTCTTTCTGTTTCTGGGGTTGATCAGCTTCTCGGAGCTCCAAAACTGATAATAAAACAGCCCACCAACAGGCTTCAGCTGTTATTTTCACTTTAAGCCAATGGAACGTAGCTCCTTACGTGAATGCAATGTTGTCTGACAAGCCGCCCGTCAATACTGGTAAAATTTATTTAATATACTATACGATAACAATGAAATTGCCATGTTTAATTTTATGCTTTTATTTTCAATTTTTTTTTTTCATTGAGGTACTTGTGTTTTGATTGAAAAATCATTAAACAGGAAGTTAGTATGGCTTCCCTGCCGCCGTTCTGCCGAGATTCAGCAGTTGGCCGGTTCGTTTCCTGTTCATATTTGACCAGGTTTGCCTAGCTGTGCTGCAAGTGCCTTCTTCTACCCAGAGAGTATTGGCTTTTATTGGTAGAATTTTGTGACAGTGAGCTTCACTGTTGCTAACGGAATTCCGGCCGGAGACGTTACATCCTCACGTAACGTCCCTTCTTTGGCTAGTTCGTCAGCTTCATCCCACGATATCTCTATGTCCAGGTACCCACCATAATTATATGGGTACGTGACAGGCTAGAGTATCTAGGGAAGAGCGGCAGTCCACGACAAGCTTGCATGTAGTGTATACTTTATTGCCGCTTGGCTATCTGTGTAGATACTAATATGTGACCTCGGAGTGTAGTTGTCTAGAAGCCAACGGGAGGCCATTAGTATGGCCACAATCTTTGCTTGAAAGACGTTACAGTGGTCAGATAAGCGAAAACTGAGCTTTAAGTTTGGTTTGTTTTCCGCATCGGACTAAGGGGGTGCCGTGTCAACTCTTTGCTGGTATCACAATGGGCCATACCCTTTTTTGTAAACAACAATTTACCCACATAATTCGTATGGAAAATAGAAAAGTGCGATTTTATACACCAAAACGGAACTTTTAAACCTGTTTGTAAAAAAAAGAAATTTTTTTTTTTTTTTTTTAAATCACCCCAATATTTATACATACCATATGTATCTCTATATATTCAGCATATTTGTAAACGTTTTGGTTACCATTATATATAATGATTACAACAACTGTTTCATGTTCTTATTGCACTTATCTACAAAATACCATTGACTACGGATCCTTTGAATTATTCAATTACTTTTTGAACTATGCAAACGCTTACCCGGCATTCGATATAAAATTGTTTACCTAATCCATCAAACCCCTTACTTAGCATTTAAGGTGAATATTTGTCAAGTATTATTACTATGCATTATTTATTGTTCAATAATTCAAAAATTTGGCATATGTATAACTATAAAAAGTCGTCTGTCGATGGATTATACTTGAATTAAGTATAGTATGTTACAAATATAAAAAAAAAACCGAAAGGATATCATTGGCTATGCCAAAGATGTAATATTCTTCACGCTCCTGTGGGTTGCACCCAACCGAACGGCGACAAATGCCAGATATCAGAAATGCTTCCTTTCTTAGTATCAATATATTCTCTCTGTCACAGTTTGAGTCTCAAATGTGAACACAGTTTGTGGGACACAATGCAGTTTTGTATATATTTTTTTTTAAATTTGGATTTGTATGGGAGGTACCAGTAACTATTGTAACTAGTGAAACAACTTTTTGACGGATCAAGTATCCTCCCGTAATTATCCGCCATTACACCTGGAATTTTTCTTTTTCCCTCATAGAATCTCAAATTGTAGGTGTAATGGCGTAGGATACTTTAGGACTAAGAGCTTCACACTACTCGGGCCCTATCTCAAAAACGGTTAACCTTATAAAAAAAATGGCAAAGACCAAATTTGTAGAGAATTTTATGCAACTTTGATCAAAACATTAATTGTATCGAACGGGGAACTTTTGGGGTATTATTTAAAACCAGAAAAGAAAGGTTAATGCAAAAATTCAGCTGCTCCGAACTTTGACCTTTTTTTCGCTTTATTTCCTGGACTTGATTAAATCATGTGGTCAGTAAAGGTAACGTACTACGTCTTACACAATAGTATCTTATTCTCTATACAAAAATGCTAAACATACCAAAGCAAATATTTTTTGGAACAGGGTGTATAAGTATCATTTACAGACTGAGTAACCATAATGAACATATAAAAGTGAAAGCACCCTCCTTGCTGGCTCGTTGTTTCACTCAATAAAATCCTTTTTCTTTATGTTCACCTTCACTTCTCTCAATTTTCTTAAATCACAGCATATTTTGAAACTGATATGTTTAAAAATATCTATTCTACTTACAATATTAATGTTTCGCTGTATCTTTCTTCTTTGATACATAATTGTTTACGACTATTTGCATTACGACGAATTTCTTTTCTTACACGAAACATGACCTTTTTCCTTTGATGTCACTCTTTGCAAAGATATCTCTTTATGTTAATTTTTGTGCCCGCCATCAAAAAGATGGCTATAGATATCAACAATGATGTTTTTTCAATACTCATCATTTTGATATTCTCCTATGGAATAGTACGTACAATACAATTCACCATGAAAGGAATGTCGAAATATAAGAATTCAGTTGAATGTGACTTTAAGTGTGTTTGATGCAAAAAAAGATCCTCAAAATATACATATATATGTAATAAGTACTTATTTATACCAGTTACTGGCAACAACTACATATAATCAAGCTAAGTCAATACATACTAAGTTTGGAACTGTAAAAATTAGAATGATGTTGATCTAACAAATCATAGATTTGAAGCTTGCATTTGTTGTGTCTTTGTCTATTTAATGACCAACTTAAAATTTGACTAATAGATGGCCCACCCTTTGCTACGTATTGATATTATTGTATTACTCCGTTTTTCTTGGGAGACCCTTGCAGGCCTGTGGAATTACTGTGCTATAAGAAACATATTTAACTATGTTCAACTATACAATGAATTAGTCATATATTGTACAATGAATTCAGTTTCTTATGGTCTTCCTCACCACACCATGCGATCCTCTTATACTTACTGTTTGTTATTGCCCATACTAAGTAGTATAACGAACTATTATATAAATAAAGCTTTACTTTTACATATATGTATTATGAAAATTTAATTCTATCAAATAATATTGAAATTATTCTTAAATTTTATTTTCTTACCTCAACAACCAGGAAGTAGAAAAATGCTGTGGCTGCATCAGTTGCTCCAAAGAAACACGCGATACTTTTGCGGAAATGATGAATTTCTCATTACTAAAAGATTTGGTGTTCATAGTTTTTGCTATTTCCAATTTCTGCACCAGCATCGGTTTCAATATGCCATATCTATACATAGTTGCACAAGCGAAAGCACTAAATGTTGATAGCGCCGAATATCTGATTGCCACAATTGGTGTTGCCAATACAGTGGGACGTATAATATTGGGATATATATCAGATAAGCCATGGGTCAATCGATTGCTTGTCTATAATGTATGTCTAACAGCATGTGGTATTTGTGAGTATTACTTTTACCATACTACAATATATACAAATAAACTAATCAATACTTCACTCTCTCACTCTTGTATAGCAACTGCTTTAGTGCCATTCTGTACGGATTTCAATACTTTAGCCATTTATTGTGCGGTCTTTGGTTTTACAATTGGTGCCTATGTGGGCTTAACATCGGTTATACTTGTGGATTTATTGGGTTTGGATAAACTGACAAATGCCTTTGGCTTACTTTTGTTATTCCAAGGCATTGCCAGTTTCATTGGACCACCAATTGGTGGTAAGTAGTAAATATTACAAATCAAAACTGTCATGTGATTGACTTAAATAAACTTTTCATTTTAGGCTGGATGTACGATATTACCGATTCGTATTCGCCGGCCTTCATTATGGCCGGCTTGATGATCGCCATTAGTGGTTTGGTCATGTTTGCAATTCCGTTAATACAAAATTATAATCTAAAAAAGGCTGAACAGAAGAAAAATTCCGAACATATTGCCTTAAGTTAGCTTAAGAAAGGAGAAATCATATAAGATCCGAAGAGAAATCTAGTTCTAAGTACAATAAATATTTACATATATACGTATATATAATTTCTTCTATCTTTTCTTTACTTCTTAATTTTTCTTAATTTTTTTTTTTTTTTAAATTCAAACACTTTTCTTATCAAAATCTTCAATTAACCATAAATAAGTTCTTTCTAAGAAATAACTTTCATCACTATTGTTTTTGTTTTCCGATTTTATCTACATATATGCAATAGTGGTGGTCACTTAAATCATTTGCTATTTATTGTTTTGTAAATAAATTTTTGCCATTCATATATAAATATATATTGTGCCAAAATTTCTTAATTTAAGAAATGCATACTACAATAATATTTTGCCATTAAGAAGATTTTAAAAATGCTCAGTGAAAGAAACTTATTCAGTGACTTAAAAAATGATAATAAAAGATATGATATCAATTTATATTATTATGTAGTAGTAACTGAGCAAAAAAAAAAGATATACTCGTATAGATCAAAAAATACATAAGTAACTTTTTTTTATATATACTTTTTGTATATAAAGCAACATGACAAACTAAGACTTGCTTAACCAAATAATATAAGAGATATTGAATTTTTTTTTTCTTCAGTGTTTAAGTATAGCAAAAATTTTATAAATAAAAAATAATTTATTTTATATAAAACAAAAAATCCAAAAATATTTGTGTTTGTTCATTCAGTGCAACAAAAGTGGAGGAAAGTCTATGATATGCAGGGCGCTTGCAAGAGAAGAATTACGTCTTACTACTTCGGATGTCTGATAGGGGAGTTGAGCATTTGATATCTTTAGTTAATCTCAAAGGCCACCTTATACCTTTTGAATCAATCAACAGAATTGACAAAACAAATTCTTGACACCAATTTTTAAGGTGTTGAGATACAAAAAACAAAGGTCTGTTGTTTTACTTAACATTAAGTTCCATACTGTGTAAACAAGATGCACACATATAGTATATATAACTTGAAATCACCACGGTACGACGGTTTAGGAGCACCAGTCTTAAAGGCACTCCCAGCAAACAGTTTAGAGCTGTGTGGCAGTTTGGCAGTGACCCCCGTGTTTACACGTTTTTTAAAATTATATTCGTGCACGACACAGCCGGCAGGCCAGAAATTAGGACATAATAGTTCACTGCTGTATTCAGGAGGAACGGATATCTTAAACGACGAAATGGACCTTTTAAAGGAAAATTTAAGTTTAGTGGTAGTGATTAATATCAGCTTCTGAAGTATCTTCCGCTAATTTAGACACAAAAATTGATTTAACGGGATGTACAGCGACAAGTTGCTTTGGCTCAATTGAGGCACGAGCATTCAAGCTAGTGGATGTAACAACCTCCGGTGCAAGCTGTACAATAGATGCATATCATAAACAGCTGCCTTCAGTTAGGACACTTCCTCTCCCAGTGTAAATGTGCTGAATTCATCATGATTCCTAAACAAGCAAATCAGAAATAGATATTTCTTCTTGTCGTACGATAAGCCTAAGCCTAATAAACGGTGTTCTCCAAACTACTTGAAAGAGTATTTTTGCGCAGATTTCTGACAATCCTGGATGTTAATGAATTAATAACCTGAACACCAATTTGGTTTTAGACATCGACATGGCATTCCGGAGCAGCGAGCGTATTCTATTGGCTCAAGAAGAGAAGCAGTACTGCTCGGCAGTGTTCCTAAATGTGAAGCAGGCATTTCACAGAGTGTGGCATGCCGGCTCGCTCTATAAGCTCAAGATGCAGCTGCCAACACCATTTTACTTGTTCTTGAAATCTTATCTGGAGAATAGAAAATATTATGTTCAATGCGGCGGTGTTGTATCCTCAATTAAAGACATCAGGGCAGCAGTTTCCCAAGGTAGTGTGCTAGGCGCCGTTTTGTACACATTGTTCATCGCAGATATGCTCATCACTGAAGATCAGACCATCACAACCGTCATATACGTGGACGATACTGCATTTGTAGCAGTATCCAGGACTCTCGCCGGGGCTTCTTTTGGAGTATGGCTAAACAGATGGAACATTGTTCGTCGCACACAACATTTGCAAAAAAAGAGGAAACTGCCCTCTGGTCAAATAATCTTCTGAAAATGTACTTGCTCATTGGACGCTAATCCAAACTCAAATTAAGGAACAAACTACTACTATACAAGGCTACACTTAAACCGATTTGGGCCTACTGTGTGGGGCACGAACTAGTGACTAAAGCATTAAAACCATTTAGAAGTTCCAAAACAATGTCTTGATAATAACAACTGCCGCTCATCTTTAACTAGCAATCAGGAAATTCATGAACTACTCAAATATCCATGGATATCAGATGAAATCAATCGATTTTAACAGACTAACTGATCATCCAAACAACCTGGCAATAAACCTACTTGACAACAGTGCAACTAAAAGGAGAAAAAAGAAAAGGAAGAGAGAGGTTAATAAACCAAATTTAATGTAACTATCCATAACACACTCATCCTATCTCTTTCCACTTTAAAAAATATATTGAGTATATGTTAATTTTTCTGTAAATGTTTAGGTGAAGAAGATTAAGCAATTTAATGATTGTCCCACTCGGGGAAAAAATTTGAAAAAAAAATCTCAACTGCGCTGAGATTGGTTCTGATTTCAAATGATGTTCCTTACCATCAGTGATGCCATTTTAGCCTTTTTTCCGTACAGATCTGTCCTTCGCTGCAAAAGACAACAATAAGGCTACTGCAAATTTTGTAAGTACCGCAGATGAAGAGGATTATGACCTGATAGATGAGGCAATAAAACTCATCTAATTTATAAAAATAAATCTATAAGATAAAAATTACAAAATAATCTGTCCTGTTTTTGTGATAGGTAGCTGGCATCACTGCTTACCATATTGTACAGTTTAATTTTAAGTTTGTAACAAGTGAAAATGAATTAAACATACATATTTAGGTAGTATATATTAAGGATAATTTTGGCTTTATTTTATTTTTTAATGACATATAAGTTTTATAAGTATAATATATAGAATCTAATAAGTGTATTTTTTACCACGACATAAATACAAAGACTCAAAGCAACATCAGCAATAAACATAAGAACAGAAATTCTGTATACAAGTGGATAAAGAAACAGGCATCAACAACTGCAACAGTGGCAACATCAAAAGAAAACTTTGACACAAAACAGTGTCCTTCTCCAAGCCATGGACACTTTTAAGGAGATACATTGTCGTTGATAGAAGAACACATTCTTAGCTAAATAATGAATGTTTTTGTCATTAAAGTTGAAACTGTTGAAAGGTACCCATTCAGTCATCAATAAGGTGCAAAATTTATGAATTATGTTGCATGTATCTTTAAATATCATCTCCGTAGCTGTTTCACTCAGTGAGGTCCATTATTTTAGTGTTCCTGGTTAACACATATTTATAGATTACAAATCATTGTTGTAAAGTTATCACATGGCTGCAATTATGATTCGCAGTGAGCATCACGTCTGACTCAGTCCCAATTGGACTACTTAAATGTACTAAAATATAAATAAATTCATTCCCCCAATTGCACACAATGGTACACGCACATTATCTAAATCTGTTTGCATTTCTTTTTGGTATTAAACTATTCATATGCAGATGTTGGATCACTCCAAGGAAAATAATAACTAAACCATGATACAATATAAGGTTTTTTCAAAATTTAATGATGAGTGCTGAATTTGGTGGATTTCGGAACCATTGACGATAATTATATTGTAATTAAATATTAAAAAGACATAAGAACAAGTATCTTTTAGAAACCCCCTTGCTCGATTGCCGCCATAAGTGCTTAAGCCAACATTGAAACTAAGAGTAGTCCAATCAACGCCATCACAATGGGAAGTAAGACATCTGGGTGAACTCACTCCTGTGGCGAGCAGTCTATCTCATCATATCATATCTTATATTTTAGACAAATGTTCAGTTAAGAGAACATTTTTATTAAAAGAAAAGAAATATTTAGAGATAATGTATTGTAAATGTAAGATTTATCAAAGATAGTAGAAGGAACTTAGACTTTCATATAAGTTCTTTCATGTATTGTTTCATTGACAATAAAAACACATTAAAACCAAAAATCTTTGAAATAGACTATCCTAAATTATACAATATGAAATAGTATATTCTTTGTGGCTAAAAAACTTAGCTGAATATTTCATGTCTTCTATTTTGTGAATGAGATTTCTTTATTTTTACTTATTAGTAGAGAAGAAATTATATCTCATAATTAATGTATGTAGTACCTACCTACTTATCTCTAAGGCAAAACATTATGACAGCTCTTTGCCTTTTGTTTTTTAGTTTCTTTTTGGTTTTGGTTTTGGTTTGAGGGACAAACATACTACAAATATTTGTTGTGAAGAACAGCAACAACAATTTGCATTTATAATTAACTAAAAAAGACAAAAATTGAATGAACACAAAATCTTGAACAAAAAGAATGTGTGTTTTGTTTATTAATAGCTTAGATGCATGTGTCAGATACATTGTATCTTGTATCTGAAATCCGTATAAATTAAAGATTAATTTATATGAAAAAAAAAAAAACTATACATATACATATATATATAGTACAATATATATTATATATTTGTTGTATATTATTTTTAATAATAATATTTTTATTTTAACATTATTCTCACTGTATCTCCTCGGTTATAAGCTTTTTGAGCGTACATTCGCCAGCGCCCAACTTATGTAATATACCAAGTATATCCTCCTTGTAGCGATCACGATGGGTCAACTGTTCATCTGTATATGGTGGCTCTGATGTTGTTGCATTTGCATTTGCTCGCGACATGCGCCAGATCACATTTAATTTGGCCTCGATGAGTACATAATTTGAGGGCGGGCAGAAGCGTGGGCATAGTTCATTAATGAAATGAATCATGTCACTGACACTGCTGCTATTGATGCGATTATTGATAGTATTGAGAGCAAAGTCCTGATAACGTGCCATTTTACTGTGAGGAAACACTGTATCGCACTGTAAGCAACGCCAATCGGGTTGCAAGGTACGCGTTTGAACAGGTATCACTTGACCCTTACAACCCTCAGCACGACAAAATAGCGCAGATAGATATGTACCATTCTCCTGCAAATGACAAAACAACAAAATTAGATTAGAAAATAAATCAATAATATACAGTATTTCTATTGTTTTAAAAGTTAAATAAAAAGACAAAAATAGATTCGCTGAAGCTTACACTTAAAACTTTCTTGCTTTATGAAAATGTTACCTTTTTTGTTCGTATAACAAATAAAAAAAAATAAAATATATGCTCTGGAAATATAAAATAACAACAATTATGATTGTGTTATGAGGACTACCTCTTCCAGTAATCTGAGAACTCTGATCAAAAGCTCAAAAACTAAAATAAACAGATAGATAGATATTACTAAATAGATTATCTTCATCATGTCCAAGCCAAAATGATAATACCTATTCACACACATTAGTGAAAGTAGTATTAAAAAAGGCTATTGTTCAGCAGTTGCACTGCGAGCACGTTTACGTGGTTCTCAAGTCGATGTTCACAGCGGCGGCTATAAGCAGTGATGGTCTCTGCAACCATAGCGATCTTGAGGTCGCAATGAACGACGTCGTTGCGAACATAGAAAGGGGCAACTACTAAAGTGCGAAGAACTTTGGACTGAAATCTCTGTATGGCATTTAGTTGTTGGGCTCAACTGCGATGCCAAATCTCTGTATGGCAGCACTGATACCGGCATATCTGCAGTGTACAGGGTATTCAGTATAGGACCCAGAACACTGCCTTGTGGTACACATGCCTGGATGGGTTTCAGGTCACATTTCGAGTCGTAGCAGCGCACGTAGGAAACGTGATTGTCCAATTACGGCTTGATTCATTTGATTTTTATTTTGTATAGAAGGCCTGGGTGTCAAACTCTGTAAACGCTTGCCTAGTAGTACTTCCTGTTCTCCAGCGCATCTAATATATGTTGTACAATACAATCCTGTGGCAATGCTCTGGTATAGCAATTTGTGTTCTGAAACCGAACTGATGTTCAGGAATAGTTTTGTTGTTATGCAAAAAAGGTCTCACGAATATTTTGAAAACAATCACCAGCAGACTGATAGGAACATGAAATATTAACGTATTTTTAGAAATTTAAAAACTCTTAACTAAGCTACATATGTTACAAATTGGAGAAAAGATTACAAGCCCATAAAATATCTAAATACTTGTATGTTTATTGTCAGCAAAACGAGACATATGAGTAAGTTGAAATTCAGTATGCAGACTACGCAAATGGTGATGTGATGGTAGCAGTGGACATTCCACATATCGGCAAAGATATAGTACTGATTTCGACAATATTATGAACGATGGGCATGTACATATTTATGGTTATAAATGTGCCATTGCAAGTAGAACTGGGATCTAACATAGATTGGAAAAATCAACGGCCTTCAGACTAATCAAAAGAAACAACTGAAATTGTTATGCAGAGGTTGAGATTGAATACTCAAATAAGCAATTTGAAACCAAAGAGTCTCAGCAAGTTCCAGGTTCATTATCAGTTCTACATGACTATGATAAATGATACTAAAGTTTTTAGTTCTATTGCAAACATGTGGAATGTGTAATTTTAATTTATGGTGTAGGTTATCAACAATGTCTCATTGAGCAGGTCTTCTTAATATTATGTTCTGTTAACATTTTGGACTGGACTGCGTGATCTTCAAAATCTAAACCATATCGAAATCTTCAGGGTAATACTTGTTCATCGTATTTACGACAAAAATAAAAAGTACAATAGAGTTGAAGGGCTTTAAATTGCCATTTTGAGAGAATAAAGGATTCTTGATCAAATCCTTTTCATAGATTTAAATAATTCCATGAAACAGTACGTTATTGACAAAAGAACAAGGAATCCATATTTAATGTTCGATTAGATTTTTAAAGCATTATCTCAACGGTTTTTGAAGTTATGACATGATTTCATCAGACACAAGATGATGGAAAAAAATAGTTTAACGGTGATAAACTCCAACGCCCTTTGACCGATCAGCATGAAAGTTGGCATGTATATGTATTTCTTTATGGAAAATGTTTATATGCTATTCATTTTGTTGCAATCCACAATTTTTTATGTATTTTCTCTTTTTGTTATTAATTAGAGCGAGAACAAACAAACACAATATCATGTTTGCTTTCAAAAAAATCACGCACTAAAATCACTACGGGGCCGTAGCAACGCTCGCCAGGCTACGCTAGTATATTTTGAAATAACTAAAAGGCTGATGCTTTAAAACAATCGTCCCCTAACATACTTTGTTATAAGAAATAATCCTATAATTTTATTTATTTATTTATTTATTTGAAAAAAAAAAAAAATTGAATCCAATGGAAAAACAAAAAGGTTTGTATTATTGTCATTAGGCACTATAAAAATAAAATGCTTACATTTCGTATACTAGTACTTATAAGACCCTTTCAAAGAAATTTACTGTCAAAACAATATCTTCACTTCCAAGGGAAATGCAGATTGCGGATTCAGTACATCCGATAGTACTGCAAACTTTTGCTTATTAACTTATTACTAATCTGTCAAATTTGCTATACTCTATCGTATTTTGGCTTAGCTTTTTCTAAACAAATAACCTAACATATAAAGTAGCAAACAAAAATTCGTAAATGAAAATAAAAATTAAAACAAAAAATATCAAGTATTTCTTAGATCATAAGTAAAGGATTCCTAAAGTGGCTTTAACAAAATATTAAATGGAAAAATAAAAAACAATTACGTCAATCGATATGGGTGTTCCAAGAGAATGACAATCCAACGAAAGTTATTCGCGCACGAAGTACTTTGAAGCAAATGGTGGCCTGTTACTTTGGATTAACCGGTCATATCGCAACCGTGCCACTTGTGGAACGTAAAACTGTCAATTCTGAGTGTGGTACACGACCATTTGTTTGTCAGAAGTTTTTGATGAAATGAGGAAAACAAACGGTCGACTTCGGATCATTCTTCTTGATAATACGATTTCTCACACTTCGGCACAACCAAGTATTTGAAGGCACAAAATGTTAAATTAATGGGTCATCCGGCATGCCGATTTTCCACCGAATAATTTCTTTTTGTTCCCAATAATGAAGAACAAAATTACGTGGCCACGTGGTGAAGAAGCGGTTGATGCATTCAAAAAGCATGTTTTGGAGTTACCTGAATCGGAGTGGGAAAACTGCTTCGAAAATTGGTTTAAGCATATGCTAAAGTGTATTATCTTCTTCGAGAATACTTTACAAACAATACAGCTATTTTTGAATCCAAACAATGCGTATTTACTAGATATTTTTTTTTTTCTAAATTTGATCAAAAATCCCAGGTTTCTTATCACTACACATTTTCATGCATATTTTCTTAAAATTTGTGAACATGGTCACTGAGAATAATATTCCATTTATGCTTCATTTTTTTGGATTTTGAAAGCCGCCCCTTCTTCAATGACACCAGATTTTCGCTTGTAAATCTGGGTTTCACGAGCAGTATGCTTTAAGTCATCATCTGGTTGGATAATCTCTTCAAGCTTGGGATTCGAAATGGCTCAACAAAGCCGTTTAAGAGTTCTGTATCTGGCCTGACATTCTTATGGGACCTTATATTCTGACTAAGGAAACAACTTTTTGGCAGGTAAAGTATCTTCACGCTAATAAATCCACCATTACACCTGAAATTTGAGAATCTAGGAGGAAAAAAGGAATCTTTTACTTATGATCTAAGGAATACCTGGTATTTTTTCACAAATTTCAATTGAGTTGTTTTTACTCATTTTTGTTTGCCAGTGTACATTTGGGGTCATTCTCGTATAAACACGTGCATATGGACAACATTATACTTTTTATTTCCATTTATATGCATACATACACATATTACTCGTATGTAGTTGGTCATGAGGTCTTTAATTTAGTTATAAACATCAAAGCATATGTATACTCATAGAATAAATATTTAAATTATTGTATATTAAGTTGCTGTGTATAACAGTACAATATTTAAATTTAATAACAAATTTAAATTTCGTTCTTGTTTTGTTTTGTTTTGTCTTTTGTTGCTGATGGCAAATCAAGTAGACTAAATCTAATTAGGGCAACCCAATGACATAAAACATAATTCATTCAACTAGCAACTAGCAACCAGCAACCACAAAAAACAACAAACATAAGGAGGAACAAAATCACATGTGCCATATCGATGAGATACAATACAATTTGTATACTCTTCACGGAAGTGAAAAGTATTATAAGTTTGTCATGAAGTTTGTAACACACAGAAGGAGACATCGCACACCACATAAAGTATATATATTTGTGTTGTAACTCCCATACAAACCCATATTAAATCACAAACTTATAAAGAATAAAAGTACAATAAAAGTGCCACTCAACCTGTGTTTTTTTGTTGATAATCAAACTGTAGCAGAGAGAATCAAACTGTAGCATAGAGAATATAGTGATGCTAGGAAAGGAAGGTTGGATGCAACCTGGAGAAGCATGAAGAGTATTACATCTTTGGCATAGCCAATGATAGCCTTCTTTCTGGTCTATCTTAAAACAAGTAAGTATGTACAACTATGTAGGGCATACTTTGAGATACCCTGAAACACCACAAATACATATGTATATGAAAGTGTTATCATATTACCTTTATTTTCTATTTGGATGCAATAGATGCTATGCTGTTTTGATATTTATTCATACAGTGTAAGCTCCATATAACGTACTCGTACGTCGAAATTACTTGACTTTCGTCGGTTTACCTTGTTATCCTGACAATGATTTTCTTCTCTCTATTTAACGACAGCTCTTTATAACGCCGTAAAATGCCCAGTCTCTTAAGAATCGCTATATAGAGTTTACACAGTATTTCATTTCTTAAATACTCGTATTTGGAGAATTAAAGGAAAGTCATAAAATGTTTTTGTGTTTTTTTGGATCCAGAACTGCGGCTTACAATTATTTTATAAAAGATAATTTTAACTTTTTTTATTGTATTGTATATAAGGTAATTCAGAAAAACTCATTTAGTTGGGTTGTATACAATACGTTTTGTGCAAAAGATATCTTTAAATTCTGATAAAGAAGTTCTCCCATATTGGTCTTAAGTAAGGTTTAGCAATAATTTTCAAACAAATATGATCTGCTCTCAACAGTCAACAAAGTTTAAGCAAAATTCAGAAAAAATTGAATATACATAGAGAGAAAAAACCAAGAACATTGTACTTAAATCGAAACCATTTGGTGTTGAAAGTCCGCCAAGCACGCTGTTACTAATACTCAGATTCAAGTTTAGTTGGTCTCGGATTTGAGATTAAGTGCAAATCCTACATATTTCAAGAACATTACGACCAAGTAACAACTTAGTTTGGTGTGTTCTTGATAAAAGTACAATCAGACCAGCGTTATTCTATCTGTGATTTATTCAGGGGGTGCATTTGGGTTTTTATATTCAAAAAATTTTTACGGAGTGCAAAACCGGTCATCGATTATTGATATCTCCAGAACTATTCAAGTTGCAAATAATTTTATATTGTGTGCTTCTGAGTGCTAAGGGAAGGTTTGGATGAACAAAAAGTGTGATGTAAAGTAAGCTTCTTTCTTGTTTAAACAGATTAAAAAACTGCTTAAATTCTATAACATATACATACACTGAAAATTGTTTTAAATCATCTATGTGCACTAAAATAATAAAAATTCTTTTTTTTTGCTCGCTGTAAATACGGTATAAGACCTACGAGTTCAACTTTGAAATGTCATTTTTGAAACTCAAAACCCAATATACAGTGGCGGCGCTAGGCAACGGCGATGTCGGCGACCCCCGACAGTCAAGCACCTGAGGGGGCCTCACGAAATCGTTTTATTAGCAATAAAACTCATCAGCTTCAATCTATTTATTTTATTTATTTACGAAAATACTGGATATCGGAAAAATACAGTTTGTATTCTTCGGAACTTCAATTTAATCTAAATATTATGATACATATTAGCATCCTTACTCTTATAGTTTGCTGCTGTAAACAACACTCAGGCAGATTGACAGAAGAACATGACTAGATCGTTTGGTTTCAGCACTCTGATAATTATGAATAGTGGGGCCTTACTAGATTATGCATATTTTTGTTACCATGTTACAATCATTAAAACAAAGCCTATATACCCGTTTAGGTTGGGAAATATTTTCTTTTTCTCGATTATCAATCACACCTCAAATTCTCGAAAGTCTCAAAGTCATATCTGTTTTCTTTTCCGTTTTCAAATTACTCATTGCCTAAACAAATGATGTTCAACTGACATATGACCGAGCGATTGATTGTTGGGTTGGTTAGTTGAATGTAGGAATGAATGAATGGAAGAATGAACAAAAGCAAATGATCGATTAGTGTGGAAAAAAAAAAATATTCTAAAATCGAAAAATGTATAATAAAATTACGTTTGCCATGAATTTTTCATTTGACGTCAATTGCTTAAGGAAGGGGAGAGTCCATGTGTGATGTTTGCGGAAAGAAGCACTTAAAATTCCATGCATACAAGACAGAAAAAGAAGCGCATTATATGTACTTATACAAAAATAGATCTTGATACAAAAAATTTGAAATTTTAATGAAACCGAAAACTATCAATGGCCAATTGAGTTGAAGCTCTTTTTTCCTTCCAAGACTTACTCACCGTATTATCATCACAACGTTCACATTTGCATACAAAATTCTTAGTCATTTTAAGGAATATGCCTCTTGTTAAATTACTCCAAAGTATCTTTGTATATGTTGTTGTGACCTCCTTGCCCTTTGGTATAAAGCGAGCCGCTCTTACTATTGCCATTCTGCCATCATCAAAATAATGACTGGCATTCGGGGTGCATTCATGATTCATAATCGCCGTCAATGGAAAGAGGCCACGCAACAGTGTTTCATGATCTTCCACACGACATGGAGCCTCGAAAGCATTTGTATTCAAGACACCTACAATCCGAAATAATTGGTCCATAAATGGTTTATCTGTGGTGGGGAACTTTCGAAAACATTGAGCTGCCTTAATTATTTCCTGACGATAACCACGATCAGCATTCGCTTGCATGGCTTCGACCAAAGCACGTTGATTTGGACTCAAGAAGAAGACACGCATTGCGGTTAGAATTCGTAATGAAAGAGGATTCACAGTAACTTGACCATTTGGATCAAACAAGCTCATTGGATGCCATCGTTGAAAAAGTTCACATTCCTGACGATGCACTTCACTGGTCGAGCAATCCTCACAAACAGGTAAAGTACATTTGCGTTTACACAGAAATTCCTTTGGAGGCAACATTTTATGGCAACAGATGCATGTATTCAGCATAGAGCCCTTTCGTGCTGTTGGTCCAACGACAAGGGCTCGCTCACGAAAGATCACCTCACCGACTTCAATATCTCGCAAGGCGAAAATTCCACGTCCAGCCACCTCAGAGTAGGCAACATTCCAATTAGGATTTGGATCACGTAAGTCATCCAAATGCAAATCAATGAGACGTGCTAGTTCCAAGGGGTCTTCTTCAGTCACTTTGAATGGAGATGTATTCACGGCAATCCGTGCCATGCTGAATTGTTATACTCGTCGTTTTTGTTGTTCTTACTGGATAGAGGAATGTTGGAATTTAGATATCTAAAATTATGAATGCACGCACTACACTCTACTAAAATAGTTATTAATACCAAAATGTGTCACTGCACCTTGGTAGGTCACTTGGTCAATTTAAATTATGTGATCACGGCGATCATTATTGTCGTTAACACCACCACTTTTCCCGGATTTTTGTTAGATTCGAATTGTGATTGCGAGTTGCGTTAACAATTGTGAAAACGAACGACCGGATGAATGCTCGAACCTCAAGTGTTTATTTGTGATTCGCCTATTCGCGCCGGCGTAAAAATTGAAAATGAAGAAAATTTTTACAAAATATGATTTTCCAAGGCGTCGGCGTCGCTGTCACTGCCGTCGTCATCGTCATCGCCATCGCCATCGCCATCGTTCTCGTTCTCGTTGTCGGTTTGCTGGTTTGCTGGTTTGCTTTCAATGTAGTACAAACGTTTGTACGTCAGTGAGTTGGCTACAATGATAAACTGGCAGGCAGGCAGGCAAGCTGGCTGGCTGGCTGGTTGGCTGGCAGAAGGCTTCTCTGTTGGTCTTCTGACTTTTGCTGCTGCTGTTGCTACTGCTGTTTTTGTTGTTGTTATTGTTGTTATTAGTGTTAGTATTATTATTATTATTATTATTATTGTGGCCTTCTGAGTTTAGTGTTCTTTTGCTTTGAGTTCCCTGCTTCTGCTTTTGCGTTTGCTGTTGCTTCTTCTTTGGTTCTAGTGCTTGGCAATTTTTCTTGTTGCTGTCGTTATCCACGATGTCGCTAACGAAAGACAGACAACTTGCGTGCGACCTCTTCTCTATAGTGGATTCTTGTTGTTGCTCATACGCCTCATACGCTTTCAATCAATATACACACTACATTCAAGTGTATTCTGTATTCTGTATATTCTGTAGCACTCTTCAGTCTCCCCTATTCATAGGTATTCGCTCATAAATCGGATTTGCGCTTCGTCGTTTGTTGTTGTTGTTGTTGTTGTTGCTGTTGTCAATTCGATGACGATGACGGTGACGACGATGACAACGTCGACAAAGACGCTTTATTATATTCTAATTATGTTAAATAGTGTGCATGTGTTTGTGTGTGTTTATGTATCTGTAAGTATTTGTGCGTATTTGTATGGCGCTGTGAATGCGTGCATAAGAAACATGTGAACCGCTTCTCCAGGTATATGACATTGACGCTTTGACAAATAAGAACATACTTTCTTTACAACTCCCTCTCCCTTTCTCTCTTTCTCTATCTTTCTCCTTATTTTTATTATATTTTTTTAACTGTTTCCATCTCCTCCTTTACTACTGCCATATACATACATACATACATACATATTCATTATTATGTTCGAATGATATAAATAAACCGAAAACAGAGACTAAGAAAACCGTTAAGCATGTCAATACCAACAATAGTAACAACAACAACAACATTGCATTATAAAGTTGTTTTTTTTTTATTCTTTATCATCAACTAACCAGTCAAAACACAGAGAGCTAAGAGGGAGGCCATGCTACCAATGAAATACAGTCATACCTCGAATACCTCCATAACTCTAACCATATTTAAGGTACAACCTTCAGACGATTTTTTCGAGGAAATCTATTTTTGTATGCTCGTCGTTTTGCTGTTGACATAAGAGGGAAGGGAAAGCGGAAGTTCCTATTTGTAAAGTGAACTTTTCATATATTCTTTAAGGCTTGGAATAAGTTGAATAAGGAATCAATAAAAAATCATTCGGCGCATCAAATAATAAAAAAAAAACTTACTTTTGAAGAGTTCCACATCACACTTTTAGACTATTTTTCAACAGCTAGATTAGTAAACAAATAAAATCTCTCAATAAAATCTAGAAAACTTGAAAAAAGGCTAGAGCTAGATTGAGAAAGCTTTACTGGCTTCCCAACAGCAGAAGCATTAAACGCAACGCAATAAGCATACTGTGTACCAGCATATCGTTGCGCCCCCCTGTTTATATTGTACACAAGTCTGGAGTATAGCTACAAAATCAAAGCACAAACGGGTTCAGACCCTGCAAAACAAAGACTTACGCTTACTCACTGGCTGCGAATGGTATCTTCGTAGCACCACTGTTGAGTTCAAGAGCTTTTTTTAACTACTTAAAAGGGAAGAAACGATGAAATTAATTACCATTGAATTATGAACCAAACAACCACAATGCATCGTGACCTAAAACTAGCCACTATTGAAGATTAGATCGGTTTTTTTACGAGCAGGTACAATGACCAATTGGTGACACATAAAAACAGATTAGCCAGACCCGTGTTTAATGCAGTCCTTACAAGAACACTGTAGGAACGACATTTCGAGCTCCTTATCCGATAAAATATTAATTAATAAATAATACTTACACATTACCATACATAATACTCAGTTTCTACTTTTTGACATGTACAAAACTGGCATACTGAACAACGATTTAACACCTATTATTAAAAATAAAGCGAGTTCAAAATAAAAATAAAAAATTGTGTAATTCAATAATTGTACACCGTATTCCTTAGTTTTAATGAATAATCTATACATATAAAATAGTAATCGTCATTCTGTCTGTGCAGGCTAATCTCAGAAACGGCCTAGCCTATTTGAATGCTGTTTTCACTGATGTATTGTAGCAAGCTTCCTATATCATATAGGTCTTATTTTATCAAAATCGACATACTTAATTAAAAGTACAGAGGTAAATAGTTAAGAAAGAATTCCTATAAATTAAACTCTTCAAATCCCATACCAATATCTCTTATTCTCTGTTCCAACCATAGTTCGCAAATAAATGACAACCTTTTCATTAGGTCCTCAAGCAACCAGTTGTTAAGAAACCAAATGTAAAAGGGACGAAAAAACATTGTGAATTGTTTTTCGTTTATAAGTTTTTGTGTACAAGCAATGCCAATTACTTTGGTTGTTTACGGCAGGGCCAACCACTAATGGATTCATTGAAAGAAATTAGTCAAAAGGTTTTTCGTGTGTATGTATGAATTATTACATATGTGAGTCTGCTTGTGAGTTGCAGTGGACTATTATGTCTTACCCAACAAACACTTTGATGAATGCATTTTCAATAGTCGACTTACTAAATAGTGTTTGACTCCTTTTTGTGATCCTAAATTGATTTTTTAAATAGTCTGCCAATAAATATTTATATTTATAAAAAAAATAACAACAAATATTGTATTGTATTCGAAATATATTTGTAATAGCATCTATTTTGTTATCTTTTTCCCTAATTATCAGATCTGTAATGTTGCCCCGCAGCTAAAAATAAGAATATCTTTTGATTTAGTCAGTCGATTTCGATAAAATAAACGCTAAATGTTACACGAAGTTTGTTACAATACACTAGTCAAAACTGCATTCAAATAGGTTACGCCGTTTCTGAGATTAGCGTGCACGGACACGAAAAGGCTTACGGTTTTATATATATACTTATTATAATAAATAATAATAAGATACATATTTTTATTATAAGTTACACAAAATAGTCGCTGGGTAATATATGCTTTGTTGTCCATACCCCTCTCCTTCTGCCACTTTCTTCACCAATCTTTCTATATCTCTCTCTCTCTCTTTCTTCGACTTAGTATACCTACGTCACACAAGAACACTGGACAGCAACATTTTTTTTCATGGAATATTTGAAATCATTTTAAGCTTATTTGTCACTCAAATTTGAAATATGTTTTCAGTTTTTTTTTAGCTACTTCATATGTGTAGCTTAATAGTAAAAACTGAGGACAGATTCGATATCAGTGATCTCGTATTTTAATACAAATATGAAATATTTTTTGGGAAAACAAGAGTTTTATTTTGTTGTGCTGTGTAATCATTATTATTCTTTCTAATCTGCATTGTTTTCCATTCTTCCCCTATTCTTTCCTCTCTACCACGCAGTTAACTCACGTCACACAACAACAAAACGAGGCATCTTCGCGCTGACCTTTTTTTTTTTGAGACAACACTGCCATTTATTTTGTGTGAGGTTGAGCAAAAGGTCACAAAATAAATATTATTTTGGGACCATTACTTTACGGTCAGTGAGAAACCGAAAAAATTGAAAAATAAGTGGAACGGTCGGAGAGAACCCGAAACAATTAAATTTGAAAATAAATGATAACAGTTATTTGCGAACTATGGTTTCAACAAACAATAATTTCCGGCTGCATGGAAATATGTTTCTTTAGTTACAATAATTGGAAGATATGATGACTAGGTTGCTCTATTATGCGGAAAACTTTGATTCAGTTTATATTATAATCTGCACTGTAGAAACTATTGAATTAAAAACAAAATTTTATTTCAAAATATATATGAGGACTTGAAATGAAATTCGGACAGATGATTAAACGGAAGGACGAACAAGGTCCACTAGAAATATCATTAATTAAAACTTCCAAACTTAAATCATGTTCATTGCTCCCCCGAAGAGCTATTGTAATTCATACTGACGTTTTTCCGTTAAATTTTTCGCTAAAAATTATTTAGTTTGAACATTCAATAAGAATAACAAGCATTTTATAGATTGCATTTATAGAAAGCATCAGAGTAAAGCCAGCTCCAGTTTTTAAAATTGTGTACTAAAAATTCTACAATCTATATACATATATCTATATATAATTGCACGTGTGTATGCCTGGATTTCAGTCTACATCCAAAATTAAACATCGCAGATGAATGGTATTTGTATGTGGCAGTAGCCTTAAGTCTCCCACAATGTTCGTTGTACGTCGATGGCTATAAGGGTGTGAAAGCTATGGGGTTGAAAGTGGTCGACTTTTTTTCTAGAAAGTTCTATATTTTTTTTGAATTGTCTACAATATCCTGCAACATTTTTAAATTCTCTCAAGAACAAGTTTATTATTGTTACGACACAAAAAATAAAAAAATTTCAACGAACGGGATAATAGCAACATAAATTGTAAAGTTTCGAATAGCTTGGACTTGTAAATATAAATGTGTTTGTCACGTAAAAGCCACTCATTGGATTCAAAATCAAATTACTGAAAAATAACAAGCTTTATTATGAGTAACATATAGAGATCATTTCATCTAAATCGTTTGACAGAATCAAAAGATATTGATTTGCATTAAGGATGCGAGCTGTGTTGTGGTATTTATTCATCTCATTTACTAATAACTGAATGCTCATAAGAGTATTGCACTCTTCGTTCTTTTCTTTCTGCAAATATTTGTTATCGCCTCAAAATTAAAAGATGACCGACCCTGGTAAACTAGTAACTTTGTTCGATTTCTGATACAAGTACGATAATCTAAAATGATAATATTCGACCTTATAATTTCGTGTAAAGAAATCAATTTTTAATAACTTTTAATCTCCACAATTACACAATATAAACTTAGGTCACAAATGATTATGTTTCCTATATTTATGGTAATCTTAGATTGCTCTCTATAATAATACATTATCTGTACATGATTACAATCATTCTAATGTTTCATTCATTATTTTGTGTCTTCACTGTAATGCATCCATCGGTAATAAATGGAAAAATGTATATACAACAAAAGCAAAAATCAAAATATTACAATAAAATATACAACAATAAAAATAAAAGTGAGAAACTATATACATAGTATAATATGTACCATAGTATAGTACAGGTAAGATATTTTTCTATGGTTTCTATGGCTTCACACGTGCAAATAACAAAAACAAAAATACAGATAAAAAAAGAGAAAAACAGAGTGACTGAAATGAGGAAATGTGGAAATGAGGAGGAAGCAAATAGAGACAAAGGTCCAAACCACAATTTACACAACCCACATAGAGTACTACCATCAAAGTACCAGCCAGAGCTGCCTAGAATAAAGTGACGTCGACTAGGAACAGCGGTAAAACGACGCTAACGTTTACGCTAACGTAGACGCTGCAGTTTGACGCATTTTCATAGTTTTTCTTTATTTTATAAGCAGACAAGTTAATTGCATTGCGCAGTACATAGATAGATAGATAGATACACACTCTTCTTATATACTAAAAAGGTATTCAATCATCTGTGAAGCTAATTAACATCATTTATAGTGTATATAGAAAAATAAAAATGTTTAAATAAAATAGTACCTAGAAATACTATAGATACTATTTAGTTGGATAGATAAATGATGCAAAGATAAATAGAAACTTGTAAATGCAATAAATGTAGGTGCACTCGTGTTTAAAATATGTTTATTTACAATAATAATAATAATAATAATAACAAAAGCTATCTCATATCATTTAAATGTAGTATAAGGACCAATATCTTAATTGGCTTAGACTTGGCTGGATTTTTTCTGTTAGTATTCCTAATAAAAACATATGATTAATAAAAGTAGCAATTTTTTCTTGTTTATTATTATAAATTATTATAAATTTTAAATGTATTTATACTAAATAGACAATAGTTTTTTGTCATCAATTGATATCAAGAGACATGATGAGTATATTTACCATAAGTGTAAAACAAATCTTTATATCTTTGCATATATTGTACTTTTGTGTACAGTATTAGTACAATATTTATTTATACATATGTAGGTACTATTCAATCTATGTAAGTATTATGTGTTTACATTATTGTGTATTTGTCATGCATAAAAAATTATTAGCTGCGTGATGTCGTCACATGAATTAAGTTGCGTGTATTTAGATTTTAATAGGCTAACAAACTAATGGTATCTAAGGTATCCCCTAAGAATGCATATCGAAACATAGTTACATATTATTTATGTAGAATATACACATACACATATGTACAATATATAAAACCATGTGTATATGCATACATACATGTATTGATTAATTGATATTGTGTTTTGCTGTAAACTATACACAATAGAACTTATCTAATGAAATTTCACTTTCATGTAAAGGGCCTTTAAGGTATTTTTCTTTACATTTACAAACTCATATACTTATGAGAATTGAACTTTAATTAATACATTAATACCATATAATGTTTTCCAATGCATTACTATGGACAATGAAAGGGAAAGTATGTCAAATAGATTACACCATTTTACTGGCATTTTTATTTATTGTAAAAGTAACTTTACATTGGTGCCCCCAAAGATGAAGTATTTACAAACTTTGGACCTTCAAGTTTCTCTGAAAGAAGCTAACTACAGTAATTCCGATTGGTGCTAAGTTGAAGCTGTACTGCAGCTGCTGCAACCTTGCCGCATTATTCTTGTCCAGGAACTTGTGAACCAGAAAAAGGTCACAGGTTTTTCCTGACATCCCGTAACATTCTATCAATCAATTGAAAACTGCCATATTAAGTAAAATAATATGGTCGATTAACTCTCTGTTTGGAAATCATACTTTTACGTTTTGCAAATGGTTGTACGACGGGCTGCTCAAGAGTCTATTGCCGCATCAACTATGGTTAATAGTGCGTAGCTACCTCAATAACAGGACATTCTGACCAATTAGGTACTAGATGCTGTGGAGGGCTATTTACACCTGTGACCGCCAGGGTAGCGTTTTGAGGCTGACACTTTATATCCTGTTCTCGAACGACATGCCCACTGACTCAAAAATACCGCTAGAGGATGTTATCATTTCCACGTCTGCAGACATACGGCTTTCCTCGCCAGAAATACGAGCATAAAGGCACCTTGCTACAATACATGTATAATTTCGAAGTCTGGACAAGACGATGGAACATTGGTATTAATATAAAGAAATGTGCTCTTTTTAGTGGTCATTTATAAATCAATTTCTTGCTTTGCGATACGACTTGCAGGTGTGCGGCATAGCAGTGCAATCGAATATCTCGAAAGTCAGAGTATTCCAGACCAAGACATTGCATATAATCTCTGGTGCACCGTGGTTCATGCGAACGGCGGACCTAAAGAAAGATATAGGGGTTCCTAAGATTGGCAATGTAATTAATCGTCAGGCCAAGGAGTATATGGAGCGGTTGAAGAATCATTCAAATAAATTAGCCAGGTGCCTTTTAAAGCAACGCAGAATGGAAGGAGTTAGGGTGTCGAGACGGCTGTCGATCTTAAGATCTTTTTAATCGGACCCCTAAATTGTTAAAAATTCAAAAAAAAAAGCATTTGGTTGTCACTTTCTGATGTTGATGAACAACACATTTTATACCAATAGTGGATCTTTGTTGAAGTCACTGCGAATAACTTGAACATTCCATGTCAACGGAGGTAGGTAGCATTCCATTTCTTGACCATACAACCACTCTAATTAGGATCCTCTAGCAATGTTATTACACTCACCAGCCATTTTTACCCACTGAAGAGATTTTTCTGCATACTTTTAGGACAGACCCTATAGGAAAA
The DNA here is from genome assembly GCA_037043315.1 of Amiota communis. NCBI lineage: Eukaryota > Metazoa > Arthropoda > Insecta > Diptera > Drosophilidae > Amiota > Amiota communis. The sequence continues at coordinate 148,466 of JBAMAV010001065.1, forward strand.
CTACTAAAACGTAGGTTTGTAAGGTATTATAATTTCACCAAATTTTACATGCTCACTAAATGTTTAACGTTTCTCTTCTTCTTCGTTATGATACTTTTCATAAAAGCAGGTCATTAAGAAAAGTATTCAAAGTATATGAAATTTTAATGTTCTTTTCTTGTTATGAATTGATTTGGAATAAATGGTATTCAATACCTTCGATGAGACTGCCCTGCTCTTCTTGGTAGACGAGCCCATTTTCTCTGCAGAACATTCTTTGATGATTTGGACAGTTTGCAAAATTTTAACGGGGTGATCTGGGTTTTAGAGTCTGAGACTATTTAATTACTCCAATTCCTTTCTGCCTTTTTTTTACTCAGGTATCACAAAGGCTTCTCGCAACAGCCAGTGTAACCTACCCTAACTTTGTTATGGGTTGCCAGTCATATAAATCTGAACAAATTCAAATTGACATAGCGTTTTGATGTGCTTGGTTTATGAATGTCAAATGCTTATACCAATCTTATTAATTTCCAGTTATATAATACTTACTATAAAAATATTGTATTATATAATAATACCAAAAATATAAGAATCTTTTCATAATTCCGATTATCATAGTTTCATGGAAGAATGTCGACATTTAAAAGAACATGGGGGTGTGATCGAGATGTGTTTGTTTTAACTTTACATTATAAATATAAACAGTTTGTGGAAAGTATATAATTTCATAAAATAATGTATTGAAATACATAACAATATATACATATATACAATATTGTAAGCATAGACATATGTACATACATATATAGATAGATATGTGTATTTTTGTGTTGAAAATAATTTATTTAAAAAATTCACTTGTTAAAAATGCTCAAACGAAAAGAAACAAATGACAGTATTTAAGATTATTAATGTCGTTCACAAAAACAGAAACGTGACGTGCGGGTGCAAAAAGCAATGAAAAAGATATAAAAGAAAAAGTCAACATGAGAAATTTAGAAATAATGAAAGAAAAAGAAAGAGAAACACTAACATTGGTCTCACCAAAGATCAGATACACTCCATATTCATAATTTTATAAAATGGAAAAAATAAACATTTACATTTAATAAATTTATTTTTCATATACTATTACATGGTTATTTACTATATGGTGAGAAATTATAAGATCCCTTTTCCAGCCGGGTCATGTTAGTTTTAAGGATCGATGTTATTTCTTAGTGGATTTAAAAACAATTCTGTCAACTTAAAATTAAACAAAAAGATTCTGTGCAAATTTAATCTCTACTATTCGGTTTAGTCTATATGGTGGCTTTGTTTTTCAGATATCGGATAATGGCAGCTACGCTTACTGATCTGATAGTTACAAAAAAAAAAAATATAAGACTACCTTAAAAATTTCACCTTCAGATCTTAAGAAAATCAAGCTGACATGATTAAACCATTTGAAAACATTAAATTTGTACGATTGATTCATACGAGTATTGCAAACATCAAATTGCAATTTTTAGATTGTTTCGATTATTATTTAGAAAATTATGATTCTTGCATTATATGTATTGGATATATGGATTCAAAAGATTAAGGAAGCAATGAAGTTGATATGTGCAATATATTAATCCAATTAGAAAAATTCATATAAGAAAAATGGAAAGGAAATTTTCTTCTTGATCCTAACAATAACTTATTTTAGTCCGTTTGGCACTTAGAGAACATATCTACTTAGAGTTAAATAAAAACTCATCACAAATCTTTATCTTTATGTCTATGCATTCATATACAACAAATAATAGTACAAGAAGCTTATAAGATTACATTATGTAATAAACTTATTGACCAATTTATAAACATATCTCATGTCATAGATTATATTAAGCTAGAGTTTGAATTATTGATTGTCACATGGTAGCAATATCTTCTAATAGTCGGGTCTCCATGATGGATAAATTATACTGTAGACACTCGCATAACGAGTATTTCACATAACATGCAACAATATTTTAAATAAAAAGTCTGGCTTAACAATTGATGAGTCGCATAACGAGTGTGTTGGCAGAGAATAGCATGGGCCTATTGTAACAAACCCTGTAATCACAGTTCCTCCAAGATTCTGGTATTCATTGGGAATTTCAAGATCCCATTCGGAGATAAACCAGCAATTTCAACTGGTTCCAAGTGCTGGTTTCCAAGGATATGGAGTCTGGTCCAGATTAGACCCTCTCAGTGACATAGCACGTGCACTGCTGATTCCTCTTCTTCATTACATAGCCTACACAGACCGCTGCGAATTATCCGCATGTTATGTAGGTGTTTCATTATTCTGCAATATTCTATCAATAATCAGGAGACTATTCGAATACCTGTCCTTGCCAGTCCTAGTAATTCCTGAGTTTTTTTGCAAGATCTAGTTGGCATGAAGATTCTAGCCACTCTAGCATGCCTGGTAATCTAGCCAATGGCAATGCGATTTGTCATCCAGCCATTATTGGAGTTTGGATTTCGTCGAACTCCAAGTCAGTCCCCAGAATGGATCTGGTCCAATGAGGACATTAGCAGATCCTTTTCTAGCGAGTTCATCTGCCTGTTCATTCCCAGATATCCACTATGTCCAGGCACCCAGATTAGATTTATACGATAGCTTGATGCCAGTCTTTTGAGGAGCATCAAGCAGTCCCCAACCAATTTCGAGTTGATCTCGAAAGCATTGAGTGCTTGTAATAAATGTCTATGTGCTTATTAGCAGTGTCACACTTTAATTCTTCCCTGAGGCATATTTCTATCTCATGGATTTCTGCCTGGAACACTGAGTTCGCTTGGCCCTGATAATACGTTTTTTAGTGTTTTCTCCGTAAACACCTGCTTTAACGCCATTGTTTGTTTTAGAACCATTTGCTTACCACACATGTGTTCCCGTATCTGTCTGTATGGAAAACTAACAACAAAATTATGTTGAACATCAAAAAGTCGCTAATGATGAAGTTTTGAATGCTCACAAAGTATAACTCAGATTGGCAGTTTGTTTTAAGTTGACTTACAAGATAGCTTAAATTTTAATCAACTTAAATTTCCATCATTTCATCTCTTTAATATATGCGCCAGCAGGCTATTTCTATACTACTCTATACTACTAAAGAACTTTTCAAGCTTTTGTTTTGATATGACTGAAAGAACCAATTTCACTCCAAAAGAGTTTTGGAAAGATCACTTCCACGTTGTTGCTTGCCTCAAGATTATCGAAAAGACATGGAAAGGTGTAACCAGAAGAACTCTCTCAACTTCCTGGAAGAAGCTTTGTCGAAAATGACTTGGATGGACTCCATACAGTGTCTATAAAGCCAGTGGACGATGAACTTGTATTTTTGGCTAATAAGATGGGACTGGTAGTGAATATGACAAGTACTTATGTACAATAGTAAAAAAGAACAGTCAGGAGTTGACTACCGTAAAGCTTATGGAGTTGAATTGTACATCACAGCAAGAAGATTTGGATGAGACTTTGTCAGGTGAAGAGGTAGCAGAAGAACAACCATCTTGTGGGTCAATAAGAGAAATGCTAATAGTTTAAAAAACTGCGGCATCATACATTGAGAAGGATTACCCTAATAAGGCAAGGGCTAAGCAGCATCGTCAAAAATAATCAATTCTAGACAGCGTTTTCTCAAAGAAGAATCATTATTTTTCTTCAATTTATATGGAGAAAGTGGTTTCGTGGTTTAATGAGCATTTCGCATATCTGGAACGAAATATATCGCATACATTCGATGCCTTTGCATTCTTTGCGTTACAAACATCTCATTAAATCGTAGATAAACTTACAATAAGTATGATATGTATAAAAAACTATTAAAATAAACAACAACAACAACAATATTATTATTTCTTTGTACTTGAACTACATAGTTTGCAATAAAAGATCTGAAAATCTTCGTTGGTGCCATTGGCATTTGGCCAAGTTTATGAAAATCCCCAAACCAACAAAAAATCATAAGTATATTATAGTGTATAGAAGAAGGAAAATGCATGGATAAAAGATATTTTGATGAAATTACAAAAATTGTTAATGGTTTTTATTTTCCTATCGAAAAATAACCAAAAAAAAATAATATTGTAAACAATAATAAATAAAAAATGTTGCTTACGGTTGGATCAAGGCAACGGATACATTGACACATGAAATGCTTAGTCATTCCGAGGAAAGCACGACGTGCCAAGGTGCACCAAAGTACCTTCGTATATGTTGTAGTGATCTCAGCATTCTTCGGTATAAACTTGGTAGCGGTAACCACAATGGTCTCAGCATCAGCAAAATGATGACAAGCATTTGGTGTACACTCATGATTAAGTAAGCCGGCAGTAGGATACAGAGCACGGACCAAGACTTCCTCACCATCCGGTGTACAACGACTATGCCCCTCAAATGCATTTGTATTGAATGTGCAGATAGTGCGATAAAAATAATCCAGCATATCCTGTTCCTTTGGGAAATATTCAAAACAAGCGGCAGCACGTTCGATTTCCTTCTGATAATATTTATCCGGATTCGCTTGCATGGCATAGAGAAGTTTACGCTGCGGTTCATTCAAGAAAAAGCAACGCACTACAGATAGGATGCGCAATGTGGCGGGCACAATACGTTTGCTCTCTTTTGGTTTCCAATTACGAAAGAGTTGACATTCATTAGCATGACGTTCTGATTGTGAACACAACACTGAGCATACAGGTAGACCACAACCTGCCGAACAGAGGGCACTTTCATCATCATCTCCCGGCGGAAGATGATAGCAAAGTGTACAACGTCGTAAATTCGATGTTCGGTGAGCGGTAGGTCCAACTAACAGGGTATGTTCACGAAAAAGTTCTTCACCACGTTCGATGTCACGTGTTGCAAAAACTCCCCGACCCGATATCGGTGAATCGGCAACAACCCAGGCTGGTGTTGTTGAACGCAAGGTACCCAAATGCAAATCAATCAGTTCAGCTAATTCTGGTGTTGTTGCTTCAATTGACATATCTGGAGCACGAGCTGCATTGACATTTGTAGCAGCTGTGGTAGCAGTTGTGGTAGCCATTTTCAATTGATTTTCGTTTCGTTTTGTTCACGTAATCTTTTCACATTAACCGGAATCTTCCGATCGTCTCAATAGACGCCACGCCACGATGTTCTAAGCACAACTGCTATGCTACATTTCAGTTTATTTGCCTATCAGCCCATGATATCATCCGAACTCATTGCTTCTTCCTCCCATTTTATTGCCTCTTGCTTACCTCATTGCTGTCATCGTTGCCGGATTCCGGCAGTTGCTCAACAACAACAAAATCTAAATGTTGCATTTTTTTTCTCGCTTTTCTTATTGTTTTGTTATGTTTTGGTTTTTTATTTCATTTTTTGTTTTGTTCTTATTTTGTTCAATTTGGTTGCAATCTCATCAGCAGCTCTACCGTGTCCACGTCTTTTATGTGTTTGTCTCTCATGTTCGGGTGTTTTTTATATGCCATGGAGCGTATCATTATATCTAATTTTAGATGGTGTTTCTCTCCGAATCTCAAAGATATGTGTCTCACACATATATATATAGCATAGATCTTGGTATATGAACGTATGAACAAACTATATAAGTATATACATATGTTATAATCGTATGTACATAAATATGTAAAATATTTGACTACAAAGCACGCCCCCTTTCATAGCTGGAATACGGCAGACGTATCCGGTGAATGTTTATCTACTTGTTTGTTTTTTTATTTTATCAAAAAATTATTAAGCGTCATTTTAATATATTTTATACACTAAAAATAGTCTTATTAAGTTTATACGAACCTAAACAGTTGATTATCATGACGAAACAAGCCAATAAAGACAAGTCTTTTTATCTGACAAATGTAATTTTTAAAAAGCTATCTTAAGTTTTAATTATATAACTATCATACAACAAACTTCTATCCAAATGTTTATCCATACAGTACATACTCGAACATGACTTACTTATTTATTTCCACTCAAAATTACTTTTAATTATAGGGTATCATATATTGGACCGTGTCTAACGAATGCAATTTTACCTATGTTTAATATATTTCTTCATATTTTACTAAAATTAAATTTGCTCTTCCTGCTCTGCCTAATCAGAAATAAGTGTTGGATGTGTTTGATTACTATCTATAAGACTGGCCAACAAAATCGAAGTTTTTTTTTTGTGCTTGAAATATTGTAGTGGTTTTATAATAATCTTCCTTTACTCTTATTGTCTCTTTCTCATTTTATCTTTAAAGTACCATTCATTAAGTTATTTTTAGAAAAAAAAGTAAGACAAAACCAATTACCGTTATATTTTATATTTAATTTCATATCAACTTCCATGAAATATGTGTTTTTTTTTGCTTTAAACTAAAATATTATGAATATTAAACACTTTTTGATTATTAAACTAAATTTTTATGAATTTGATGATATTTCTCTATATGCTATATCTCAAAAACTAGAGGAGATAGAAAATAAACTAAGGGCAGATTCGCAATCAGCTACCTCGTATTAGTACCAAATCACTACAATATTTCAAGCACCAAAAATGCTGTCGGCCAGTATAATATTTTAATATTGATTACGATTATAAAGCAGAAATAATGATATCTTTGGCTATGTCTAATTTGTAATACTATTCACGCTCCTGTGAATGAGCACATAGAAATAATTGGGGTCCTCACGAGATTGCATAAACTACATAAACAACCGCTGCATAAACTTAGTGACAGTCCATATAAAAAAAATTAGAACATATGCGTAAAATTGTGCGACGATTGAGTTGAGTAAATTGCATAAAAGATTAGCTTTGCCACAGTGGTAATTAATTGTCCGGCAACTTTCCTGAAATTATATGACAACAGTGAAAAGTTTTACAAATTTAATTTAAACAGAAAATAAAAGTACGATTAATACATTATATTCTAATTATTGATTGCAACTTCTGCAGTTAATTTAATTAATTTGCCTCTTTCGCTTGTTAGATTAAAAGTTATGCTTACGAGAACAGCTGATTGCATCAATTTATACACCGCCAAACGTTACGGTACCCTCACGACTTGGCATAAATAGCTCCAATTATATTATTGATTTGATTTGCGTTTCGTGTAGAATCAGTATTCATACTGCATATCAAAACACGAATAGTCATATATAGATGGCTGTAAATATTGTATGTGGCAACACGTCATGTCGGCAATTTCTCTTTGACCATTTACATATGACCATACGCCGTGAGCGCATGACCATGCATACATGATCCTCTTGTGATTGAGCATACATTATTGACTTATATTAAGGGTAGAATCACTATTCATCATCCATTAATCGGATCTGGGATCTAGGATCTGGAAATTTACTTGCTTAGTGAATATGAGTAAGACACTTAGTATCCACATTTTAGATAGATAAGACAAAAAGCAAAACAGGTTTTGAATTTTGGTTTGTATGCGAGATACCCCTCTTAGTGGTCCGATTCGGCTAATTCCTACAAATGTGCAGCGCCTACAAAAAAAAATTTTGTTGCAAAATTTCAGCTCTCTAGCTCAAAACTAGTCCCTAGAACCTGTTTTGATAATTTTTTATCATAATAGGTCCAGAGGTTTAGGCGTAAAAAGGTGTTAAAGATAACCGCTTTATAACAACAATAACATACGTTGATGTGTACTTGTGTGCGCGTAGTAGAATGGGAGAATAGAAAGGTTTGTGTGCTTGTGTGCCTCTCTTTCGGTTCTATTACCGTTGATGTTGTGAATATAGTAGAATGGGAGAATAGAGAGGTTTGCGTACCTCTCTCTTCTGTTCTATTGCTGGACGCTTATTGGTTGTGTGAAGCCGTGTTGTAGAGTTTTCGCAAACGCTGTTTATAAAGAAGTTATTGTATTAGCACTTTAAAAAATAAATGCTTTTTATCGAATGCGGTCGATAGTGTCAGCTGGGGGCTCCTCTAGTATATTATATTGTATGTAGGTTCCCAAAGTGGACTACCTTGCAAGGCTCAAAGAAAATTAGGTTGCGTTAAGGCAATGATAGAGGCAACGGCAAATTCTATCTAAAAATTTTTGAGGGGCACTAGAATGTTTTAAATTGCAAAGTTGGTCGAAATAAATTTGGGAAGCAATGGTTTTCAATAAAAGGTAGTGGTCGATATCTGCTTAAGCACCGGCGTATTGGATTATTCAATTCAGGACACTTCCGCGGTTAATGTGTGTGAGTGACAGCTTTATATATTAATTTAATTAATAACAAATGAATATCATTACGGAATATATGTTAACATCAAGTATATTCAATGAAATTTGAATTATAATCATAGTCACTTATCTTTCACCCTTTTATTGCCAAAAAAAAAAAAAAAATGGTGTTTGTAATACAACATACTTACGAAAATTATGATTTATAAGTAAATTTTGTATGGGGTATATCTAATCGTGTAAACGGAGTACTATGAGTTTGATACACCAACTGCGTATAACAAACGGATTGGCATGGCTCCATCGATTCTCCTATTTAGATGGGTAATAATTAATCCTGCAGTATGCTTGGTGGCAATAGTCCCCGTTTCGATAGTAATTCATTAGGTCTTTTTCTTATTATCTGGTGGCTAGTAAATTCACTAGTCGCAGGTTATGCAAAGGCGAACCAGAAAGGACGCGTTCCCATAATAAGTTAGCAACCCCTTCTTGCATCAGTAGTGGCTATTGGCAATAACTGATGACACCACTGGTGAACGTTAATGCAGGCGATGGCAATAAATCCCTTCCAATGACATATCCATGTTAAATTCACCAGTTGAATATATGTAAAACCAGATTGTTGAAACTAGTACTGGTCCCTAACCACGAAGAAGTTTTGGACCAGAGATTCATAATGCAGGGAATATTTATTTATACTTAGTCTTCGCATGACAACAAAAATTAAGACTAAATGAAAGTGTTAGAAAGTACAGCATACTTTTTGGCTTTAATTGAAATTTGAATAAAATTTCGTTGCATACATAGAACGGATCTGTTTGTTTGTTTGTGAAACCAATCAAAAAACATATTGTATTTAAGTATACAGCATAAAATGAACAGTACTGATGGCACGATAAATTGAAAAAGTACGATTAACCATTTAATTTGTTGGAAATTACAATTAAAATGAATCTAAAATTCATTTCCGATTCATTGGTTAATTTGTCAACGATTAATTGCAATTAATAACATTTCGTTTCAATTTGCCATCACTAGATATAAGTATTTTGAGCATGTACTATGACATGGAAGAGAAATTGTTGGAGAGACAACAAGTAAGGCCAAAATTAGAGCTGTTGAAAATGTGAAAATAAGCGTGGTGCTGACAGAAATGATGCTGACACAGATGGTGGTTGCACGGATGATGGTGGTATAGATGTTTGTGCCATTGTTTCGATACCAATATTACTACCGATGAAAGATCCGGAAAGATGATCAAGAGGCTGATAGAGTCCTCCAGGTATTTCTTGATTGATGTTCGATATTTTCACAAAGGAATGGAGTATATGCGAAGGCATGAAATGACCATAAGGGAAATAATCTAAGGCATTGCTAAAAATTAAACGCATATCGTCAGCGAATTCTTGTCCGCTTCGGTAAATCTTCTTTTTCATTTTATGTTGAATAATTGCAAAACATATGGGTTCCTTGGTGACATCGGTGTCAAATCATTGAACTTTTAATTTATTATAGAATGGCCAAGACTCGATTACAAAGTCTTTGCTTAAAACCCTTTTCAAAATTTGTTGACAATATTGCAAAGATTCCGTGACTTGATCGAAAAGGATCTCTTCCGAATAAGATGTTTCCAGAGTCGGCGTTTCTCGTTTATTTTGTGCCATTTTAATGAATGTCACACTTAATAAAAGTAAAAATCACAGTTTTTTAAATTAATATACAGATTTTCACTTTTTTGATACCAGATTCAGTACTTCAGTACTTTTGTTCTTAAATTACCAGCAATGTATTGAATTATGAATTTCCCAAAAATATGTGTGTATTGTTGCCTCTTGTCCACCTTATTTGCAGCTAGTAAAAGTCACAATAATATTTGGTGACCGTCACAATCGCAAGCGGGATGAATTTCGTAAATGATTTGTATGATTTTCACGGGTTTTCCAATGTCTTTTTTGGCTTAGATCTTTTGATTTTTACACCCGATTAGAAAAATCACGCGTTCTTATTTGAAAATGTTGCCAGAAAAAACAGTTGTCAACAAACACAAGAATAAATCGGTCTTATATATTTGCATCATCTATTTACACGATGCCATTGGTTGTGTCATTTCTTTTCTTTCATATATTCTTCTGTTTGTTGACAAGCTTTCATGCGGGCTACAGTTTTTTGATATTATCCTAATGGGTGTAGGTGGTTACGATATATTCGTTGTTGGTAGCTTGTGGTTCTTGCAAATTTTGGCATTGATTAGAAATATTTTTTGATATCATGACGGATGGATAGGCCTAGATTGAACAACGACCGTGAGTCTTATAGGCAATTCACACCAAAGCAAATGCACATCAACATTGATGTGCCTACTGATACGTATCAGATTCGACAACAACCACAAGGAAAATGACGTCATTCAGGGGTTGTGGTTGTAGAATGTGATGGGGATCAATAGTCGCATCAAGAACTGATGTGCCTTGATATGAAAATTAATAATGGTCTCTCTAGACATTTCTGCAGTGCTGCCAAGTTTTTTTGTGTTTTTCCACCTGTCGCATCACTAAACAGCAGCTGATGGCTCAAAACATTGTTAAGTAAACAATAAATTGTCAATTTTTTTAAAAGAATTTAATAAAAGAAGTATCAGCAATGAAAAAGGGAATTGCAAGAATTATTTGCATATGTTGCAAAATGTTCTAAGTCATGTATTTTTCACAAACTTTTAGTTTTTATTTAAACAACGTGCTCGCAAGTTCCACGTGTGTGTATAACCAAAACAAAAAACAGCTGTTCGTGATGCAAAATATCCGGCGTAAACGGAAAACCCCATCAACGTGATGTACTCTGGTGTAAATTGCATATTACTGGCATGAAAATCACTGCTCCAGTCCAATGATACAGCTTGCATCGATATAATTACATAGCATAAACCTTCAATATCATTTAAGATGCATCTGAAAGTTATTTCAAAACCCTTCTCTACCTAATGAAAGTCGTAGTATTGCCTCTAAGAATTTGAAACTTTTTTATGCTCTTTAGCGACAATATTGTAATGATAATAAAAACAAATATATTTAATATATTTTCTTATTTATGTAGGTTTTTTATTATGAAATGGTTTTATTTGTTACGTGGGTAATTTAAGTTAAATGTCACTGTGATAATAATTAGAAAAAGACTCAAACAAATAGTTAAAATAAGACTTTCATCAACTTGCTTATGACTCAATCCGTCGTCCTCGACGACTCTTTTGTATTCACACAGTTGCCCTCCTCTACGTTGCTTTAATCTGTTCATGTCGCTGGAGTCTCTGGTCGTCGTGACACGTCATTGCCGCTTACTTCGTTGATGTTATTGCTGTTGCGGTACGTCTTTGCCGCTATCATCGTCGTCGCTACACTCGCCTTTTGTAACTATTGCCGTTCTTGTTGTTGTCATCGTTGTTGCTGCTGTTGTTGCTTCTGTTGTTGTTGCTGCTGTTGTTGCTACTGTTGTTGTTGATGTTGTTGTTGTTGTTGTTCTTCCTACCATTCCCACAATATACAATATACTATAAAATTGGATACATGTACATAAGTATTAGGCAATACCACATATTACTCGTTTTCCAGTTTCTCCTTCAGGTTAAAATGCTCCACAGCACACCTGAGGGCTCCAAAAAACTTAGACAGTGGTTTTTTGCGCTGCATATCCTGACCACCTTCATCGTAACCTCGAATGTCAATATCAATTCGCTCATATTGCTCATCAATCTTCAATTCGAGAATTCCACGTAAGTTGATCTTGTAGTGTAACATTTCATAACGCGCACATCTGAAGGTTCTCGTTTGCTCATGTTGCCATTCCAAGAAGGTTTTTCCAAAGTACTTTTGACGTCGTCCAGCCCACATATCTACTTTTCCACTTATCTCACAAGTATATGTAAGCTTCGACTGCACAGTGGACACCTCGAGGTCGAAAATATTTGTAAGCAGCTCCATGATCACATCAATATATTCAAATACCCAAAACTGTTTGATCGTGTGTTTTAATTTCAGTGTAGGATGCTTTACAAAATATGTAGCAATGGCACGGATTTCTGCGGCACTCGGTTTCATGTTAAATGACTTCCCATATTTTGCTGCACATGCTTCCTGTTTAATTTGCAGTGTTCCAAGTTGATTCAACATGTTGTCTTCAGCCTTCTCCTGAAGGCGCTCCTCATTTTTAGAACAACTTTCTGCCAAATTTTTATCAGTCGATTCCTAAAGGGCGCAAGACACAATACAATGATTAAAATACGATTTTATCATAGTGTTAGTGAAATGTGAGACAATTTTAAGGAACCAAGACACGACACAGCAATTGTAATACAATTTTATCATAGTAAAATGTCCGTCTTCACACTTCAAAAGATAATAAAAAATAGAAGTATTACAACTTCATTGCATGTGTTGTATGCTGTATTACACACACATACGTAAATGTTGTATTAAAATTTTTGTATCGTGTCTTGGTCGTTTTACATTTATCAATACTTACAACTTGCAGCACAGCGCCAGTTTCATTTGCGGCTTTTGACTTGGCCTCAACTGCAAAATGACGCGCCACCGAGTGTATGACGTGTTCCTGGCTACTCCTGAAGGATTCACCACACTCATTACATTTATGAACAACATTAGATGGTGCTGACATCCATGGTCTTTGTTCCAGTAAAATTTTAATAAGTTCCTTGCGGTCATTCATAGATATTTTTTTTATCTTTTTATTGAGCTGTGAACTAAAAATGACAATTTGTCAGACTTTTATTTTTTCACAAATCGCAAAAACGCAAAGCCTGCTACTTCCTTGTTATTATTAAAACAGGGCTGCTAATCCGAAAAAAAACAATGCGCCAATTATGATTTCAAAAATTGTGGGGGTGCGTCACTCACAACTACAACGCTTTTTTCCAGAGTTGTAAAAATAAATAATATACGAATTGAAATGTTCGAAAATTCAAATAATAAAAATAGTGTTGCAAAAGAAATAATGATAAATATCAGTTAAAATTCAAAAGTATCAATAATTGGAATCAACAATGACATGAAGTCATAGAGACTTATTTGAAACTTCATATTTATAATTTCTGCAGTCTGCTCAGCTTCTGCTGATTGATGGACAATTTTTTGTATGGAACCACCCAACACAGATTTGTATTGAGCCATTCTCTTCTACTCAAAAAACTTCGATGAAAAACTCTACTAAAAGATGAAATCCAGATAATTTTGATATTATCTTTATATATCAAATTCGAGTGTACAATTCTTTGTGACTGCCTTGCTCCTAAACGGCTAGGCCAATTTCGATAATTTTCTTTTGTTTTACTTTTGGGGTCACCAAGATGGGTTATGCGTCAGTTGGAACCGGCAGGTGGCGCTGTTGTCGAGATACAGGCCCTTTTTTACCAAATTTTTAACATTTTTTTACCTAGCGCTCGCTATACTAAGCCGATTTTAATAATTTTAAAATGACAAATGAATGCTAATGAAAAAAGTTGCATACTTATTTTTTTCAGTTTTTAACTTCTAATATAATATTTTTAAATATTTAGTTTTTTGAAAACCACTGCAAGACCAAGCATAAAAAGTTTTGCATTTTTTTTTTCGCTTTTAATGCTTTGGTTGTTGTTATCGTTGTTTTTTCCTCTCTGACTACGCACTGTTTGTGCTCTTCGTGTGTGTATTTGATGTTCATTGAGAAAGAAAGAAAGAGACAGTATGTTTAATTGTTTGTGCTTTGATTTGATTGTGTTTTGATTTTGATTTTTTCTTCTTTTTTTAAAAGCAAAACAACGTTTGCGGGGACAGCTAGTATTTTATATATTGTGTAACAAATTTCAAAATATTACCGGCTACAAAATCCTATTCTTCTGCATATTTAATACTCATTTCAAACGGAGACATACTCGTTGCTAGGGAATGGAGAACTCTTGGATCTTTATTTTCATTTTCATCGTGGTTGATGTTCTCAATATTTTCTCAATATTTTCTTCATCATTATCTTTAAATCACTTATGAGCTCATTCTCATTATATTGTACATGCACATCCGTAGATATGTATTTCGACAGGTATGCTAATTACCTCAGTTCAGTTATTGGGGCGTAAAATCCCAATAGACAATTGAAAACATTTTTTAATGATACTTTTTTGTCCACAACACTTTAAGCATTTGATTCTAGAAAACCCAAGTTCAAATATCGATAACATATATTATTTGTTGAGCTGGACAACAGCAGAAATGAATCACTTGTATGATGGTTAGATAGACAAAGTGAAAATGAAGAGTCCCCATAAAAAATAGCAGACAAAAATCATTTAAAATAATTTCGCATTTGAATAAAACTAACATCCTTCCGCCAGCCCAATATGGATTCCGGTCTCAACTTAGTTGTATACTGGGTGGGTTCATAAACTCAAAACTTGCGTCAAACAAGAGCAACTATTAAAAAAATGTGTTGGCATGGTCGTCTTACATATTGGATTCGATGTGGCCTAAGAGCTTAATTCATAAAATGAAATGCGCTCATTTCCCTATCTAATTCCTTAACATTATTGAAAGTTTTCATGCCGAGAACAAATTTTATGCCTTCATGGACGATGTAAATTCAGTTAGCAAACAAATTTGTGCTGGAGTACCCACTCAGGGTTCTGTTTTAAGCTCCATTCTTTACAATATCTACACTCATGATATATCCATTTCTGAAAATTGTGTTACCTCAATCTTCGCCGATGATACTGCCATCTACAGCTCAGGTGTAAATTTTATTTCCATGAAGAATTATCTTCAAGGCGCTCCAAATAATCTATTAACTTCCTTCAAAAATTGGAAAATCAAATTGAATATAAATAAAACGAAAGCCATATACTTTACTAATAAGCGTAAGGCTTGATATCTACCAAGTTCTTACGCAGTTGACACAAAAAGCGTTCCATGAGAAAAATACCTAAAATACCGCGGATTACATTTAGACTCAAAGCTAACATTCAATTATCATATCGCCAAAACAGTAGACAAGGGAAACAAAACAATTTGCTTTCTTTACCTCTTCATAAACCGAAAGTCCACCTTATCTATTCATAGTAAAATGATTATATATATGACGATTATTCTACCCATAATCCTATATGTCTCTGTACTGTCTTGCAAAGTCGCTTATAAATAAGCTACAAACGGCTGAAAACAAAATTCTGATGATGATCTTAAATCGGCCATATTAATGGGTTTTCCAATAAGAGGTGTATTTTTCTTCAGCTTGTCTGCACGAATTTGCAATTAAGGCTTTTTTGGTCTTTCCCAATTTCCCTTACAATTAATATATTAAGCATACAAGCAACTTAGTGTATAGTACTATATATAGCATATAGTATTTCAACTGTAAAGCTAATGTGAGTTCACTCTGTATATAAAAATTATATTTGATAGAAACTAAGTAAAAATTAAATTTATAAAAAAAAATAAAATCATTTAAAACAAAGAAGTTTGCAAATTTAAAAGGTGTATGAATTAGTAAATAATCGCGACAAGACCACAGTCTCCAATAGATTGCAATTGAAGTGGCCGAACAGTCGAGATTGTACGGGTACCATGTATCTTTTTCCAAACTTACAGAATTGTTTATTTTTCTAACAAATAACAGTGCAAAGGCTTCCTTTGATAACCCTGTATTGAAATTAAAAGATCAAATAAAAAGAAAACTTTACTGACTTCACAACTTGAAGGAATAATTTATTAATTTATTAATTTATTTTTATAAACATTTAATGGAACCGAAAAAAAAAGTTACACATAAATTACAATTATTTATTTATAAATATTATTATATATATTATTTTTTTGTAATTTTAAGGGATTAACACATAAACAAACACACATACTACATTTATACATATATCATATATGTATGTATATAGTATATATATACATGAGTTTAAAAGAATAAAAAATATATTGTATATAAGTATATTATTTTGTATTCATTTTTCATGTTTCTCATTTGGCATGACAACCAAAAAATTAGTCATTCAGTTTTATTGAAAGAATAAAAAATGAACTGAATAATGTGAAAATAAAGAGCATAAAATCTTGTATATGTTTTTTCAATATTCATTTGCTCTCTTCCGTTTCTTTTCTTCTTCCTTTTTTTTTTATTCTTTAGCTTCCATAGCTTTCCTCTCCTTCTGTTTAATTTTGTTGTAGTTTTTGGTTAAAACGATACAATATTATTTATTTGCTTTTTTTTTTTTGTTTTGTTTCTTATATCCTTTCATATTGCATTATATTCTTTTATTTTCCACTACAATTATTTTCAATTATGTTATATATGGCTTCAGTAAGCGTATACTTCATCTATTGTAATATTCTACTCATTGCCAAATCTTATTTATCAACATTCTTCAAGGTTCTGATTTCTTTAGTTTTTGTGTTTGAACTTGGTTTCATGTTCTCTTTAACTCCTATTTTTCTATTTCATTTCCTTTGTGTTCTTTATTCTTATCTTTCCCTCTATTGTATACCAAAATGTAATCAAAATAATAAAAGAAAAATATATATAATAATTAACAGTTTAAATGGCTGCCACTGGAGCCTCCGATGAAGTTTGAGCAACTGGCGTCTCTACAACAACCAATGGTTCATCTACTGCCCCAGCTGGTGGTTCAACCACTACAACGGGCGGAATTGGTGGTGGTGGTGCCTTCTCTGCTGCTGTTTCTGGGACTTTTACAGCTGGTGCTGCTGCTGCTGAGGATACTTTTGACACCAATGGCTCAGCTGCTGCCTTTTGTGCATCCAAATATATACGCATGTGACAATCACCTAAGCCCAACTTATCCATTATACCCAATATATCGTTGCTATACCTAATGCGAGTGTTGGCAGCCAGCTCAACGCTGCAATCCTCTTTGCCTTTAGCCAAACGAGCTAAAACACCAAGTTTTGCATCAATGATCACATGATTTGTATCCGGTATAAAGTTATCGCTTTTCTCGTTAATATATTGGACAAGGGTCTTCAGTGAATTCGAGTTATTTTTAGCATTGATGGCACCCGAAGCGAAATCCTGTGACTTCATCATTTGTGCATGAGCGGATTTTTGCTTACATACCAAACAATTCCAATTGGGATGTGGCAAACCGGTTATTTCAGGTACAACAAGACCAGTACACTTGGTATCACGACAATAAAGAGCTGAAATAAAGGCACCTTTTTCCTGCAAAAAAAAGGATAAAAAAAATAAATTTCATTTAATTTAATTCATTATTAATAATAACTTTGATAGTAACTAAGTTTTTATGTCCGTCTATTTCTATGCAAACTAGTCTCTGGTTATTTAAGTTACCGAACTGAAATTTGCCAAATACAAATGATGATTAGAATTCTCTTATTACTAGAGGAGACATCAATGCAAAAAAAAAAACTGCCTTCTGTACATAAAAGTATCCTAAAATTCGAACAAACGGATAAAATTGTGTAGCTTTTGGGTGGAAAACGACTTTTTATGAGATTTCAGATTCAATCATTTCAAAAAATATTCAAAGAAAATACCAATTGATGTGACTTATCAAAAAATAATTTGTGCTTATTTGTTAGCTTTAGTAATGTACTACAAAGAAGAACTTTAAGAAGTTTAATAAATGCCACTTGAATAGCACACCCCTACATAATTTTGTTAGAAACTTAATATAATACAGACAGTATATTTAATCGGTCGAGTTTATATGAATTTTCACGATAATCAACTAAAAACCAGAAGAAGGCTATTTCAAAGATGTAATACTCTTCACGCTCCTCCAGGTTGCATCCAACCTTCCTTTCTTAGCATCACTATATTCTCTCTGTTACAGTTTGAGTATCAACAAAGAACACAGTTTGAGTGGCACTTGTATTGCACTTTTATTCTTTATAAGTTTGTCAATCCATGAAGCCATAAAAATTGGTATACATAAACGAAGCAGACATGCTACAATATTTACTCCGACCCACTTTCATCTTTATTGGCTATAGCAAATTTCAACAACCACAACTTCTACGCCTCAACAATAAGATCCTAACTTAATACAAAGTTCCCCAAAATAAAACTTATCTGGGTTACCAGAGTCACACTGGCATCAAAGGCAATGAACATCACTGAAATTATTCATACACTAAAAAATCTCACAAGTCAGGAATACAGCTCCATGCTACAACTCAACTCTAGATGGTATTAATAAATCCACTCTGTCAATAGCACTGCCACCCCAATTTGTAATTCTCCAACTTTTAAACTTCTACGTAGACTCGATCACATAAAATTTACTAGAAACATGCACGTCATCGATAAAAGCCTTATGCAACAACCCACCTAACAACATTCACCACATTATGACATCCTGCTCATAACTATACCACCTCCTTACCGTTCCGTAACATTGACCTTATCCTTTAATAAAATTAATCTTGTATCTATTTTAAACTGAAGCATATATGTATATTGTTACAAAAATGATCGATAACTATCGATCATTTCCAGGACACCTTGGCAGCACTTCAATAAATGCTGGTAGCCCTGGTGTCGAACAGCTGAATGAGGAGAGAAGAAGAGGAAAAACAACAAAGAAGTCATTGACATGATTAAGATTTGAATTAACTGGACGGACAGAGTTTTTGGGTGTTTGGCATTGTTTGTTGCTGCTGGATAACCACGTCGAGCTACAAGTCGTCTTTGGATCATCACGTCGCCACTTGCCTCCGTTGGATAACCACGTCGAGCTGCTAGTCGCCGTTGGATCATCACGTCGCCACTTGCCTCCGTTGGATTACCACGTCGAACTGCAGGTCGCCGTTGGATCACCACGCCGCCACTTGCCTTCGTTTGATCCGCTGCACACGCCGCATCACCCTCACATCATACCAACTGGTAGCCGCTCGCCAACTGACAGCAGGTTTCTAATTTTAATAATTTTTAAACTGTTAGACAAATTCGGAATTTGTAACAATATTTCACATTCATTTTACCAGATCTATATTACCATTGCCTTATTTTCTTAGACGTGAAAAAGTTTAATTTGCTCGTTGGCTCCATCATTTGTTTTCCAGATTTATGGCTAGGCATAATTTCGTGAAGGTCGTCCAAAAACAGCTGTTACGCCCGAAAACATCGATGCTGTGCGTAAACTAATAATGGAAGATCGGCATGTAACATACAGTGAGATTGAAGCAACTGTGGGTATTCATTCCACCGCAATACAAACAATATTACATGAACACTTAGCTGTGACAAAAGCTAGTTTCGCGTTGAATCCTGCATAATTTGAAAATCGATCGTGCTGTTTCAAGGGACGTATTCAAAATAGTAACACGTGACGAATCATGGATCTATGCGTATGAGGTGGAAAGTAAACAGAAATGAACCGTATGGGTGTTCCAAGAGGATGACAATCCAACGAAAGTCGTTCCCGCACTAAGCACTTCAAAGCAAATAGTGGCCTGTTTCTTTGGAATAAGCGGACATATCGCAACCGTGCCACTAGTGGAATGTAAAACGATCTGAGTGGTACACGATCATATTTTTTCAAGAAGTTTTTGGTGAATTGGGGAAAACAAACAGTCGACGTCGGATCATTTTTCTTCATGACAATGCGAGTTCTCAAGCAACCGAGTATTTGAAAGCACATAATGTTGAATTGATGGATCGTCCGGCGTACAGCCCCGACTTAGCACCGAATGATTTCTTTTTATTTCCAACAGTGATGTACAAATTATGTGGTCAACGATTTTCAACACCCGACACTCAATCGGAGTGCAAAAAGTGCTTCGAAAATTGATTTAAGTGTATCTAATGATCTTCATGGAGAATACTTTGAAAAACAATGAAGCTATTTTTGAGTTCAAACAAAGCATTTTTACTTCCCACTGCAAAACTTTTGTAGTGCCCTGTGTACTATGTACCTTGATGAAAAATTGTTGGTTGTAATAACTGTGAATAATGGGAAGAATTAAAAATCCGATGACAACATATTTGAAGAAATTGATGCTATAGAAGACTTAACTTAGAAAAAGTTTCATCAGTGCTAAGCATTGGACAAAAGCTTTGAATAGTTTTTTTAGAAAAATGTCAATCAATGAAGCTTTAAAATCAACAAGATAAACAATGATGGTAGCGACACTTTATTACATACTTTTTTTCAAATAAAATATATAACCTTAAGAAAGTCATGTTATATTGTATGTAATAATTTGTTATTTTGTTATATATTCAATTATATAATTTTAAAATTTAAAAACATTTTTCTTCAGCATAGATATATATATCTGCATTTTTAATAAAACATACTAGTAATGCAGATAGAAAAAGAAAACAAATAAATTTTTCCTTGACATTGTTTCCGATCTAAGAATGTAACCACCTGTTTTGTATTGGCTTCTTGTCTCGTTTAACTGGAACATACAATAACACCAGTATTAAATAATCCCCGAGTGTATTTAATTTCATCTGGTTTAGTTTGATAATCAACACAATATTTCCAGACAAATCTTTGATAGATCTTTTCTTATAAAAAATCTATGAACAACCTTAAAATTAGATTTTTATGGGTTTTTGTAAAGAAACTTTTTATATACAATACAATACAATACAATACAATAAGATCCGCCATACTATACATAATATTAATGATTTTTCTGCCAAGTAAGCAGCCACACTATTTATCATATACACATTATATGTATTTTATATGAACAAATATTGTACTTAATTTATTCAGCTGAGTTTTAAAGAAAAATCTGGAAAAGCTAAACATACAACAAATACTACTACTAAACATACTTGACCGTTATTTAGAAATCATAAATTTCATTTCAATCGCAAATGCTGGGCATATTTTGCTGATTATCCTCACAATAAATACGAAAGTATATTTGCATTTTTCACGCTACAAAAACGATGAAACGAATCGAAATGAAATGAAATGAAATGAAATGAAAAGAATTTTTCGCTATTTAATTTTATTTTATTTTTTCATTATTTTTAATAATTCTTTAGTTAAAAATAAATAAGCAAAAAAATTCAAAATTTATACACATATGTATAAACATAAATTGTCATACCCCAAAAACATATAACGAAGCGAACGATAAAGAGATATCTATAGAAATATATATCTGTATGTGTATGAGTATAAATGTATGCATAAATTTATAAATTATGTATATTTTACGCTTGAATGTAGTATTGAGCTTCATCAGATACAATAAATTCATTACGCACACATATTAATGTCATTTCATAATCATAAAACTCAATTAAACCAAAATAACAACAAATCTATGTTGATGTATCTAAAAGTATCTTGTGCTCTCAATAAAATGATAAAAACAAAAATTAAAAAAAAATTATGCTTAATAAAATAAAATAGTATAACAAAAATAAAACAAAATAAAATGGAAAACAAGAACAAGAATGGTATGGTATGATATGGTATTTTAAAATAAGTAAAAATTTTGTCGTACTTTTATTGTCAGCGCCTATTAATTTGTTTTGTTTTGTTTTGTTTGGGTTCATTTGATTTTTGTATTTTTTTTTTTTGTTTCTTGTTTTTAATATTATGGTATACTTAAGTATCTTTGTATGTTTCTATTGTTTGTCAGATACTTTTGCCAACAACTAATACTAACAGACAGGCATTTTACAAAAATTTGTAGAATGAAAATTGAAAATAGAATAAAGATGCGAACGGAACAACAAATTAACAATAAAAATACCAAAATGATGAGATTCAGTTGTTGCATGGAAATTTATGGACGCACAATCTTTTTTGACCATGGCCAAGAATTCAGAACTTATTGTATTGTAGATAGACGCCAAGTTTATTAATTCTTATAGTTCTTAAAGTTTTTGTTCATGAGGATGTCGATGTGGATGTCGATGATGATGATGATGATGAAGATGACGATGACGATGTCTTTGTTGTTGTTATTGTTTATAATACTACTAATGTAGTATATGATTAAATCAAAATTAACAAACTCATCGAAAATATTTGCTGCTACTTTTTCTGAGTGCAAAAAAAAAAAAAAAAAAACAAAATAATATTTAACAAAACAAATGAATTTATGTATTCATAGTTACATACATAGTATATGTATATGTTAAGTATTTGTCTATCTATACATGTGAATATGACATTTTGCTTAGATAGATGGATACATAAATACTACACAAGTATACGCCATATCTGTCAGAATGTTGAGCAATTAAGAAACAAAAAATAAATAAATAAATATTATTAAATTATTTAAAAAAAAAAAAAATGAAGAAAAAAAAGGAACGAACTAAATTTAAAATATCAAGAAAATATATAAAAATGAATTAAATTAATTTATGATTTTTAGCATCCAAACGACTCATAATTTGTTTTTTTTTTTTGGTTTTCGGTTTCCAAAATACTAGTTGTGGCGAAAAAGTATTTCGATCCACATGACTGTAATTAATTGAATTTTTTCCACGGTTTTAAGCGATTTTTGAATGTTAATATTTCAATTTGTTAAGTTTGTTGTATCTTTTACTTTTATTATCTCATTAAAATCAGCTACTACATACATACATACTCGTATATGCGGGCCCCTCACCAATTATGTGCATGTAGTGAGTACAATATTTGTTATATTCTATTCTTATTTTATTCTTAGTTAAGGTCGTTTTAGATTTTTGGCGAATGCCAAATTTTGTTAGTCAATAATTTGACCAACTAAACTACTTTTGAGATTCTCTGCAGTACATATAAATAATTGTATAATAGAAATCCCAAAGGAGACAATTTTTTTTTAGATGTTTAATTTTTATATTGACAATTTAACCAAGGTCCTCTGCATGGTCACTTTTCATTGTTCTGATCTAAATAATTTAAAAAGAATATACAAATCAATGAGCTTATACTAAATGACAATTGTCCAGAACAATGGTAAGGGGATGAACTACAAGAAAGAACTACTTTTCTATCTTTGAAGCTTGCATACACCTACGCATGGAATTTAATATATTTTTATCAAAATTAATACTTATTAGTATTAAAATATAAAGCTATATGAAGTTCCTGCACCACTCTGTTCATGCGGCGATACCTTCTCTATCAGCCATGTATTGGACCACCATCCAAAGTTGGTGAGGACTAAAGCCTAATATTATAAGAATATAAAACTCTCAGATTTCTTGCAACAACCTACAACCAAGCAAATTAATATATAATATAATAATCTATCTATATATATATAAATCAATTGCCTCATGTTTCTGATCTCATCTCTTGAGTACGGCTAAACTGATTTTGATACAATTTTTTGGGAAACTCTAGAATAGTCTGGACAGTGATCCTGTGAATTGGACCTGCTTTTGTCGAAAAATTGGTGGATACAATTTTGCATATAAAGCTAAGAGACTTATTTTAAAATCAATCAAATCGCCTTTCTCAAATATATCAGATAAATAAGTGAATATTAACACTTGATTGATTCGTCTGATTTTTCAAAAGTATTTCAATTTCTGCGCAATGTGCTACAATTAAAAAGAGAACAGCATCACGCACCAACAAAACACGCGGGGTATGCTAGTAATCTATAAATATATGATTCATAGTAACTTTGCTAATAAAATCTAAATTGCCTAGGCCTTTGTAGCTAGTACTCTATTAAAATGGACAACAAGAAAAATTTTCATGAAATCTTATGTATATTCTAGGTAATATATGAGGTACTGATTACAGGAAAAATAACAGTTTTGTCGCAACAGCAAAAGTTTTTTTTTTTAAATCACAATTATAATTTTCGTCCACAAAAATTCATTTTTTTTTCTTCTAATTTTTTCATTTAAGGATTGTGAAACGCTATGAAATGTTCTTTTAAATTATTTTCATGAATGAATGGCGACAGGTCGATCTCTTTGCAAGCTCCAACGATAGTCAGCCATTATATGGGCATCTCACCTTCCCTGATAACACTTCCATAGTACATACGTATGTCTTGGTGAAATTTTTATTCCTGTTCTTCGCTGAAATTACCAAGAATTTCTAGAAATGTTACTAGGCAAGTAGTGTACTTTGATACTCATGTTGCATCCAAGATGCTGGAAGTGAGACAACAACTCTTCAATGCGCTTAATGTAATCATCACCCTAAGAAATTTTGAATTTGAAAACGATATTTCTGACATTGAACCTTTGATCGTTCACCAATTTGCGAATATTTGGGCCGTCATATATATCTGCTTTGAGCTTTTCCGAAAAACTCCAAATATGCTTTTTTCAGAAAGTCTGTTATACTCAAACAATATTTTTGGAAAACATTTTCAGCAAATAAGTAACAAAAACAATTGGATAGTATTTGCAAACCCTTCTCGTCGAAGACATGATAGACATTAGACAGAATTATGTAAAAGGCGAGCGTAATACTAGGTGGTGTGTTTATAGCTCATTTGAGAACTGATGGCAAATTTGAAATCAGTGACCTCGAGTAAAAAATCACTAAATTATTTCAGGAAAAAAAGAAAATTGATTATGTTGACCAGTGTTATCATTTGGTACTTTCTTGTAGATACAGGGTAAGTCAGAAAGGACGGACGTTTTTGAAATGGCTAATAGTTCCCCCACAAAGGGCCGACGGGTGGGGGGTTGGTACCGTTATGTTCGTCCGGTAATAGCATTTTTTTTCAGTCACCGCCATGACCTTGTAGATGTGGGAACACCGCGTTTACGCTTACGAGAGTTTCGTGCGAAATAACGAGTCGATCACAGCTGTTCAGCGCGAATTCCGACGCCACTTCAACATTCATCGGAACCAAAGAGTACCCATGCGTAACACGATCCCTCGGTGGGTGGAAGCACTTCGCACCCGAGGTGTTTTGAGCAACAGACATCCCCCAGGGCGTTCACGAACGGCTCGAATGCCAGAAAATGTTGAGACGATCCGCCAAGCTTTCATGCGCAGCCTAGTTCGTTCTCCAGGAAGCCACGCCGCTCAACTTCGCTTGAGTAATCCATCGGTAAGGCGTTTTTTACACAATGAACTGCATTTCCACCCCTACAAATTGGCAATTGCTCAAGAGTTGCAGCCAAAGGAATTATGAACAACGAGTGAAGTTCGCGCGTGAGATGGAAGCACTCTCAGATCAACATGAGAACCTTATTCTGTTCGTGAGTGATGAAGCTCATCACCTGAACGGCATGGTGAATCAGCAGAACTGCCGTTATTGGGCCAATGAAAATCCTAGAGAATTGCATGGAAGACCTTCGCATAGCCCCAAAGTGACTGTTTGCCAGAATCGACCGGCAAATGGTCGAGAGAGCAGACGCAAACTTCGTGGAACGGCTTCAGCGCTGCATCGCCGGTGTGGGTCATCACATGCCCGATGTTGTTTTCCACACTTGACATTCTTAAATGCTTTGACCTAACGATTCTAAAAATTCAAATTAAAATTTTTTTCAATGATCCTTAACATGTTTATGAATTTTTGAAAAACGTCCGTCCTTTTTATAATTGACCCAATTTAATATTGTAAATGATACCTTGCAAGTGGCTCCCACGATAGAGAACTTATATATATGAAGTCATGGGATCATGGTGGCTTGGAGGATAGATCTGTTTAATACAATTCAGTTGGGCTACTCCTACCATCACAATGGTTACTTCATTTTGGCCTCGAGGATTGTATCTAAATGAAGTTTATTTACCATAAAATCTATAAACTTTTAATGGGCAAGTCACGGCGACTGTGCTGGGAGTTATTTACACAAAAATTTTATCAAAATTTCAATCTTAAAATATCAAAATAAAAGCAAGTGGATTGATATTCAAATAAATAGACAGGTAAGCAAACATATACTTCTTATATATGTAGTACATGTTTAACATAGAGCGGTTCCTCTCAGAATGCTGATAGAGGCGCTTCAACTCATGATTCTGCAATACATTACTCACATCACATTAAAGTGATAATATTGTGTTATGTATGTACGTATGTATATGTATGTATATACATATTTCACACAATTCTGAGCTCTGAACAACAATCAAAATAATAATAACAATTGAAATTTGTTTGTTTTTATTGTATTTGCAACAATTCTTCTTTCTTCTTTCTTATATGTTTTTCATTTTAATTGCTCCCCTTAGTTTTCATTTTGTTTGGTATTTCTGATTTTCATTTGAAAAATTCTCTTTCTTTTGTCTTTTTTTATTATTATTATTATAAATTTTTTTTTTTTTTTAATTTATTTTTATTTATTTTTTTGTTTTTAATTCTGATCTATTTTAATCGTATATGTATACACATTCATATATATACATATATTTTTATACAATATCTATATGTGTGTGTAGTATATGTTCACAATTTTATTGTTTTCGGATGAAACTAAACGAGACCGGAAATCCTATTGCTATTCAAAGTATTTGAACTAAGTATTGCAAATTTGGGTGGGCTCTTGATCTTGATGAGTTCATCTACTACTAGTCGTATTTTGAATATTATGACTGTTTTTTCGGGAAATAAAAACAAATAAGTGTTTATATGAGAAATATTCAAATCTAGTAATATTTGGATACAATTGTACGATTGTATGTAGTGTCCATTCAACAAGAACAGTTTATCACGGCTGTATAAGTTGTTTCTATTAGTTTTTATACCTTTGACACTATTGTGAATAGGAATGATCATTTTGTTATGATGTTTAGAATACAATTTAGAAAGTTCCTAGAAGGTATACGTCTGAAAGTATCAATTGGCCCATGCATGTCAATTATTTTATAAATTCAAACTAGTTGCTCTGTTTTAGAGTTAATATTGAGCTGAAATCTACTGAAAAATATCCCATTCTACTTCCCCCCCAGAGTCCCCGTGAGTTGTGGTCCATTTAAACAAGCCTGGGTATCGACCACAAGTCCCATCGGTACTGAACTACAGACTTAGCGTCATCAGACACATATAAATTATTATTGTGAACAGATATGCTAATCGAAACCAGAGTTTGCTAATTACTGGAAAAAAATGGACCCAAAGCAAAATTCACTTCAAAATCTTGATTTTTTTTAAAGCTCCTACTGCAGTTAAGATCATGGCATCAACTAGCTTTGTTGAAACCAAAATTGGCTTTTTTTTTGACAATTTGCATGACATCCAAAAATCACACAGATGAGAAAATGCAACTCATATGCAAATTTCAGTATTTATAAGTTTGTGGATGAAAAATGTTTGCATCTATTTAAGAACAAAAATCACAAATAGTGTATTGTAGATTTAAAATGATATGGTCGAACCATTCTCGAACCTTTACAGGACTAACATTTGTATAGTCATTTATCCTCAAATGTTCCCCTTTATTCGTAAAAATTCGCTTGTGGCCACTTTTTGCTATATTTCCCCATATTATGTTCACCTTCTTCTTCCTTGATATGACTTCCGCTTAATACATGACCAAACTCTCTGCATGGTCTTGTTTTGCCATCTCACTCGCATACCTTGCTATTTTTAAAGTAATATCTGTCATGTTCTGCCATCTCAATCGCACTCCTGGTTCATATAATTTTTTTTTTTTTAGTTTTTTTGGCTGCTCCTTTTTGATTTTTCAGAATTTTCTTCTTTTTTTTTTAACCATTCCAGTATTGAGACGAATAAAACAAAAAATAACAATTATTGAAATTTTTTCTTGAGCTTTGGCAGGACGAATACGAATCAATTGATTTTTATATACTAAAAATATATATACATATATATAGTGGTCAAGGAAGAAGGAGGAACATATTCGTTGTTTTCTTCTCAAATTTTCACATTCTTTCCATGATTTAATTTTAATCTTTTTCTCTTCTCTTCAAAGGATTTCTTTACTCATATTCATTCCGTTCAACTAACTTTCTAAAACAATTGTTTTTTAACGAATTTTTCTGAGGTCTTTTCCTTCTATTTTATTGCATTCCTCATTTAAATTTCTAGTCTAATGCAGTTTCCTTATATTTAAAAATAGTTTTACTTTCTTCTGATAATCGAGTACCTTTCTTTTCAAATTAATAGCATTTTCCTTATAAAGAACTTTCATGTATTCTACATTATATTTTTTATTAACTTTGATTATCAATTTCTTTCTGATTTAGTATTTCATCAACACATTTGTTCGTTCGTTTCTGAAATCGAGAATTTGCAATACGCGTCTTTCCTTAATTAAGATGTGAATTTCTCTAATCTTTTTTTTTAAATTTTCTGCATTCTACAATAAAACACCAATGTTCAAAACTCACCGTTGGATCTGTGCAACGTGCACATTTGCATGTAAATGTCTTCTTGATTTTGAGGAACAAATGTCTCGCGATATTTGTTGTGAATAACTTCGTATAAGTGGTTGTGATCTCTGTGCCCGACGATATATCTATTGAAGCTCGTACAACCATGTTATTGGTCTTCTCCTCGAACGAATAATAGGAATTCGGTATGCAATCGTGATTCATGACGGCAAACAAGGGAAACAGAGCACGATAAAAGAAATCCTGATTATCATTGGTACGATCAGCGGTCTCATCAAAACCATTTGTACGCAATACAGCAACAGTGCGATTCATAATCTCAATTATTTTTTTATCCGTTGGGAAACTCTTAAAGCATTTTGCAGCATTACGAACCTCTGTACGATGATTGTTGTCCAAATTTGCCTGAAGGCAATAGATCAAATCACGTTGCTCTTTAGTCAAGTTAATGGCACGTGCAACGCAAACCAAACGTATGATCACCGAATTGGCAAGATCCGGTTCAGCTGGTGACCATGACTTGAATAGATCACAATCTGATTTATGTTGTTTCTTTTTGCCACACAGCGAACAAACGGGTAGACCACAACCCTGACGGCACATGAATTTCGTATCTGGCAACATTTTGAAGCATACCGAACATGAATTCAAAGTATCCTCCTTACGGGCTGATGGTCCAATAATCAAAGGACTCTCACGAAAAATAATTTCACCGCGTTTCAGATTACGTGTAGCAAAAATACCACGTCCGGCAATCTTAGAGACACCAACTTCCCAAGCAGGATCCTTATCCTTGAATGGTGCTAGATGCAATTCAAGAAGTTCTGCTGTACGCTTCGGGCAAATCATTATGAAAACTTCAAAAAAAGTGACTTTTTCTTTCAAATTGAAAACAACCAAATTTGATTAAAGTTTGGCGGAAACAAATGAGTTCGCAAAAAAAAAAAAAAATCAACACTATTTTGTTTAGTTTTTTTTTTATGTTTTATGATTTTTACGACTTATTATTAAATGTTTTTATTTTTTTTTTTTTATTTTAAATAAAATTTTCACTTTTCCTTCGTTGTTGCTGTTGTTGTTGTAGCGATTATTGTTATTATATATATATTTTTTTATTCTTGTTATTGTTGTTGTTGTTATTGTTGTTGGGGGTATTTTTCGCGAGGCTGCCGTCTGCAAACTGTCGCCGTTTTTCCAGTTTACAAGATTTTTATTTGAAAATTTTTGCGCGAACGAATCAAACTTTTTACTCTTGTTCTTTTTGTTATTTTGCTTCTTGTTTTTCTTGTTGTTTTTGGTGTTCTTTCGTCGATCTTTTCATTCGTTTTGTGTCAAGTTTGTGCGCCGCTCACAAACGATGATGAGCGAGTAAGCAAAACGGACGCCCGAATGGATGGACAGACATTTGGGAAGGACGGACTGTTGACGGTTGGATTGCTTGTATGAACTGATCTGAATCTGAATCAGAAACAGAATCTTTTGCGGGGCGTCGGCAACAAAATGGCGGCACCATAATTTCTGATTTCTTGTTAATTCATTTATTTTTTTTTTCTTTTTTTTGTGAATATTTGTTTCATTTTTGGATTTAAATTTAAGAAAAACAAATTGCTCTTCTTCTTAAAAAAACCACAAAATCCGAAGAATCCGAATTCTTTTGGCAATTTAACCACTTTTTGGTCTTTTAACAACAAACTAAGAATAAACGAACATCATCATTATCACCATCACATGTTCCTACTACTTATAAACAATCCACCACCGACAAACCAACTGCCTGCCTATATGGTGTACATATGTATGATACTTAAATATTTACAATAGATACTTGTTGTGAAAGAAAACCACTCGGTTCAATCCGCAAAACAGTGACAATGATGACGACGATGACGGCGACAATGACAACGAGAATGACACACAATTAGTGCATTAACACTTTTTAGAATAATTGCTCTGCAAGTGTCTCTGGTCGCTGATTCAACAAAACACTACTATTACATTTGTATTCTAGATGAATTCTAATAAGTATATGGTACACAAAAAGATACATTTTCTTCTCTTTGATACAAATCATTAGGATTTCATTTCATCACTATTATCAGTTCTCAAAGCAACGAAAAAAATTAAAATTATAAAATTCTTTCAACATGATTATGACTTAATATACTCGTACATTTACTTTGATAAATAATAATATATGAATATTATAATTTCAAAAGTTCCAATTTTTCTCCTTTTATTAATAATATACATATACGGTACATGATCAATCGCAACGACTCTTGATTGTAACAAATGATTTAAGTTTCAATATGTACGTACATACACAATTGATCTGAAGCAGCTGGATTTGTAACTGGGTCAACAACAGCTTACTTCAAGCGATTTAAGTAATGAGATTCGTTATCAGAGAAAACAGTTTTAGGCATTGAAATCAGATCAACACTTTGTTTTAATCTGTTTAATCTGTTTTGATGCATGCTATTATTTAGATTACCCTATTTAATACTATTCTACAGTATACACGAATTTTTGACTATGTGCAATTAAAATATTTTTTTTAACTGAAATAATACACATAGTTGTTGAAACGTTTTGTTGGAAATACTGTACCCCTACTTTATATAACATACTATTCTATGGAATTAAATAAGTCAAAAAAATTCTTAAAAAATGATAATTTTTTGTTTCATATACTATGCAATAGTCCAAATAATTCTATTATTGTACATCCTAAGCTTAAGACCATGCTAAGTTTCATACTTGTCTTGAAAAAATCAATTTTCTAAAGAGTGACTTTGTATTTCTTGAACATTAGTGCTTCAGTGCTGCTAGTGCTTGTCAGAATCTACATTTAGTGTTCCAGCTTATTTAAGTGGCATCTCAGTCGATTACTGTAGATCACTCAAAATGCCAGCTTCTTTCATTGCATATCTAACAATACCTTTTCTCTTTTTTCAGTTCCGATTTATTTCATAAATCTGAGTACATATCATCAGCAAAACTCCAAAAGTGTTGGATGATAATCCATAAAATGGTGAGCAAACATCCAACGCGTGTTGTATGATAATACATAGAAAGTTAACAAAGTCTCCAATAGTGTTGAATGATGATCCACAGAAAGGTGAACAAACCTCTAACGCGTATTGTATGATAATCCATAGAAAGGTAACCGTATCTTCAACAGTGTTGAATGAAGATCCATAAAAGGATGACCAAATCTTCAAATATGTTGGATGATAATCCATTGAAAGGTGAGCAAACCTGCAACAGTTTTGATTGATAATCCATAGAAGGGTAAGCAAACCTTCAACGCATGTTGATGATAATCCATAGAAGAGTGCAGGGTTAAACGTAATACAGCTGCTTTTTGGGGTTCCGTACCCAAAGGGTGTCAACGGGACCATATTACTAAGAGAACCGTAATAGGTAGAAATATTCACAGAGTGTGCAATTCATATACGTGTATAACGACAAATAAAAAAAAATAAAAATAAATAAAAAATTAGTGGAGTCCCCATACAAACCCAAATTCAAAGTTATGTTCTTATTAGAAAAACTTTTTTGATTTTTGTCTTATCGAACTGAAATTTGGACACTATCAGTGTCTAATCTATATTCAAGAAGCATGTAAATGTCTAGGATTCCTACCTCCGATACAAACCCAAATTCAAATCAATGTTCTTATTAGATAAACTTTTTTGTTCTTTGTCTTATCGAACTGAAACACTATAAGTGAGTGATCAATATTCACATACCATGTAAGAGTGATACCTCCCATTTTGGTTAATTTGTTTTTAGCATTCTTTTAGGCGATATTAATTTGCATACTGAACAGTATGTACTACAGAACCCTTCCTAAGACTGATTTTTTAGTTATTTTATTTCTTTCTATGTTAATTTGATACCAACAGATAAGTTAATTTGGTTGTACTATTGAACTAAGGGTGATTAATTGCCATATGCTGTCTTATACCAAATTAGATTGGACTGTAAATGTGACAGACTAAACTTTGTAAACCATATTGACTTTGCAATAGCAACACGTTGCTCTTCTTTATATTCATATTAAATACTGTACCACTTTCTGTTTTGTGAATTTGAATTGAGTGTGCCCGATGATACCTAGTGATTGATTCTAGGATCAATGACAATTGTTTTAGGTAACTCTTCAGTCTCCTGCATGTGGTAAATTAGAAGCAATACCAATATGTAAAAATTCATATGTATTTTTCCAAGAAAACTCTTACAGATCGATAACTTCTTATATCTCGACCAGAACTTGAAGATCATACAAGATAGAAAGTGAGTATTAGTACAGTATAATATCTAAAGCTAATTCTCTTTATAAACATAGTATTCTAATGAGGAAAATTCTGGTATCTCACTGAAAAAAAAGTGTGAATTTCATCAAAAACTCTAATTGTCGCTGGATTATTGTCCACTATCTAATGAAAAGTAATAAATTCTAAATCAGTTTTAGATTTTGACCACAATCACAAACAAATTGCTGGAGTGGAGCCAAGAAAAAATCTAGTGTAATTTGGAACACAATTGATGTGTCTTAATGACAACAGACTTAAGTCTGATGAAATGAATACTAAGTAGTACAATATTTTCTTAATGTTAAATTTCCAAAAGAAGTGCAAATAAAAATAAAATTAAAATTTGTGCAATACAAAAAACATAAAAAAATAAGTTTATCTTCTTCATCGGATCGTCATGCAAAGCAGGAAAAAAACAAATTTCTCGCTGATGTTGCCCCAAGCGTAACGAACCATGTCTGCGTGTCCTACAACACATGTCCGTGTCCGGCTCAAAAAAGCTGCCAGCGCCATGTCAACGCCGTGTGGCGTTTGCTTGTCACCTTTTCTTCAGTATTTTTTTTTAATTTTATTTTTTTTGGTTTTTGTAAAATTGCAATAAAATTAATTGCTCAAATAAAGTGAAGACTCTTGATACATGAATGGCAATGCAATGATGTCTTCTGTGCAGACTCTATAGAGATTTGTCTGTATGTTTTTGATATCAACAAATCTACGAAATATATCATCATGATTTTAGACACCTTTTGCCTACTTTATGCATGCAAATGCAAAATAAAATAATAAAAATAATAAATAAATAAAAAATAAACCAAAATCAAAACCAAACATTCGAGAATGCAATTCAACGATGGCGAAGTAGCAAATCACGCAAACAGAAAAAGCACAGAAAAACTGTGAATAAAATTTACATCAAATTATATACACAACAATATTTTGAGAATTTATTACAAAAATATTAGAGATATGTAAATTTCCGAAACAAATTTTCATCGCCCGCACTGAAAAAACAAAAATCCTCATCATCATCACCATCATCACGATGAATACTATATGGTATAGTATGTATAAATGTATGTTAGTATGTTAGAAGAAACATGAACGAACATACGTACACAACACAAATAGAGAATTGCTTTACCCTCGCGAACATCGTTCTTCTGCACTCCACTCCACTCCACTCTCTTCCATTCATCTAAGCAAGGCATCCGCAAAATTTTCAGAGTCAATTAAAAATTGTTCATTTTTACTACGAAAATTCTAAGGTGGACATAAAAACCACATAGCAAAGCAAGGTAGTTGTACAAGAAGTATGTTTGTGTACTCGAATCGCGAATATCTGTAAGCACTCGGGAAGGAGTGGACAGACGAAAGAACGAGAAATGAACGCAATTAAAATTTTTCTTCTATTTTGTCATACGCTGCTAAAGGCAACAGGACCGTCGCAGTTGAAGCCGACATCGGCGTTAGCATCGCTGATATTGCCATTTGCTTTGGCAACACGATGCAATATTGTAACGAAGAAGTGAAATAAAATACAAAATATTGTTTATAAGTATATACTAGAATATAGAATATAAATTTTTGGTTTGATACCATCGAAAATTGCACACCTTTCCCAATCTTACTCCTAAGAAATATTATAGAAAAGTTACGATTCAAAAAGATTTTCCTACAGAAGTATATTATATTACCCATATTATAGAAATGTAAATTTTGGGAGTCTGTCCCGCGAATGAAACAATTTAGATTTTAATCTCAAAAAAGCAAAAAAAAAATTCTTAAATATATCAAGATTATACCATAGTGTGGTCACTGTAGACTTATGTATATATCACTTAAAAAAAGCTGGATATTGACTCTAGTTACAGATCCTGACGAGATGGGTGATGAAACCGTAGTTCAGAAACCGTAGTTCATCTCTAATCGAAATATGAAGCTCTAATGTAACAACTGGGAGAAAATCATTGCTCACTGCTTTTATAACACTCCATCTTCACTGCATAGGACTTTGCTATTCTAAAAGCCTGTCAATTTGCTGTCCACAATAACTTTGTAATCTGCTCTGACAGCCTTTCCGTCTTGTTAGCCATGATAACAATGACTCCACGATTAATCCAGAAATTCTGCATTCAACACAGCAACAAAATTTCCATATTCTGGGATCCGAGTCATCAAGGGATACACGGAAACGAATATGCTGATGTGACGCCTCGCCTCACTACTTTACACCGCCTAACTCCAAGGATATAAAGAACCTCGTCAACTGTCACCTTCGATCGAAGAAGCACAATTTAACCGTAGCTATTCTGCCAACAACCCGACGTGTTCTAAAATATCCTTGCGACGGGTATGCGGTACATTTATTCGCCTGCGCATTGGACACTCACAGGACACCCAAAAACCTCTTCTCAACGAAACCATGCCCTCTCTGTGAAGCTGATCGGACCGTAGACCAGAACTTGGGAAGCATCAGGGCCTCCCTTTTTAGTTCCCAAATTCCATCCCAACTATTAAAAAACCATACATCCCTTAATATTGCCAAATTTTATAAATCTTTTAAGTACTCTTATATAAATATTTAGGCCATAGATGTAATTAAATCACGAATCGAAGGCCCCACAACCTAGTGCACGTTAAAATTGTATATTAAGTCTAATATTAGCTATTAAGTTTAATGAAAAATAAATCAAAATTACAAGCAAGACATCATCTGGATCGATCCAAAATCTTCTTATATCTTACGGTAATATGTATAATCTGATCTCCCCTTAATGTAATTATAATTTTTAAGACATCACATCTTGCGATTAATTAAATATATTGATAAATTTAGTAGTAGTAGTTATGGTTAAGAGACACTGAGAATTACAGCTTTTTACAAATGTCGGGGTTCCATCGCAAGAAAAAAGTTTTCAGATTTTGAGGAGATCACTTTGATCTCATTTATGATATGAATCAGCAAACCTAATCGACTGTTTAAATGTATTAAAAGCTTTAAATTTTAGGCAACATGGCCACAAAATAATATATTTTTTTTAACTGCAATAAAACCAATGCCAAGCTGATAATGATAACAGATATGATACGTATCTAAAAAAACATCCATACGCTGTACTTATCACTTTAGTCCACAGTATAATTGTCTTGTATTGTATAATAATTACATTATCATAATCAATAAAGGCTGGAACAGAATGGTGAAGCTGAAGCTGAAGCTGAGTCTGAAACCGGACAAAAAATCAAGAGCAGCTGTTTCTATGTGAACGATCACAATGTGAAGCTGAGTAGTTTGACTTCATTCGGCTTCAAATCATCTGGCTCTCCCTGTCTGTCTCTCAAATGACAAGCACAGCTGATTTCTATTCAAAACAAAAGCGAAAATCGATGAAAGCGTATCAAAGTTGATTATGCTGGTAGAGAAAAGTAGAGAATTTTTGTATAATTTAAAGCACTGAGGCTGTTCACTTTTTTTTCGGGCTTCAGCTTCAGACTCAGCTAGAATCAGCTAGACTCAGCATCAGCTTCACCATTCTATTCCAGCCTTAAGTAATACAAGGTAAGTCGAACCTATCTTGTCTGTCCACAACTGAACTCTTGCTTTTCTTTTCCAAAGAAAACAATTATCTCTAGGTAGGTACAAAATGACTCAATCGATTCGAATTTAACTTTCAAATTTAAAAAAAAAAAATTGTTTTCTCAGCAACAATTAAAAAAATTAAGTTTCAGCATGATAGCTCAAAAGTTGACGAAACATTTTGCATAGACAAGACACGTTAAGATCAATTCTTGACACAATTTCAGATCATTTCCATAATAATTAAACTTTATTGAGCCCAAGTGTGATGATTCTTAATACGTACAAAACAAACACTATGGCAAAATGGTACGAATGCAATTTATATGTATATAAATGCATATAATATGAATCATATGATGAATATACCATTTATACTTACTATAGTTGCATTTTACAAGATTTGCAAAGTAGGCCCATGAAAACAAAGAGTTACAGACGAATGAGTAAATCTAAGTGGTTGCGCTAATAAGAGAATATGAAAGATATAAAGAGATCTTAAGACGATTATTCAAGCATGTTTAAGTATATCCGACAATATGACCAATCTAATCTAATTCAAGCAACCAACCAACTAACTAACCAACCAACCGATTGAACAACAGACTTGACTGACAGACCGACCAATTGTATGTGGGTGTTAGCTTTTCTATATTTTTATACAATATGTTTTTCTGAAAATCAAATTAATTGAATAAATGTCACACAAGCAGAGCTGAAGCAAAGCGATGCATTAAGATTTGTTGGTGACACTTAAAACAAAAATATTAAAAATATTATCATACTTTTTAAAACGGTATATACGAGTTGATACACTCATAGAATACCCTTTACACATACTAATGCCTTTGAAAACATTACAATTGCAAATGATAAATACTCAGAAAAATTACCGTACTAGAAGATATTATTTCAGAGTCTTGTGAAAGTATTGGTGGGCAATAGATGGTTGTGTATTTTGGGGACTTTCCAATGCTCTACCAATTGATCTCTTTAAACTGATTATTTATACGTTTATTTATCCTTATATATATATGTAGGGTATAAAACTACAATAAACAAAATCACTAAAACACATAAATCCATCGGTATACTAGATTTAAAAATTATAGCATGGAAAGTTGGTTGATCCCTCTTGTTAATCTTTTTCATTTTTATTTTATGGTATCGTATATGCTGAGTGACCAGACAGACATCTTGTAAGATCGTTCAATACATCTGATCAAAGAAAATTGATCTAAATTCAATCACGAAGAAAAAATTCCATTTTCACAAACAAGAAGAATTTATGTTCGATTTATTGAGATTTTCAATTTGATTGACTTGAACAGCAACGAAAAAGTTGACAAAATGTATTTGTATCTTGATACATTTCTAAAAAAAAATATTTGATCTTTTCATTTTAACATAAATTTAGGAAGACAAGAAAAAGTTGTGAAATACAAGAACAGCCTTCATGGCTCTTAAATAATTCATTTTTAAGCTATGAACTGTTATGAAAATGATATAATTTTTAATGACAATAAACCAGAAAGAAGGTTTTCATTGGATATGCCAAAGATGAAATATTCTTCACGCTCCTCCGGGTTGCATACAACCTTCCTTTCTTAGCATCACATAAGTTTGCCATATAATTTGGGATTGTATGGGAGGTACCCCTCCTGGTAACCCTTGGATCATGAAATTTACATGGTTGATAAATATGGATCAGAAACTTATAGTGTCTAAATTTCAGTTCGATATGTTAAAAAACAAAAAACTTTTTCTAATAAGAACAATAATTTAAAGGGGGGTTTGTATGGGAGGTACCCTCAGCTCTTTAGCTAAAAAACTGAGGGACTAGTTTGCATACATATTTACAGATAGATGGACAGACGGACAGAAGGACAGACAGACATGTCTAAATGAACTCGTCTTATGGAGCTGATCACAAATATATATAATTTATGCGGTCCGCGATGTCTCCTTCTGTGTGTTACAAACTTCATGACAAACTTATAATACTATTCACTCCCGTGAAGAGTATAAAAATATCTATAATGCTTTATAGCCAAAGGCCGTAGCAGGTTAGTTTAGTTTTCCTTTTTTGTAACAGTATAAAAAAAAATCTTAATATTTTTTAAATAAAATCCATTGCAGATGGATGGTTTAAATGATTTGCTAATGTGGTCTCATTTTGTCTTCACTATGGTCTTGAGTCAGGTACGTTAGAAGCTTAAGAGGAGATCCACCTCATCTCATTCCATACAGGTGTGTATTTCCTTCAGCCCTTGATGCCTATTATTGTTTTACAGCTCTCTCTATTTAGCTTTTCTACAGTATTCAGTATTATTTGCTTTATATACATTATTGTGCAATAAGCGATATCGGTTATTGGTTCCATCTTTAAATTTTGATAATGTGTCATGTACATCTCCTTGAAAAATATTCTATTTTATTTTTATGGCCCTGTGCAGCATGGTCTCAACACACTAGGAATAAATAGAGGCCCATGCATCTTTAAATACAGATTTGTATAGTTCCAGAGGAACGATTTCGTACTCCAAGACTGAGGCAATTTGCCCAGAGAGTCACCTGATGATAGATAAGGAAACGTTGGACTTATCTATCAGCCATCCCGACAACTTATGCAGGGCCTCACAAGGATGTGTAATATGTGATGCATCTATGCCTTGAAAGACAAGACATAATGGCAGGACACTGGCTGTCCTTTTTCCGCCAAAAAATACTTGCTGAGGATACTTCGACCACTCGAAGTCATAGAGGAAGAAGATACTCTCTCTATCACTATGTGTGAGCTAGCAACACTTACACTCATTCTATCTTACACTTATAATTTTCAATAAAAAATATATTTAATGCAATAATTCTTCATGTGTGACATACCATCACTTATTGAAGCATATCCGGAGATGTAAATTTTTGAATAACTTCTCTAATATGAGAACTCAGTTATTTTGTTTGTTTAGATGTTGCACCTGTTCTTTCAATGTATTTCGAAACAATTCTATTGATTATTGCAATCAATTGCAATATATTCATTGCGGAAAACCTCTACGGCTAGCAAAGTGCTCCTGTTCCTACAAAAATAAAAGGCTGAACTGACTTCTGAGCAATAGGAGCAAATTCAGTTTGGAAAACAAGTTGTTAGTTTATAAACAAACCGTTACTCCTTCCTGAAAGTATGGCATCCAAGTATGAAATACATCATATCGCAGGAAATTCAGGTTATTCAAAACAAGGCCCTCAGAACAATCACCAATGATCCCTGGTTTGTTCATAATAAATACAAAAAGAAAAAGAAAAAAAAACATATAAGGCTTTGTAAACAACACATTTGAGACTTCAGTTGAAAGTTTTCCTCAATTGGAAACACATTTATCTCCTGAATAAAATAAACCTAAAATCAAATCAAACAGATTTGTTGGTGTAACACAAATTCTCGGAGTGGTTGTGGTGGCACAATAGTAACGCATCAATAGAAAAGCACATTAAAAAATACTAGAAACGATCAATTGAGAAGCACACCATCGATTGCTTATCATACTTATCATCATGGATGCTTCGAAAGACCGCATTACGGATAAACAGAACAGTGCTGAAGGAAACGATAACAAAAAAAAGAATGTCTTCAAAGCCAATTACAAACCAACAGCAAGCGTTGTATCTGATACTATTAGCTGTAATATCAAAAATGATGGCAAGCGTCAACGTAATCGTTGTGATAAGTGTGGCAAGAAACTTTGCTTATCTGCTGCGTTCTCGTGTCGTTGTGGCGGCACATTTTGTGCTAAGCATCGTTATAGTTTTTCACATGATTGCAATGTGGATTATCGTGCCCTGGGAGCTGAGCAAATTCGACGAGAAAATCCCATTGTAAATGGTGAAAAAATACGCAAGTTGTAAGAGTCACCAAAATCACAACTCACTCACTCACTCACTCACTCATATGCATATGTTATACTTATATATACTATTTGTTCTCTTGTTATATTTATGTTCTGTTAAATGAATGCTAGCAAATAAAAAACACAAAAAATAGCACCCAAAAAATGTAGTGATCTTTATTGTGAGGGGTACGGCATTTATTGGTCCGATTTACTACCTGTTGATAATGACACTGTCAATTTTTGCGCCACCATTTGTTTAGCGTAGTTTTGTTTTAACTTTCCACTAAACGAATATGGTTCGCTTCTATTTGGATATATATATATACTTTGAAATACTGAAAACTTATTTTGAATGTTGGTCATTTATGGTCAAAATATTGTGAAGATTGCTTACAAAATTTGGAAGAAATGAAGCGCCCATCGAGCCTGCAATTCGAAAATTGTTGGATAAAGTGTGTGAAACTGGTATGCTAGTTAATGCGAGATGTCTGCCACACACTTCTAAAGCAATCGCTGCTGTGCCTGAAAGTGGACTATGTCCACAGCTGCGATTTGACGCCGTTGGACTCATTGAAAGATAAAGTTTGTATGCCGACAATCCCAAACAATTGATCACTTGAAACAAAGTGCCTGAGAAGTTCCGGCATAATTTAATGAACAAACCAAAATGGGACCAATAGATGTCCCACCCTTTATTTACAAAATAATCTATCCTCTCATAGCGTTGACAATAGCCACAAACAATAAGCAACATCATCCATTGCTAAGGTGGAACCGGGGCATTTCTCTACTTGATTGAAGACAAGCGTTGCGTCTGCACCATAGATTCGTACAGTTCGCTGGATACTGACGATACTTAGTCACTAAGACAACACGTTACAGACGTTTTGATATAGTATAGGGTAAAATATAAAAGAATAGTTGCACCTTGCATATAAAGACTCACCTTCTTGCGCCGCTGCTGCTTGACTTCTTTCATGCGACTCGCTGATGGTGTTCGGTGCATGTGATATGCTGTGTGCTGGGTGCTTTTCGTATAGCCTAGTTATGATTCTGGCACAACATTGTTGAGGTCGGTCATTTTCTTCCAACGGGTTTCAGTCGTACAAATATCCAAGACACCATAGCATTTGCATTTGTCCCTTTTCATCAACGTAGATACAGTTTCTATGCCCGCCTATCAACAACAAAAGTATATGTGTTAACATGCAATTACAAAATACATGCGGGATGTGATTTCCTTTGACTCATTTCATTATTGAAAATGGATTTGTTTTGTTATACACAAAATCTTAATCTTAACTTTGTGAACGACAGTCGTTACTAAGAAGAAGACTAGTTGCTTTCATTCCGCCAATTTGAAACGCTAACTTAAAATACAAAAGAAGGCATTTTAAACAAAAACCATAATACGATGCCACCACCATCTGAGGAGTTTGAAAGAGCCAAAGAAAGTTAAATAAAAACTTTTGAGCTCAACAAGCGGTATGGCTTTGAAGGTTGGCTTAGCAACATTGTTTGGTATCACAATCTCATATGTAGACTTTTAAAAATCTTCGTTTTCAGATTGCGCAAAACCTGATGCTTATGTAAAAATTGCAGAATAAAGATATGGACAAAAACTGTAATGAAGCCTTGGAATAGGTAAAACAACAAATTAACTTGACTGATTTCGAGAAAACTTATCAACTTGAACTTAAAAAACGTAGCAAAGGATCAAATATAAAGAATATCTCGGAATATAAATCGTTTTCCAAATACTCTTCAGATTGAGATTACATACAGAAGTATACACCCAGTTGACCAAAACTATCATAAAAGATACGTTTGCGATAGTTTTGCTTATCTTTTGCACACAAAACTATAGCGGTCGTATCCGAAAACGATAAGCGAATGAATCATCTGTCAGTTAGTTTGTGGCAGCAAATCAATAATTTGCGATAGTCGTAAAGGTTACTTTAGTGATATTGCTTTTGGACCGTTTGCGACAATGTTTTTGTGTCTTTTCTCGCGTCTCATAAAAACCGTTTTCTATCTCTTTTTTACCTATTGTTTCTTATTCATCATATTTATACCCGCAAAACTATCTTTAACAAGAACGTTAACGGACATGAAGCGAATGTTGAAGCAACGTCCGAATTTGGTCACACAACCCTCGTTTCTGAGCCCGTTTGCGATAGTTTAAACATTCGCTGCTTGGTCCACTGGGTAGAGTATTTAAAATATGCTACCAATTTGATGTTTTGTTGCCCTGCCGATTTTTGTGGAAAGGAAAAGTTCATAACACAAGAAGTTTTGAAAATTGACGATAAATTCCGCCAACAAATAGTGGACACTGCTGAAGAGAAACAGGACGATTGATCAGAAAAATGTACAGCTTCTATGCCCCAAACAATTTCTTAAATCATTTATGTCAGCTACGTATACAAAAAATTGTGAATATTCATTTGGGTTTTGAATAGAACAAAGAAAAAAATGAAATTTAATCATCTCTTACTCTAAAAATCTTTTAATTCAATGTAAACCTGGAAGCAATTTGTTGAGAAGAGAATGTTGATAATAGGTAACATTTATATGTATGTACATATGTATGTGGAGGAACGAAAGCAATTAATGAAATAATGAAAATTCGTCTGCAGCAGGAGAAGAATATAAAAACGAATAATAAAAAATAAATTCAATGAAACAGTAATATGGTGGGGGATAGAGCACAACCTATGTAGAAAGCACAAGAAAAAAGGAGCCACATCCATCCAACGTAACCATAAGTCTATAGAAGTCAGTTGGATTGGTTTACTAGGACAGTTGGAAAAGTGAATCGTATTATGCGGACAGCTATTACACTTTGCAATTGTTATCGGAGAGAACTAAACATATTCTGTAGCTACTACAGAATAAGAGACCAGTCCAATCTGAACTGTGCTGAAGAAGTCTCATTCTCAAGAACAGATTTATAGTGACTACTACCAAGTGTGCCGTCCAATTAAAATCCTACGTCCTCCTTGTAATCTATGAGGAAACAACGCCCTGCAATTGGGGTGTGTACTCATATTTAAAGCCAGCAGATACTACATAATTAGAAAGTAGTACATAATGCAGATGAACCAATAATACTTTTGCTTTCTGGTGGATACATTGGCCATTTGGAAGCAACCGATGACTGTAAGAACGAATTGTATTATTGGAAAACATGATTGGCTGAATTCGAAGAAGAGAAAGAAAATAAAGACGAAGAAAATGACGCAGCATAAGATGATGAAGAATGCTATTTTGAATGGCTAAATTGATTTAAGCATTAAACCAACAAAGGAAAGTCTTTCATGTTTTTAGTGTTCCGTGCCCCAAAAATTTTTATACATAGTGCATAGTGTTAAACCTTGTGCGCTGGTACGGAACCCTTCGTGTGTGAGTCAAACTCCCACTTGACTGATTCTATCATTGAATATTATTAAGGGATCCTGTTTTGAAAAATTGGCTTCGAAAAGTGTCACAAAATGTAATGGTGTGCAAGGGAAGGAAGAGAGAAGAATGAAAAAATGAAATTGAAAATGATTAAGGGCTGCTGTTTTACAAAATTATGTTAAAAAATGTATATGAAAAACGTTACGAAAATCTGTTACGTGGAGGCGAGGAAGTCGTAAAGACTGTTCATTTTTTATCAGTTCGAATTTTGCAAACATTTATGTGACACGGTGTCCAGTTTAAAAAAAAAATAAAATAAAAAGTGGTAAAAATATTAATTAAAATGCCACCAAAGAAGAAGAAAGCCGAAGACAAGGCTTCGTCGACGTCCCTGTCGGAATGCAGGCGGAAGTCGGTGAGTACGAGGCAGCAGATTCGGAAGGATGCTTCCGTTCCTGCTGTGGACTTGTGTGACGGGGTGGGGAACAAGGGAGCTTTCCTTGTTCCTGATGTCCCGGGCCTTCCGCGTCAGCCTCTGCGTCTGATAAGCGTAAGGGGACTGATGTGGAGAAGTTGAAGGCGATCACGACGGATGTATTAAATTGCATCCTGGATGATGAGAGTGGTGTGTCTGGGGGAGTGTTCCGCACTATCGTG
The DNA here is from genome assembly GCA_037043315.1 of Amiota communis. NCBI lineage: Eukaryota > Metazoa > Arthropoda > Insecta > Diptera > Drosophilidae > Amiota > Amiota communis. The sequence continues at coordinate 192,782 of JBAMAV010001065.1, forward strand.
TCGTACACGACCCAGTATGAGCTGTTGCCAACGTGGTTGATTGCGGAGAATGAGCGCCTAAAGGGACGTTTAGATATTGCTCACGCATCAAGAGGGGGAGCTCAAAGCCTCCAGGGGAGTTCATCTGTGAGAATGCCCAGTGTTGTCACGCCGGCTTCCCCTGCTGTGAAGCCAGTTGAGACCTGGTCCTTGGTTGTCAGAAACAAGACTTCTGGCAAATCTTCCAGGGATGTGGTTGAGCAGGTGGTGAAGGAGGTCGGCCAACATTGGGAGTTCGCTTCCATGAGGTGAAGCCGCTACGCGATGGTGGTGCTATATTTCGCACTCCATTGGTGGCGAAGTTGACAAAAATGAAGAAAACGCTAAGTTTGGTGAGGTGGGTTTGGAAGTGACTGTCAAAGAGAAGATAGGTCCTAGGGTGGTGGTTCAGGGGGTACACTCGCAGATTACTCCTGATGAGTTTATGAGGGAGCTTTTTGAGATGAACCTGAAGGAAAAGATGAGTGAGGGGGAGTATAAAAAGAGTGTCCGCCTGTGTAGTAAGCCTTGGGTGGGGACCGCTGACGGAGCGGTGAATGTTGTCTGGAAGGATCTGCTGTTGCCATGCAGACCCTTCTAGAGTCTGAGCGCTGCTATATTAAGTGGTTCTCATTCAGGGTGCGCAGCTACAAGCCTGTCTTGGGTTGCTTCCGTTGCTTAGGATTTGACCACAAAGTAGCGGAATGCAGGGCCAAGGATGATGTTTGTCGCCGTTGTGGGCAGACGGGTCATCGAGTGGCACAGTGTGCAAATGCGCTAAATTGTCACAACTGTGCATTTAAGGGCTTGCCGTCGGGGCATCTGATGATGTCTCCGACATGTCCTATGTACAGTGCCATTGTTGCCAGGGCGAAGGCGCGACACTAAGATGATTAGATTCCTTCAGGTAAATTGTCACGGGTCGTATGCTGTAACGTGCTAGGTAGGAGCTTCTATGTGTGACAGTGGCAGTGGAATTGCCCTGCTTCAGGAACCTTATGCGACCAATGGTTGCGTGATAGCAGGGTAAATTCTTTTGTGGTGGTGAATGATGTCAGTATTGAATGCACATTGGTGAATTCAACTGACTATGGTGTTTGTGTGAGTGTAAGTGGTATTTTTGGTAGGATTTTTGTCGTGAGTGTGTATTGTAAGTTTAGTGAACAGCTGGAGCCGTACATCTTGTACATGGATGAGGTGCTACTTCTGGCGAGTAGCGATCCTATCATCCTTGGTATTGACGCGAATGCATCGTCCCCCTTGTGGTTCAGTAAAATATCTAGACAAGCGTCTTGGTATTTGAACTATCAACGGGGTGAGGTGCTGGCGGAGTTGACTGTGTCTCGGGATGTTAGGGTTGTTAACTAACCCAGTGAGTGGTACACCTTTGATGGCCCAGTAGGAAAAAGTGGCATTGATGTCACTTTTGTGAATGAGGCATCAATGAGGTTGTTTGGTTTCGAATGGCGGATTAAGGGTGGGTGGGGTGCGAGTGATCACAACCTCATTGAGGTTGTTATGACTTACACCCCAGTTGTGAGTGAAAGACTACCGTTGAGTGGTTGGTGTGTGCGTAATGCAAATTGGCCACTTCATGGTATGTATTTGACGGAAGCGGCAACGGAAGTTCCGTTGTTTCGCTTTCGTTGTATGAGTGTAGATGAGCAGATCGAGTGTGTGGATAGATGGATGAGTGGTGTGAATGATAGGATGTTTCCAAGATTTCGTAACTGGAATCTAAATTTTTCCCTCGGACGGATCCGAGCGTTACTCTGCCTCAGGTGGAGGGCCCTTGCGATCCGCTCCAGGCTGATGAATTGGAAGTGGCTTTCTCGATGTTAAAGTCGAGGAAGTCACCTGGTTTGGATGGAATGACTGGAGAGATGTGCAAAAGCATCTGGAAGGCCATTCCAGACTACATGAATGTGCTCTATGGCAAGTGTGTGTCTGAGGGATATTTTCCCAAGGTATGGAAGTGTGCTAAGGTGATTATGCTGAAGTCACCCGATAGAATAAGGAGTGATCCTCGTTCTTTTCGGGGCATCAGTCTCTTGCCGGTCCTTGGAAAGATACTGGAAAGAGTTCTGGTTGAAAGGCTTCAGGAGAGAGTAAATGAGCAAATGTCTGATTTGCAGTTTGGGTTTAAGAAAGGGAAATGCGTTGAGGATGCTTGAAACTATGTGTCTGATTGTGTTCGGACAAGTACTTCCAAGTATGTCCTAGGTGTATTTGTGGATTTTATGGGTGCGTTCGACTATCTGAGTTGCGATTGTGTGTTGAGGAAATTGAGTGATTGTGGAAGTCGGGAAATGGTTCTATGGAGAAGCTATTTTTCTGACCGGAGTGCTTGTGTAGTTGGTGTGAATGGTAATGTGAGTATAGATGTGGTTCGTGGTTGTCCACAGGGTTCTATCTGTGGTCCATTTATTTGGAACCTCATGATGGATTCCCTGTTGAGACAGCTCGGACAAGTATATAAGTATTGTGCGTATGCGGATGATTTGCTCATCATTATTGAGGGGCAATCGCGTTTGGAGATTGAGCGTAGGGGCCAAGAGTCCATGCGCTTAGTTTCTGAATGGGGCAGCGGTGTTGGTGTTGGTGTGGCAATTGATAAGACAGTGACAATGTTGCTCAAGGGTACCTTGGCATAACCATGGGTGAGAGAATGAATTTTGTTCCTCACATTGCTCGTCTTAGAGACCGGTTGTTCAGTGTGGTTGGGAAAGTGCGCCGTGTTTTGCGGAGTGATTTGGGTCCCAGTAGAGGTGCTGTTCGTGCCATTTATGGGGGTCTATATGTTGCTTGTGCAACATATGGATCTTCTGTATGGTACAAAGCGGCATGTTCTGCTGCAGGCAGGAAGAAAGTGTTATCATGCCAGAGGGTTATGATATTGGGGTGTGTGCCTGTGTATCGCACTGTCTCTACTGAGGCTTTGCAGGGGTTGCTTGGAGTGGTTCCTCTTGATTTGGAGGTCAGGCGTAAGGCCATTGACTTCAAAATCAGGAGAGGATTACCGTTGCTGCAGGATGATTGGTTGCATGGTTTAGATTTGGAGAGCTTGGGTCGAAAAGAGTGTAAGAGATTGTTGAATGAACAGGTTCTGACTGACTGGCAAATCAGTTGGGACGATGGTTTGAATGGGCGGGCAACATACAGGTTCATTCGGGATATAACATTTGTTGGCAGTCGACCGGCCTTTGGTTTTAACCTCTGGCTCGGATTCCTGTTGACTGGTCACGTTTCCCTTAATGCGTTTTTGCATTTAAGGGACCCATTCCGCCCTTGTGGCGCGATCGAGGAAACGTGGCAGCATGTTCTTTGTGAATGTTCTCTGTATGATGATTTGAGGGACTTGAATGCGTTCGGTATTTCTAGGGCTAATGGGGATTATGATTTCAGTCAGGCGCTCTCCAGTAGGGATAGTGTTAGGAGATTGAATGAGTTTGCACGTGCAGTTTTTATTAGGCGTCGTCCGCTTGTAGTCTGAGGGATGAGTGTTTTGTGTGTGAGTGTATGGGGAGGGTTTAGTGTTGTCTGGGGGGCATCAGTCCCTGAGCTTCATGGAGCTGTACTGGTAGTGACTTTGTCACGCTACCCTACCGCTACCGCTATTTTTTCTGGTACCACGGGCGTTTGGAAAAGTAGCGGTCTCAGCCTACGATCCATTCGCTAAAGTCCTTGTGACAGTGGGAACATAGTTCGTGTTTGATCGTTGATCTAATAATTGCTGCCTTGGCAGAAGATGTGGGAATAGACCTCGCTCCGAACAGTGAGAAAGCTATATCCATGAATATTGTGTATACTGTGCCATCTGCGGGTTCTGCCTGCATTCTATTCCAGTGAGCTATGTTCGATTTTTGGGACACCAACCCACGAACTATTTGGGTTTCAAATTGGTAGTACGGGTGGTCAGGAGCCAACGGAACCTGTTTCCGTCCTGGCCAGCGGAGACGGCCCCACTATGGGAGTATCGTGGTGGCTGTGGTTGTACCCAAATGCGGGTAGAGTGTGAGCTCGACGTGGAGTTGCGTTATACAACCAGGTGCTGTGTGGGTCAGAGAGCAGCAGAGGCTTAGATAGGCCTTGTTCCTAACCAAGGAATGAGACATACGACCAAAATAAGTATGGCTTAAGATTGGTACCTGCGGATATATATCCAAGGGGACGTTGATTGACGTTTATCAATCCCTGTGCTTGGCACCGCTATATTAAGTCTCTACGACAGGTGTTCACGTTAAACAAATTGACTTTCATTGTTCATTTTTTAAGATTTTATTTTCGCGAATTTATTAGTATTATTTCTATTGAATAAAATTGTAAATGATTCTTGATTAGTCGATTCAGTCGTATTATATTGTAGGACCAATCCTGTTTTTTCAGAAAGTATATGTAGATACGCATCACATTTATATGTAAATATATATATTAAATACACTTTTAAAAATCAAGATATGCAAAGTCCATAATTTTAAAAATAACTTATTCTGATTGGCAATTCACACTAGAATATTTTATGCATATGGCAACACTGCACCAGTCATACACAGCCATGGCATGTGCCTCTCTAAATATGTATGTGTATAAGGAGAACAAAGTGATGGACGAACTGAAGAGGAAATCGATAAATATTACGAAATGAACACGATTGAAGTTAACAATCGCAATTATATTGACATTGGCATGGATATTGGAATCGGCCTTTCTTCATTTCACGAATTCTGCATAAATCGCATAGCAACAATGAATGCACAGTTACCTTCCCATAGTGATGGACTATCGATATTCTGTCAATAAACACAAAATTAAAAAATACGTCACGTTGATGGGGTTTTCCGTTTACACCGGATATTTTGCATCACGAACAGCTGTTTTTTGTTTTGGTTATACACACACGTGGAACTTGCGAGCACGTTGGTTAAATAAAAACTAAAAGTTTGTGAAAAATACATGATTAAGAACATTTTACAACATATGCAAATAATTCTTGCAATTCCCTTTTTCATTCCTGCTGCTTATTTTATTAAATTCTTTAAAAAAAATTGACAATTTATTGTTTACGTAACAATGTTTTGAGCCATCAGCTGCTGTTTAGTGATGCGACAGGTGGAAAAACACAAAAAACTTGGCAGCACTGCAGCATATGTCTAGAGAGACCATTATTAATTTTCATATCAAGGCACATCAGTTCTTGATGCGACTATTGATCCACATCACATTCTACAACAACAACCCCTGAATGACGTCATTTTCCTTGTGGTTGTTGTCGAATCTGATACGTATCAGTAGGCACATCAATGTTGATGTTGATGTGCTTTGGTGTAAATTGCATATAAATAAGCAAGTTATTTATTTCATTTACTCAGCCATTGAGAGCCAAATTTATTGACATGACCTGCCATTGACATCCTAAACTTTCATTGCAACCAACAACAAAAAAACAACTATTAAACCTCAAAAAGTCATCTGGATACCTGCCTTCTACCTCTTTTAAGCAATACAATGCTCTTTCACTCCAACGACTACTAATTATATATGGATTACCTGTTCTTCACAATGCTCCATATCGTTCATCGCTTATAGAACCAGAAGGAAATACCCTAACTACACAACTGCAACCATTTAAAAAATTAGAAATATACGCATTTTTATATATGTAAATAAGAATTGCGAACAAAAAAATAAATAAATAAGAAATAGGAGTAGATCAATCATTCAGTCAGCAAAACAAATGACAAGTCATATAAAAATGAAAATAAAAAACAAAAACGTTGCTAGTATAAGTTGGGTCGTTAAGACTTGCATCGGAGGGCATTTGAGGAATGCATTAGCTATCTACCATAATAGTGATATGTTGTGTAGTTTAATAAGACTTCCTTGTAGCACTCGCACTATCTTAGCACAGCTAATTTAATGCTGGTTAGGGTTTTATCCTCTACAAGGAACAAATAGATCTCTCTGATAACAATTGCTGCCTGCAGTGTGGTGGCTCCTCCCAATTACGGTTCACGTTTTCAACTATTTACTTATGGTTTCAAACCCTTTCCACATGGGATGTTCTCTACCCCCACCATATCAACATTTTATAATTTTAGTGTAACGTAATAATTTTCCAGTTCCAATTAAAACATAATAAGTATTACTAATCTTTACTGTAAATCAAAATTAAATTTAAACATTTTTTTGCTTTTTACACATTTTCAATTATAATTTAACTGTTTTATTAACGTTTATTTATTCAGCTATAACACACATACCCATATACCATTCAAGTTTTTTACACGAAAATCTAATTTGTGTGTGTATCGATAAAACCTTATTTGAAAAAATGTCTTGAATGTGAATTATTTCTCTTGGCATCATTTTAAATTCCTTAAAAGCTGTAACAAATCGATAATCAATTTGATTCTACTTACTGTTTTCGTACAAAAATTTGTATCGTTCAAGCCTACCTTTAAACGCTTTGCGCATCGCTTGCGCATCTCTAATTATATCAGAGTTCCTGTCACTAACTTTTGAACTTCATGAGAAGCAGTCGGCTAGTGATTGACGCGGAGATAATATTTTGTGGAAAATACGAAAAAATGAGCAAAATTGGAAAAGGACGTGGACATGGAGTCCCAATGGAAGATGGGCAAGGACAAGATCCTTTTCAAATGGCATCTTTGGTAAGTAATGAAAAAAAAAAACTCGAACAAAAAACAAAGAAGACATGCAGATGCATGGATTTTTTTTTTTTTTTTTTTTTTGAATTCATATTTGATATGTGAAAGAAAAAAAATTATCTACAAATATATATGCACATATATATTTCTCGACTTTTCTATTAGTATTATGTTTAGTTCTTATTCTTCTATATTTTTTTTCTTTTTACTATTTTTTGCGAAAAAACGAAATGTCTGCAAAAGGCAAGCCACACTACACGCACACACACACACCCAATATATATTCTCGAAGACTCCATTAAAGTGCGTTGGTGTTTGTGCAAGTGTAGAAAACTTCTAGAATAATAGCACATTTGCCGACATTTGATAATTTCATTTTTATACTTATCTCAACTAGACTGGACAAAGGGTATATTTTCATAAAATTTTATTTATTTTTTAAAAGTATTTATTATAATATTATCGCAAAATTATTATTATTATTATTTAATTTGTGAAAGGAAAGAATACAAATATATGTATATGCAAATACATACATATTTCGTATTATTGGTGTTCCTTTTAGTTTTTATTCTTCTGCGCTACACACACATACACATACACCTAAATATAGTCTCAAAGACTCCATTGAAATGTGTTGGTGTTTGTGCAAGTGTAGAAAACTTCTAGAGCAATAGCGCATTTGCCGACATTTGATTATTTTAGTTTTATATCTCAACTAGACTGGACAAAGGGTATATTTTCATAAAATTTTATTTATTTTTTAAAAGTATTTATTATAATATTATCGCAAAATTATTATTATTATTATTTAATTTGTGAAAGGAAAGAATACAAATATATGTATATGCAAATACATACATATTTCGTATTATTGGTGTTCCTTTTAGTTTTTATTCTTCTACGCTACACACACATACACATACACCTAAATATAGTCTCAAAGACTCCATTGAAATGTGTTGGTGTTTGTGCAAGTGTAGAAAACTTCTAGAGCAATAGCGCATTTGCCGACATTTGATTATTTTAGTTTTATATCTCAACTAGACTGGACAAAGGGTATATTTTCATAAAATTTTATTTATTTTTTAAAAGTATTTATTATAATATTATCGCAAAATTATTATTATTATTATTTAATTTGTGAAAGGAAAGAATACAAATATATGTATATGCAAATACATACATATTTCGTATTATTGGTGTTCCTTTTAGTTTTTATTCTTCTACGCTACACACACATACACATACACCTAAATATAGTCTCAAAGACTCCATTGAAATGTGTTGGTGTTTGTGCAAGTGTAGAAAACTTCTAGAGCAATAGCGCATTTGCCGACATTTGATTATTTTAGTTTTATATCTCAACTAGACTGGACAAAGGGTATATTTTCATAAAATTTTATTTATTTTTTAAAAGTATTTATTATAATATTATCGCAAAATTATTATTATTATTATTTAATTTGTGAAAGGAAAGAATACAAATATATGTATATGCAAATACATACATATTTCGTATTATTGGTGTTCCTTTTAGTTTTTATTCTTCTACGCTACACACACATACACATACACCCAAATATAGTCTCAAAGACTCCATTGAAATGCGTTGGTGTTTGTGCAAGTGTAGAAAACTTCTAGAACAATAGCGCATTTGCCGACATTTGATTATTTTAGTTTTATATCTCAACTAGACTGGACAGAGGGTATATTTTCATAAAATTTTATTTATTTTTTTTAAGTATTTATTATAATATCGCAAAATAGCATGAAATATTGTTGTGATTATATAGAATAATGACGTGAAGGACAAAAAATAAAAATTAATATGTGTTTTTTTTTTTTAAGGTACAATCTTCATCGTCATTTGGAAGACCGATTAGCATGGCCACTTCAATTTCGTTTTCTGGCAATGATGGCTCATCAGGTATCGCTTCTTTTGGTAATGGTAGCCTATCACGTGACGATCCTTCAGATGGTGCTGACTCATCACTGGACGGTGCTACAGGTGGGGTTGGCCTATCAATGGATGATCCTACAGACTGTGCTGGCCTATCACTGGCCGGTCTTTCAGTTGGTGATGGCCCATCACTTGGCGGTGACGATCCTTCAGATGGTGCTGACTCATCACTGGACGGTGCTACAGGTGTGGTTGGCCTAGCAATGGATGATCCTTCAGACTGTGCTGGCCTATCACTGGCCGGTCTTTCAGTTGGTGTTGGCCTATCACTTGGCGGTGACGATCCTTCAGATGGTGCTGACTCATCACTGGACGGTGCTACAGGTGTGGTTGGCCTAGCAATGGATGATCCTTCAGACTGTGCTGGCCTATCACTGGCCGGTCTTTCAGTTGGTGTTGGCCTATCACTTGGCGGTGACGATCCTTCAGATGGTGCTGACTCATCACTGGACGGTGCTACAGGTGGGGCTGGCCTATCAATGGATGATCTTACAGACTGTGCTGGCCTATCACTGGCCGGTCTTTCAGTTGGTGATGGCCCATCACTTGGCGGTGATGATAGCGCACGCAGTGTTCCTGTCAGTAGTTCGCGTTCCATTAATATTAAACCAAAAACCGATACTAGAGGAAGAAATGTAACAGTTGTAGCCAACTGCTTTCGTGTGCTTGAGACACCGAAAATGACGCTTCACGCATATCGTCTTTATTTCTCACCGGACGTCGATAATGTACGTTTACGCCGCGCTTATATAAATGATCACAGGGAGTTCATAGGTGGTTATATATTTGATGGTTCCACGCTATATTGCACCAAACAATTAACAACTCTATCAGCACAAAATATATTGAGGTTTGCGTCCACATCGGGTTCCGGAGAAATTGTAACAATTACAATAAAATATGCTGGATGCATTGAACCAACTGATAGCCTAATGTTACAAATGCTCAATTTGATATTGCTTCGCGCCATGGACGAATCAAATCTTCAATTGGTTTCCCATAAATACTGCGATCCCGAAAGAATGGTATTTATACACCACTTTAAGTGTATTCTAACTATAAATTACCAAATTATTTGCTTTATAGATTTCCCTACATCTACATCGGTTGGAGATATGGCCAGGTTATCAGACTTCGATTCGTCAATATGAGCATGATATCATGCTGTGCACAAAAGTCAAACATGTGGTTATGCGTTCTGACAGTGTGTATAATATGTTTGTTGAATGTGTTCAAAATAATATAGGTGGAAAAGACGCCTTTATGAAAAACGTGTTGGGTGGGTGATAAGGGTGATGGATGCGTTGTGTTAATTTCTTTTCTAATTATTATTCTTTATTTCTGTAGGAATGATTGTCTCAACAGAGTACAATAACAAAACTTATCGGATTGATGATGTTGATTTTAATTCAAATCCTCTATCTTCATTCTCAAGTATATATGGTGAAATATCCTATGTGGAATACTTCAGAAAAGTAATAACAATAATAATATGATAAATTGATAGCTTATATTGTATATAATTTTATATCTTTATTTAGTGTTACAATCTTACTATACGTGATTGGGAACAGCCAATGTTGATATCGCTTCCAACTGAGGAAAACATGCTTTCAGGCAACACGCAACTAATATTCCTCATTCCAGAACTAGCGCGAGCCACTGGTTTCAATGATATCATGCGTACAAATTACAGGTATGTGAAATCTTATTTTATGTACATATTACATATACAGTCGAAATTCTATACAACGAAGAGCTCCTCCCTGTTATGAATTTAAATAACTTCATAGATAGAATTTTGTAGCTTAAAACTAAAATCTCATGTAATGTGATTCCCCTAAAAAGGATTTTTTTCTTTCTGTTATCAACCAAAAAAAAGAGTAAAACATACAAAGTGACGGACCGGACAAAGAAGTCTACATATACACGGTCCACATTTTTTACTCTCTGGCGAGTCCTAAAAGCATTATGAAAAACATGAAATGATGCAGTTTTATCTTAAATATTATTTTATTAATATGATGAAAAAACTAAAATAAGATATTAAAAAAGCTTATGAATACCTTGAATAAATACAGTCTCTTACAATAATGTGTGCCGGTTTTTTGTTGGGATATTCAACTCTCATCAATGTTTAGTAAAGTTCAAGCAATGCTTTAAAATTTTACACTCTTATATTGATAGCAATCCATTTTAATTTGAAGATCCTGTGCCAATTCGTTATATAGAAGTTCTTTGACTGTATTATAAAAATTAAGTATCTATTTGAATATGACATGATGCGATGTATGTTTTTGTTTATTAGATTGATGAAAACCATTAGCGATATTACTCGTCTCTCACCTGGTCGTCAAATGGATCGCCTACATGTTTTCAATAATTATTTGCAAACATCACAAGCAAAACAAGAACTTGAACTATGGAATATGAAAATCGATACTAACTTGGTAGAGATACCTGCTAGAATTTTGGAGCCCGAGAGAATTTTGTTTGCAAATAATGAACGCTATGTGTGTGATGCTCGTGCTGATTGGACATCTGAATTCCACCACAGGGCTATGTTCACTCATGTTGCTATCAAGCGTTGGTATGTGATTGTACCGAAAAGTGTTTTGCGTGAGACAAAAAATTTTGTCAAGCGTTGCATTGTCGCTGCGAATGGCATGAGTATGCATATCTCGGAGCCGCGTTAGTAAGTTTCAGTAGAATCTCACGTCATTTGTTCAATAATATTCAATAAATTAACACTTCGATAATTTTAGTGAACTAATCGATGATGAACGTTTGGGCACATATGCTTCAGCCATTCTTAGAACTGCTTCTTTTGGTCCGCAAATTATGATGGTTGTTCTACTTGCCTTTGACAAAGAGAAGTATGTTTTAATTTTTCTGGGCTTCGATTTTTCATTTAACACAACCATTTTTTTTTAATAAACTTTCAGATACGGTTGCATTAAGAAGAGAACATGTGTGACTTGCCCCGTACCATCACAAGTGGTTACTAAAAAAACAGTTTCAGCAGGTGTTGGATTCAAATCGAATGCGCAAGAAGTTGCGATTCAGATGAATGCCAAGGTGGGGGGGATCCCTTGGATGGTTGAAATACCTTTGCGCGGGTTAATGACTGTTGGATACGATGTATGTCATTCATTGATAAACAAAAATAAATCATTTGGTGCTTTGATTGCTACAATGGATTTAAAAGAGTGTGGACGCTATTTTTCAACCGTTGAGAAACTCATAGTGGGAGAAGAAGTGTCGAATGCAATGAGCCTAAATATGTCAAAGGCTTTGAAAACATATCATGATACACATGGTTCATTGCCCGAACGTATTCTATTCTTCCGTAATGGCGTTGGTTATGGTCAAATACCAGCTGTTAACACCTTGGAGGTTGAACAGCTTGTCAAAACCCTTGATAAAATATACGAGGACTATGAATGTTCTCAAGGTTGCCGTATGGCATTTATTACCGTTGCCAAATGCATCAATACTCGTTATTTCCTGAACAAACGTAATCCACCACCAGGAACTGTGGTCGAGGATATTATAACCTTACCAGAACAAAATGATTTCTTCTTAGTGTCACAGAGTGTTGCCGAAGGAACTGTACAACCAACATATTACAATGTTATACATGATACCTTGGGGCTGAGTGCTGATAAATTACAAATATTGGTATACAAAATGACTCATATGTATTATAATCGTTCGGCAACTTGTCGCGTACCAGCTGTTTGTAAATATGCTCACAACTTGGCTGATTTATGTACCAATCATATTGGTTGTACCCCATCGCCTGATTTACAACATCAGTTGTATTTTCTTTAAAACATCAACATACAAACACAATCACATAGTATGTGTGATAAAATACTAAAATTTAGTAGCACATCTCTTCACACGATCCTAACTCAGCAAGCATTATAAATGCATATGTTTACAAACAAAAAAAAAAAATTAAATTTTTAAACTTGCAATTTTACTTGAAAATTGAAACTATATGATTTTATAAAACTTTTAGAGAAACATAATTTCTTCACATACACTCACACTCTACCTAAACACCAAAAAAACACCAAACACATGACAAGTAAACTCATATACAATATATGATAATTATATATAGGACTGCACTTCAAAAATTACCAACATGCATGCATGCACACAAGATTTAAATTTTTAAAATTAATATTCAATGTAACACATTATAAAAAGAATAATTCAAATACTATTATATGCTCCTGCATATCTTCAATATGTTTTTCAATTTATTAAAATATAGTTATAAGAGTTCAATAAATAAAACAAAAAAAAAAACAAAACAGCCCCACGGTGGGATGAATCTAAATTTTTAATACATGCATAGTATGATTAACGGTGGTCGCTGTTGGTTTGATGAAGATAGGAGATTCTATGTTTAAGACATAAAAATATAAACAAATCTCTTATATAATGTAGAATTTTAGAAGCAGCTATTTTGTCTGACTTTTTTTAAAATTCTATTTAAGCTTAGAAAGCATTTTAGTTCACATTAGGAAGTCTCTTGGTTAATATTGTACCATAGTTCTGTATGAACTTTGATTTAACTTTTGATGAAAAATTTAATGAATAATTTCACTTTACAAGCATGAAATATTTGTATTAATTGATAATTATAGAAAGGCACTAATAGAGCTGGATCCACAAGGATTTCTATTAAATTTTGAGTCCGTTATTTCAATTCTTGGATATTTTATATTACCATTTGTCACCTTAAGTAAAAATAAAAATTGTAGAAGATTACTTTAAACGGGCCGCTTGCCGAAGAACATGAGTTCATTTACGGCCCATTGTGATGCCTGGGACGGGGTTGACAATAAGGTATCTCTAGTTAGTCTTAGAGGTCACCCTAACCCAAAGAATTATCGCACACTGCGATGTGTAGGAAATAGTAAATTGATGAAATTAAGAGATTGCACTGTTCCACAAATCTGTATTATTTTTATAGATTGGATCTTTCTTAAAGGATCTGCATACTCCTCAATTTTTTTTTTTTTTAATCCAAGTTTATAAAGCGAAAAGTGCCCATAAAGGGACATTTTTACAATCAAATATAACGGCAGAAGGATATGTATTGGAAGAAAAGAAAAAGTTACATTTTTCAATGCATTTCAAATCAATATGGTTAAAAAAAATAAAATAAAACAATTGGGAATAAAATGAGATGACCGAGTTATTACGATTATAAAGAACCACATTCAAAGAAGCAAATGCCTCCATGACAGCCCTTCCACGCCTATTGTTGCTAGTACAGCCCCATTGCTCACTGCACAAGCATTAAAGTCCCCGACAATTATGAGTAAGCATCTATCCATTGTAGCCCTGACTATTTTGTCAAGGAATTGTTTAAAGGAATCATTAATGACATTTGGGGATGCAAAGCAGCTACAAAAATGGATGCCACGTACATATTTTTGCAAAGGCGATGGTATCATATGAACAGAGATCTCTTTGTTCAAAGGAAGCATTGCCACCAGCGGCAAAGTGGGGAAGATGTACTCTACATACCACTATGTGTGAGCTAGCTACACTTACACTAACTCTTACACTTATAATTGTCAATAAAAATTATATTTAATCAATACAATAATTCATAGTATATGGCATACCATCACTCCATCACTTGAAGTCCATTCGGAGAATTTTGAATAACTTCTCTAATTGAGTTATCTTATTTGTTTAGATGTTCTTTCCATATACATATTTCGAAATATTCCTTGTGAATGCAATGCTGACAGTACTCGCATCGTCATAACGAGTATGCGATACAAAAAATGTATGAACATTAGGTTGCTATTAGTTGTTTCACGAATACAAAAACCGGTAATTGGTTTAGTGTACATTGCATTATTCTTATAAACTGAATAGATTTTTTAATATTTACCATTTTTATGAGAACATATACTTCGTTTATATGAAGCTTAGTTTGTTTGCACGAAAGGTAAAGTGAAAATTACAGATGAAGTGAGAGAAATAAAGAGAGCTTAAGAGTTCACAACATCAATAAATGAAATTTAAAAACAAAAAGAAGGATATTTTTCGCTATCCTGTGAATGAGCATGCAGAAATATTATATTCTATTAATGATTGCACTTAATAATTTCAATACACCAATAGTCACATGTAGATGGTGCATGGCGTATTGATCACACATATAGCTTCCGATACGATCCAGTAAATCCTAGGATCTTGAAATTGACACGGTTGGTGAATAGTGTCAAAATTTCAGTTCGATAAGTCCAAATACAAAAAACTTGTTCTAATAAGAACATTAATTTAAATGGGGGTTTGTATGGATGGTATCCGTCCTAGTGGCTTGTTTCTGCTGATTCCAACAAATATGCAGCATATGGTAAAAAGAAACCAACTCTCTAGCTCGATCTGAGGGACTATTTTGCATACATACAGACATGGCTAAATCAACTCGTCTTATCGGTCTGATCAAGAGTATATATACTTTATGGGGTCTTCGATGTGTTACAAACTTTATGACAAACTTATAATAATATTCACTGTGTGAAGAGTATAAAAATATAATAATCTTTTCCCTTTCCCATTTTCTCACCTTTTCTGCATTAAATCTTAAGCTCTCCTCATTTTTAGTTATCTATGTGATTATATTGTATATTAATGTTTCTTTTCTTCATCTCCATTTGCAGTAAAGTAAAATCTCTCTCTTTCCCTCTATCAACAATATAATTTACCTTTCTTACTTAGTCAACAACTCTTTTCTTTATCATTGTTTCTTTTTTTGTTTGACTAATAATCCTTGGACCTGAATTACAACAATTTTAACTTGCAACAAAATACACTCATGGTCATAACAATAATTAAATGTTAGACATGGAATCAATTCGAAACACAAGAATTGATACAAAAATTAGAATTCTTAAATTTAGTATGATTTCTTAATACTTTTCGAAGCCGGAAAAGGCAACTATTGAATTCTTGTGGATATTATACTATAATAAAGAGTATTATGATTTTTTGTCAGTTTGTTTCATTAGCTTATTGCCAGGCAACACTACTAGAAGCCAAAACTATTCTAATTTTTTATATTTATTTGTTTAAGTTGTTATTAATTGCATAGAGATGAAGAATAAAAGTTCTAAAAGTTCACAAAATCTAGAGTTCACCTAGAAGCCTTGCGGCACATTGTGATGAATGAATATACAATAGAAAAGAGGCAGAGCAGATAATTGACTGTAAAGTATTCCTGGTTGGTCTCTTTGCCTCTGAAACCAACCTGAAGAATTAACGAACATAGCTTGGTCTCCCATTTGCAATTTTGCCAAAATACACAAATCATCGAAGAAAAGGTTCCCAATATGAGCAGTCACATACTTATATGGTATTCAATACTTTATGATTCTTCGATAGAAATCTTGATATGGAATATGAATCATTTAGTCCATTACACCAATTGAGCAGTGCCCCCAATGACAAACGAATCCTATTGTGGTTAAAGTGTAGGACCAAGAATGTCCGTTTCAGTTGGTAGCAAGGCCAGAGTGAACAGAGTGAATACAAATAAGACAACTCAAATCCAGCAATTTTATGGACCTAAATTACTGATTATCAAGCAAAATGATTACTGAAAAGCAAGCAAAAAGTATTTTCCATTTTAAATTAAATCTTAATTTTCATATGGTTGAGTAGAAAAAACAAAGCACTCATTAATATGTACAGTATATCGAAAATTATTATCAAGAAATTCCCATGATATATTTTTATATTACACATACTGTATACATATTTTTTTGTTGACAGCATGTACTATTATGGTTATTGATGACTAAAATTGATTTAAATGAACACAATTTTGCACTCTGAACAAAAAATAATGAAAACGAAAAACGATACACAAGTACTATACATTGAACATCCAACAAAAGATACAATGTCAACAAACAAAAACAACGAGAAATACAGAAAATTTCATAAATCCTTCTGTACCCGAAAATAGATTTTTTAATACAATAATTCAATAGCAGAAGAAGGAATTCTTGAGACGACAACTTGAGACCGATTGTCTGACATGTTATGAAGAAACGCATTTTAAAAACGAATGCCCCCTCTAGACTAAGTAGCATGATTAATGATTTCCAATAATTTCTGTTCTTTATCTTTGTCTTTAAGTATTTTCGTTAAAAAAAAAAAAACTTAAGTATTTTAACATAGTCGTATTGTACAATACTATATAAAAAGTGTCAGCTCGACAAGATCAAGCAAATGAATTTACTCATCTCACTTTGTATACAAAAATTAATTACATTTAAACATTAATATTTTCACAATAAAAAATAAAAGAAATAAAATATTATTTTAAGCATAAAATTGGTTTGGACAAATTACTTTGCCAGATTTTTCTCAAAGATCGTTCGTCTTTTTAATAATAATAATAAAAAAATAATCGTCTTTCATATTTGTTTTTATTGTACCATATGTTCTTTTTATTGGTTTTACATTTAATGGGGAATGGTACTATTTTGTTGGCATAATGTTTGTAACGCCAAAAAAATAATCAACCAATCCATGTTAGTCTTTTCATCTGTTGTTTTCTGAAAGTACTTAATTTTACAACTTATGAAGTTCTTTATATTAAATCTAATTCTTGTTTAAATCAAAACTTAAGTTTTCAATAGAGTGCAAGCAAATAAATGTAGGACTGCAAAATACAATATATTTACAACTTGCAATGAACACACTTAAACAAATAATAATAATATCTTTGATAAAGTATTGGTCTGATCAGACTAAGACTACTTATAACAATTGACTGCCATAAAACTTATTCTAACCACTTACCCCGACTATGATATATCTTATAGAAATGATCATAAGAAGGAGCAATTTGAAAGAAGCTTTGTCTGTCTCCAAATCAACATAGTATACATAACAAATTTAAACTCTTAAATAAGTTTTAGCTAGTAACAAATTTTTGGGTTTTTGTATATTCGTTTCTCCCTCTTTTGTGCCATTAGAAACTTATTGTGTACAATATCTAGACTATTGAAATTCTTATTAATATCTAAGTAGCATAAACAAGCAGCCTGATCTCTGTATTATTTAATATTAAATCACAATCATGTACCAATTTAAAGTGAATAAATAAACTCTTATAGTATTCGAGATATAGGTGCCTATTCAAACGGACTTATCAAGCTTGCTACATCTGTTTATCAATTCCACAAATGGTTTATGGGGGTTTATGCGAACACTTTTGTATTGTATATGCTGTTTTAAATTTGGTATTTTTCTTCGTGAGTTATGGATTTTGATATTCTATCCGCATTATACAAAAATAAAAAAAACAAGACACGTGTGTAGACACTTATATGTTAAAATTAGAACTATTGGCTATGAAAAGGTATTATGTGTTAGTTTGTTGTGAAGTTTATCACTCATAAAATATTGTACATCATGTGTCGTATAGCCCTTAGAAAGCATGAAGACGTAGGGTATTTAGTCAAAATTGGGCATTGAGACTTCTTAGTATCGTATACAAATACTACCAGTATGTTTTAACCAGAAATTCCTGATAGCTGTAAGAAAAAACAAATTAATATAGCTCTATATAAACTTATAATAGGAAAACGAATTTCATTGAGTCTTTGCATGAAAAACTTTTGTTTTCCTTAAGATATTCATATTCAAAATTTGAATACATATACATACACATAATAATGCCACTCGAATCTCAATGAGAGATTCAGTAAGCGCAGTGATCCTGAGTGGTGCCGCCGATAGCTTAGCTAATGGCAGGGCCTTCTAAGCTGGTGAGATCAAAGGTGAGCACCAAAGCTAAAAACAATCCATCTACAGCGATAAATATATGTGACAAAACGGCAGATCCGAAAGGCCAGTAATTGCTCCGTGCAATCATAATCATAAGGTAGCAGCATTACCATCGGACTATGAAATCCATCTTCATGAAACAACCTGATTTTGAAAGTAAAAATGAAAAATTATAAATTTGATACTTTTGATTTGTTGCTCCAAGGAATTGATTACAGTAATATCTCTAATCTAGGGCAAGTTATGTTTGGATGGGTGGGCATCTCCCATAGCGGAGCAATTTCATTGGAACCGTAGGTGTCTGCGCACTGGAGATTTAAGTGTATGCCACATAAATTGTTATAAATTTCTATATGGCTAAATATTCCATTTCCTCATTTTGGGAGTGAAGAGTAAAAAAGCATCGGTGAACGAAGCTCTACAGTGATACAATTTTAGCCTTTTTCCGGACAGATCTGTCCTTTTTTTAACTGACCTATCCGGAAAAAAAATGTCAAACATCTCCTATCCGGAAATTTATCCTTTTTTAGTTGTAATGTATTATTTAATTATTTTTTAAAAATTCTGTGAATATGTTAAAATTAAAACATTACGACATCGTTTTTACCACCACTATTGTTGTACTCAATGGTAGTCGCAAACAATCGGAATAATAATAAGCTCGACGATAACACAGCCATTCATCTGAATTGCACAGATTGCACTAAAACAAAGGTATGAAAATTTCAATTTTAAATATACCGATATAATATCATGGTGTTATACGAGGGGTACTCTGTATATTTCGGGATGTGAAATATCTGGCAACACCATTTTTGACATTTTGACATTTTTTTAGCATAAACGTGCTCACAACGTTTTGATGTACAAGTGCTATTTGTTTCGTTTACAGTGAGTTAAAAAAATCAATTTGGCCAAAAAATGGAAATTACTAGTGAAGATTTTCGCTGGATAATTTTTCACAACTATCGACGTGGATTATCTCAACAAGAATGTGTCGATCAACTAAGTTCTTTGTATGGCGATAAAGCACCATCAAAAACCACAGTATATCGCTGGTATTGTGAAGTCAATCGTCGAAGTAGTTCTTTCGCCGACGAAGTGAAGGTCGTCATGTCACATATCGTGAGATAGAGGCACCCTTACACATTAGTTCCACTTCAATACATTCGATTTTTCATGAACACTTAGTTGTAAAAAAAATTTGCAGTCATTGGATACCCCATAATTTATCAATAGCTCAAAAAAAAGCTCACGTCGATTGGTGTAAGGAAATGCTTAAAAAGTTCGACCGTGGTGCTTCAAAAGACGAACATAAAATCGTGACAGGATGACGTAACATGGATATATGCGTATGAACCGGAAACAAAACAGCAATCGACCGTGTGGGTGTACCAAGACGAGCCCAATGCAACAAATGTTGTTCGCGCACGAAGCACTGCGAGGCAAATGGCAGCTTTCTTCTTCAGCCGAATGGGTGATGTGGCCACTGTCCCGCTTGAGCAACGTAGGACGGTCAACTCTGAGTGGTACACGACCATTTGTTTGCCGGAAGTCTTCAGAGAAATTCGCAAAACCAGCCGCCAAAGACGAATCATGCTCCATCATGACAATGCGAACTCTCACACATCTCGTCAAACAGGTGAATTTTTGAGCAGTCAAAACATCGAATTGATGACTCATCCTCCGTACAATTCTGATTTGGCACCCAATGACTTCTTCTTGTTCCCGAACATCAAAGGTTAACTGCGTGGTCAACGATTTACGAGCGTCGAAGAAGCACTTGAAGCGTTTAAAGTGTCTCAAGAGGAATGGAAAACCTGCTATGACAAATTGTTTGAACGAATGCAAACGTGCATTGATCATCATGGTGAATATTCTGAAAAATAATAAAGCCGTTTTCATTTAAAAACCTTTGTTATTATTTGCTATTCACGACATGTAAATAGTACATCTCGTATTAGGTTGCCGGAAAACTTTCGAATTTTCGAAGAATATAGATTCGTTTCCACTACAAAACATTTTACAATAGCACAATGAGCGAATAGCATAGAATTGAATAAAGTATTACAATATAATAATATTCACTTGATCAAGTGGCAAAATATTGCTGGCTATTACTATCCAAACACTACTCCTATTCAAACACAAACGTTAAACTCAATTTTATCTAATTAGATTTGGATTACGACGGCACAGCGCATGCTGTAACACATATGAAGTTATATATTTAGATATGATTTGCTCTAATGCCTCCAACAGTAGTGCCGCAGATGAAGAGGACTATGATCTGATAGATGAGCCAATAAAACTCATTCAATACATAAAATCAAATTTAAAAGATAAAAATTACTAAAAAGAATAATAATAAGGCAATAAATTTTGTCCTATTTTCTGTCATTGTTTTAATATCTTTTGTCCCCTATTCCCGCTTTTTTTGCGGTAGATCTGTCCTGTTTTTGTGATAGGTAGCTGGCATGACTGAAGCTCTATCTAATTATCATTTATTGTACCTACTATACGTATACTATACTATAAAGATATTAAATATTCTGTGTAACTAAACATTTCCATTTTGACGCTGCAATTGACATGGTTTATTTGATATTATAAAATAAAAAAGAAAGATATTGAATTCACTTTGTATTGTCTGACAATGTGAGATATCTCAGACACATTACCGGGGCTACTAAAACATATATAACAAAGTTACAAAGGCTTAACTGGCTACTACGCCCCAAGAGCACTTTAATCTTTAATACCAAACTGACACTATAAAAAGTAATCGACATACGGTATCCAGCTCTGGGGTCTGCCATCCTACTCGCAAATCAAACGCATTCAAGTCATCCAGAATAAAGCTCTTCGAAAAATAACCGATGCGCCATGGTTCGTGAAAAATAACACTCCACACAATGACCTCCAGATGCCTACAGTTTGAAAGGAAATTAACTGGCACACTAGCAGATATAATGATTAGCTAATCTCTCACCTCAATCCACTTGCCAACGAACTCCTTAATCAGAAGTGTCGAAGATGACTTAAAAGACTCCACCCTGCTGATTTCGTGGTCGCAACCATCGACGTGTCTAGTTATAATAAATAATAATAATAATAATTCTACTATTATATTGTAAAAAAGACTTCACCCTCATAATATGCATCGTGGACGCTAAATACGACGATCTCATTAATCTTTAATTAATATGAATCTGATAATAAAATAAATTTTTCTTCTATCCATGTATGAGACCTATATCTTAGAAGTTCTTTAGTATTTGATTGGCGTAATATATTGTATGATGAAAACAAAAAATAAATAAACATTGTATTGTCCCTTTTAAATCAACAACAATATACAAAATACAAAATTTATATTGAATTAAAAATTTGAAGAAAAAAAAAAACCACACACACACATCCACACATAAAAAGTATGGTTTTATTTATGTGTTTTTTGTTTACGTGAGGATTTTTTTAGTCTCATAATATAATGCATCAACTAAATTTATGTATTTCTTGTGGATTTTGCGCTTTCGCTCTTTAAATTTAAGAAAAGAAATAAACACCAACAAACCACAAAAATAATAATAATACAATAATCCTAATATAATAATAAATTATATAAATAATGCATATGATGCAATATTTTATATTTCTGAAAATTATCTTAAGTCGATTCGCCAATAAAAGAAACTAAATTCCTAACCAATATACAATAGAAAGCATAGCACTAAAAGCAAAAAAAGAAAATTGGAACAATCATTGCTCGGTATTTTGAAAGGTTTTGATCATGAACTGTAATTTAGCCTCCATACTACATATGGTATGTAATCATAGTTGATAATCAATTACGAGGTTTGCCTTTTATATTTCGAGAATAAAGACAATAAAGAAACATATATCTGTTGCTGTAATTTGCATGGAAGAAAAGTATAAAATGTATAAAACATTTTTTGCAATTTTTTTAAAAGTAGGTCCAGCATATACTTGAAGCATTCGATTGCAAAGAATCTTGCTCACCTGCCTTTCTTGATGTACGTCAGAAAGTATGGCACCTAGGAGTTCTATTTAAACTAAAGAAACTCCTCCCAGCACCGTACTATGTGGTCATCATGTGTTACCTTGACAAGAGAACTTTCTATGTCACATGTGAGGGTAAGGAGTCAGACATAAAACAAATCAGAGCTGGAGTGCCATAAGACAGTGTTCTTTCTACGCTTTACACTTCTGACCCACCTGCACCTCAGCCAAGTGTCTTGCATTAGCACTTGAAAGGCGGCTGTCCTGGATCCCACAGAGCATAAATGGAAACATCTGAACCTCAAACCAACCAGTATGAACTGTCTTATGCGGCACAATTAAAAATTAACCGCATAAAACAAGCTACTTCACTTATGGTATTGAACTTTGGGGCTTCTGTCCAAGGAGGCTTGTCGACACTGAATGGTACGTCTGCAACTCCGTCATCCATAGAGACTTGCAACTGTAAATGAAGAAATCGTAAACCGCAGTAAAAAACACATGATACGGCTTGAAAACCACCTCACCGTCATTTTGTTGGACAATAGATTGCACACTCGTATATGAAATCGTTACCACTCCCTGGATATCCCCTTCAGATCACCGGATGACTAAATAAAATTCTGAAAATATACTTCTTAAATAGTATAATAACATGTCAATCTCAACTCAAAAAATTCGCTGGTTCTCCCCTTTGGGACAGTTGCAAATAAAAATTAATTAAAAAAAAAGATAAAAAAATAATTAAATTTTTCAATCGATGATGGCAGGACTGTCAATTCTAAGTTTTGAATCATATAGCACAATACAAACAATTTCGGCTTGCGTTGTTGATGTTCCTCTTGCATTTATCTGCTATTAGGGTATATGGAAGTAGTGGGTTCGATAAATTTCATAAGCAAAGAAAAGACCGCAAGTCAACTAGACTTTATACATCTTTATGTTTTAATACAGTATCAATGATACTCAATCTTATGGTTATAAATGATGACACCAAAACAGATGTCTTTAACAACTTAACGGAGTAGATCAATGAACCTGATAAGACCTGTTACATTATATAGTAGATTAAAAAAAAAAATGTTAAAAAAAATGCTTGCCAACAATTGACATAATGGACAAATTTGTCAACAATGATCCAAACATTCACTGAGGCACATACAAAAAAATAAAGAGCAGATAATAACCAACTTTGATAAAGTTAATTTACATTTATATTGTACACAAGTTATAATAAAAATTCAATAAAATACTATATAAAAACTTTATGAAAAATACAATATGTTGATTATCAATATTCATTGAGTGGTGAAATGCATTACACGTTTACCGTAATATCATATTGTATTAGTTACCTCTTACCCAAAAAGAAAATGAGATGAAATTAATAAATAATTAAATGAATTGTTCACTGCTAATGATGATATGTAGTATTCAAATGTAAAATTGCAAAAAATAGTTGTTTTATTAAATATACCTAAACAATTATGTATTTGCGCATTGAGTTTTTGTTCGTTAAATAATGAATAGAAGTGAGAATTGCAAGTAGTGATTGCAATTATGGATATTGTTGAGTCCAAGGGCTTTTTCTTGAACTATGAAAAGGGAATAGAATTGAAGAAATTCTATGCTTGCGAAAAAACTAAATTTAATTTGATTGAGAATCGAACATGCACTGTGCCAGACCGTCACTCTAACGCATGCATCACCATTGAACTATGAAACGAGCTCGCTAAAAGCAAACATACTCCCCCCGTTGGAAGAGTAGAACCGCATGTTCTGCATTTACGCTGCCGAATTGCAGATGCAGTAGTTTACATTTTAGCGAAAACGATCGTTAAGAACAAATCACGTCGGGGCCAGACAAATGTGTAGTCCAAGAGTTTTTTCTAGAACTACAATATTAAACGAGTTCGCTACAATCAAACAAATCTGATCAGGCCCTGCCTAATCAATGTGTTCTCTTTCTTGCTCTGCTATTCAACGCCATCATCCGTTTTCACCACTTTCCCTTGCAATAGAAGTGCGTAGTTATAACTATGGTACCTAAACCTGGTAAGCCGGAAAGTAGTCTAAATTCATATAGACCGATCAGCTTGCTTCCGGTATTCTCCAAAGTGTTTGAAAGAATACTTCTTGGTAGATTGCTGTTAGTATTGGGTGACAGGTGTGCTATTTCAAACCATCAGTTTGGGTTTAGACACGGACATAGTACCACGGAACAAATTCACCGCATTGTTAATGCCATTCTCCAGTCTTCGAAAGAAAATTGTACTGCTCGGCTGTGTTTCTGGACGTACAGCAAGCGGAGAGTGTGGCATGTGGGACTACTCTTAAAGATTAAGTCAATTATACCCGCGCAATATTTCTTTCTTCTCAAGTCATATTTATCAAATCGATCATTTGTGGTTGAGGTCAAAGATGATAGATCGACACTATACGCAACATCAGAGCAGGTCTTGTACACGCTGCATACTAGTGATATGCCTACGCCAACAGATGAAAACACTCTAGTTGCCACTTATGCGGATGACACTGTTTTTCTTGCATGTGACACTTCTAGCGATCTAGCTGCTGCCGTTACTTCAAAGAGTCCTCGATGAACTCGAAACCTGGATCTAGACGATGGAACATTAAAATAAATAATGCGAAATCGCAGCACTTTTGTTACTCGTTGCGGTATAAACGCTGTCCAAAGTAAGATGTTAAAACTACGATGGCTTATCCAATCCGGTAGCACTCTCAATCTCGCTGCCAAAGTTACGCTATATAATAGTACCATCCTACACCTATGGCATTCAGTTCTGATGACTAGCTGCCAATTCTACAATTAATCACGTTCAGGCTATGCAGAATAAAGCTTTTCTGCAGATCACGGGTGCACCTTGTTACGTTAAGCGGGATTTTTGAATCCTATCAATCAAAGAGCAAATAAACCGTCACACCAGCCGCTGTAATGATGCTCTTCATGTAGGCTTCAATCTTTTTGCTATAGCTCTCAACTCGAATAATTGCCAGGGAAGGTTAAAAAGGCTCCACCCTTCCGATCTACGTCATAGATTTAGAAATTAATAATGTATTATCTAACCTAGTTTTGTTACTCTCTGTCAATGTTGTTACACCGATCCCTAAAAGGTTTGATTGGAATTTTCAAATAAACTCATATTAAAAAATTGCGGACGATTTTAAGGTAAGAATAAGCTAACTAAGACTGCTTACCCTGTGAATTGTGCATCTTAGTAAGTTGGTCAACTAGAATCTTTAGAAGATTTACACCTTTTTGGCGCATTACAAAAGAAAAAAACAAAACACATAAATAAAGTAATTCACTAGGCTCTTTTCTTATTACCTGTTGGCTAGTAACTTTACTTGTCGCAGGTTATGCAGAGTCCAACCAGTAATTGCGTGTTTCCCCAGCAAGTCAGTGGCCCCTTTTCGCTTTACTGGTAGTTAGTGAATTTACAAGTAATAGGAAATGCAGGCGTTGGCAATGACTGATGACACGACTGGAGAATGGTAATGCAGGCGGTGGTAATTGACCCCTTCCAATGACATTGCCATGTTAAATTCACAAGTTGAATACATGTAAAGGGAGCTTGTTGAAGTACATGCACTAAAACCACATACTTCCACATACGCACACGCACACACACACACACACACATTGTGCATAGTTGTCTATGTATATTGTGTATGAAAAAGTTATGACATTTTGCTTTAACTTATTTTACTTTTTGTAAATAAAAAAAAAATAAATAAATAAATAACAAAAACTAAGCCAACAAATAAAGAAATAAATAAAAATTGGGAAATCGGTTCTAACGAAGTTGAAATTCTCTATATATTGTACATACGTACATATGTAAGAAGATAATATATGGTATAACTTAGAAGATGTATGGACATTCAATATTTTTCAATTAAACAAATCTAATTTCAATGATTCAATATGAAAAGAGGAGCACAGTACCCAGTTTCTATAATTTATAGTAAGATGTTAAGCAATACGAAATACATACAAAAACCTAAATTTAAAACACTTAAATATGTAATACGATAGCTACTTGTTTATAAGAATGATATATTAGTTGATTTTCAGAAGCATTTTTTAAAATATTGCATTTATTCATTTCTTAACCATTTTGGTCGATGATTCTCTGCCACCTCTTAAACAACCTTCTAAAACCACACTCATAAATCTTTCAATCCTTCCCTATGAAAAATCTTTCTGTGGGTTATTAGGAAACAATCACGGACCAAAGGACGAAATAGGGTTAAGTTTGATATCATAAATACTGGGATCCATGACACATGTGTCATCGGATATTAGCTTAGAAATGCTTAAGCATTCTGCTTATTTCATGTTTAAATGCTTATTTCAATGATTTTGCTTATTCTCAGTCAGTCAGTAGAGTAGACTTACGCATTTTGACTGGATACTTCAGGGGTCATTGCAACCTAAGGTATCATCAAAATAAGTTAGGTCTTTCCGACACTGACGTATGCCGATTTTGTGAAATGGATAAAGAAAGTTCAGAGCATATACTCTGCAAATGTCCTACACTCGGTAGACAAAGACTTCACCACCTCGTTGACACTGTTGTTAATCCACACAAATTGTGGAACAACAAACCCCAAGTAATGTTAAGATTCATCAAAAGTCTAAACATATAGGGTTTCTATTAAATAAGGCCATGTACAATAGATCTTATTGGTCGCTGGGCTTTCGGGCCCGTTATTATATGAATACTCGAAGCCCGAGCAATACCAGTTAATGAATTTATCCGCATTGTTAAAGGAATACGCTCCTCTATATCTGCTTCTGAAATTGAAGCGTAATCCGAAAAGCTTAACGCCATCCTGGGCAGAAATAAGGGACGTTATAGACCCCTTACAGAAATAAATGTCATATTGCACGAATGAGCTGACTCTTTTTGCACACTGTCTTGTATCGTACATATGAAGGCATCCTAACCGGAAAACGAAAGTCTTTTATATTTGAAAACATCACTTAATAATTTACTGTAAAAAAAAAACCGTTCAATAAGAATAAAATGTATATGATTTTTTCATAGAATTTGCATAAAATACGAATACAAACCACTTGTACTTGAAGATACATATTTATTTTGCTTATTTTAGTGTTTATTTTAAAGTTTTTCATGCTTAAAAATATCCGTTGTGACCATTACAAGCCAACCAACTTGCAAAAGATACAAATAAACACGAGCAACATAATCTGTTGAGAATATGAAAGCAATATCATTTCGAACAACCCAATGTTATTTTGATTAATCAATTTTATATATGTGAAGTCTTATTTGTCTACTATCTGTACATTAAGATAGATTTTTATACCTTCCGTAATGTTTCCATTGTTTATCATAAAAAGATAAGAAAAATATTTTAACATACAAAAATCATTGATGAATACACATACATTCATATGTAAGTATATATTGTATATATGAATGACTGGATGGATGGTTAAAGGAATATGTTGGCTATATTTGAATTTGGTATTTGAAGCACCAAATAAATGTTACAAACATCTTGGGTTAACTGAAATATCATTTATATTACATGTAAAAATTATTTTACTTATTTGCTCGACTCACTCTGACTGACTCACTTAATCAAGTGAGTATCTCTATGTGTGTGATTTTCTCAATGAAAAAGTTTTCTTACGTTTCGGCTTGACATTTATTGTCATTTAACAACACAAAGTTTAGGGTTATGTTGTGTTGTCTCTTGTCAGCTAAGATAGCTGACATTGCATTTTATCAACACACATGCACACGCATATACAATACTTAAATGTATACAAGTATTTATAAATGTTTATATCTGTATGTATGTATAATGTAGAGAGAGAGAATGGATTCTTTTTATACTTAGAAGACTGTGAAATGAAATAACATCAACTAACATGTAAGTAAGAAAGAACACAATTTTGTTACATTAGAGAGAATGAAATTTATCATATAGAATTTATTATGGAGACACATAGAGACAACATACTCGTTTAAAATGTATCAGGAACTTTTGCAACAATATCATCTTATCTATCCAGAGTATCCAAACATCAAGGGATATTCAACTTGTTGATCCTACTAACAAATACGCTTCATTAACATTCTATATTAAAGGAAGTTGAATATGACATTCGAAACAAAAATGTATGAAAGTTTTGAGCAGATGAAAGTACAAGCATTATAATCAATAGGTGATGCTTTGGTCATCCCTATAAAAATGTTAATCTAAATAAAGAAGCATCAAGTATCTCAAAAAAATATACTAAATCGCTGATAAAATATAAACCTCTTGCCCAGGATGGGGTATATTTATTAGATCATTACATAAATTACCAACCATTTGAACGCAGTGTTTCGTCTGACTGTTTTTGTGCAAGCTATAAACTGTTTCCTGTTCTTTCTTCTGAAACTAAATTTCTGATTGGCACATAATTAATGTTGTATTCAAGGAGTATGTCAACGAAAAAAATTAATGGAAGTCTGATGGCGCAACAAATACCAATCAAGCTCTAGCGATATTTTCCAAGTGACTAAACTTGTGTGAGGATCATGAGGAAACACAATTGCTTTATGATTGACTGGCTCTGGCATCACTTAATATCTGTAGCTGCTCATATTACATATTTAAAGCAACTTCTCCTAAACTTTACATATCAGATGGGTCTTCCGTTATACAGGATAATCGACATATTATTTGTTACAATAAATTCGAGAAAGAAAATTATTATCATAATTACAGTAGCAAACAAATGGGGATGCCCACCTTAATTAAAATCCTTGTACGCAAACTACTTTTATTCTAGACCACCCTCAGCACCCGCAATTGAAATATTTGAAAAGTAGAAGTATTTCACTGGTTTCTCCTTGCCGCACACAAGATCGAATTGAACCTATTATTCCTTTAAATTGTTTTTTAAATATTTCTGTTTGTAACTATTAACGAGAAGACTGCATAAGTGCCACCAGACACTCATATTACCAAGGACATACCTGCAGCCTCGCGGCTCGTTGGTTGACTGTTGTGACATGATGCCGGAAGAAGAGCTGACCATGGGAATCTCATATTCGTCGTGATATCATTTCGGTTATAAGGAAGACGTAGCCGACAGTAGTCAATATACGTAGTAGGTTCGTGAAGTGTTGCATTGGTAAGCAGTTGAGCTACCCACCAAAATAGTGTTGTGTTAGGACAAATAACCACCTCAACTCAGTTAAGGTCGGACTGGTCTATTATCCTTTAGTTCTAAAGAGAACGTATATGTAGTAGGTCTCTCCAAAAGCAATTGCTGAATAAATTGTGGTTGGTCTCATAATACATTTCACCTTTTCGACTGTGTTAGCAAACCGACCCAACTGACCCGCATAGACATATAGTTGCGTCCAAAAAAGAAAAGGCTTCCTCTGTTAAATTTCAACATACTAGGCTGTGCTGAACACCGCAATGCCTGAAAAAATATTTGATATTTTTCAGATTTAAGTACCGGCAAAAGCCGAAATTAAACCAAAAAGAAGGCTATCATTGGCTATGCCATGGATGTAATGCTCCTCCGGGTTGCATCCAACCTTCCTTTCTTAGCATCACTATATTCTCTCTGTTACAGTTGAGTATCAACAAAGAACACAGTTTGAGTGGCACTTTTATTGTACTTTTATTCTTTATAAGTTTGTCATTTAATTTGGGCTTGTATGGGAGGTACCTCTCCTGGTAACCCTAGTATTATGAACTTTACATGGTTGGTGGATATGGCCCAGAAACTTATAGTGTCCAAATTTCAGTTTGATAAGTCGAAAAACAAAAAACTTTTTCTAATAAGAACATAATTTTAAGAGGAGGTTGGTATGGATGGTACCCCTCCCTGGTAACCCTAGGAACAAGAAATTTACATGGTCGATGGATATGGATCAGAAACTTGTATGGTCCAAAATTCAGTTCGATGCGTCAAAAAACTTCTTCTTCTTCACTCCCGTGAAGAGTATAACAAAAACACATCGTCACGCATTACAAACCGTTACAAATGAGCAATGCTATTGAAAATGAAACATGTAAAGCTGGCCATCCACGACGAACATGCATGTTCGATCTGCTCGAAGGCCACACACGACGGACCAAGCCCAGGTAGCCCTGGCAAGGCTCATGTCGAATATGGGCGTGCCTGGACAATCGTTACGTGATTCACTTGCAGCAGTCAGCAAATCCATCATCCGATATGCTGCACCTGTATGGTCCAGTGCAACTAGCTATTGATCATACATAAAAGGAGCAGCCTCCGTGTATCGTCTCAATACCATCAGGGTATGATGTGAGTTCAGAACTGTGTCAGATAATCCAATAAGCATTCTTACAAACTGCAAGCCGGTCGATATTGAAGTCAACGAGCTAGCGGCAATATACGCCCTAAGATGCGCGGAGGTTCCTGTAAATGTCCAGGCAGTCTCACAATCAGCAGCAGTGGCAGCAGCATGGCAAACCTCGACAAAGGGACGTTACACATTCGAACTTATACCGAACATCAGCGATTGGGTGTCTCGCAAGCATGGTATGCTCAACTACCATCTGACGCAATTCTTACCAGGGCACGGCTGCTTTCGTGAGTACCTGCCCAAATTCAGGCATGATCCAATTGGTCGTTACTGCACAAATAAAGTGGAAAATGCCCGTCACGTTCTCATGGAATGCACTCGGTTTATACAACAGAGAGACACAATAACGTCAGAAATGGGTGAGGTCCTTACACCCAATGGCGTTATTAAGTACGAATATGCCTGCAACATTGCTTGCTTCGGACTGCTTGTTCGGTGAATCGTGCATCATAATAGGTCGGTCTATTAGGATTTCTGAAGATCTACACCTCCTTGGCGAATCCAAAAAAAAAAACCGGACCGATTCGCCGAACATCAATAATACTGAATTTGTCAAATAGGCAGATGTATTGGCAACAACGCAATACACGACGAACATACTTGCGAGAGAATGAGAATGTGTGGCAACCATGCAATAAGCCACAAATCTTTTATCTGATTCCTGAATTTGCCATAAAAATGGCTTTTTATTTGTTTTCAACAGATGATTCAGATATAATTAGTATCAGTAGTTCAGATACGGAATTCGAGATAAATGATATAAATAGCTCAAACTATTTTTTATGCGAAGATTATGAGGCAATAAAGTTTGCATACATTTATGGAGAAGGCTGCGTAGAATATATTCGCTCGAGCCTGGGCCCAATATATGAAAAGAAAAAATATTGGAATAGAGTCTTGGCCATTATTCAACAAATCATTGCAAACGGAGAGGCGCCAATGTATAAGAAATATAAAAAATATTTAAGTAAGGACTTTCCTCATGGCGATTAAAGCGAGATAGATATATACAATTTCGTATTCCCATATTTTTTCATACACACATATACACTCAACCATTAATCAAACAAGGTACGTATTTTTCTATTCTATTCTACAACCAATTCAATTTACCTATTAATTAAATGCAGTAAATTAACATATTTACGGTGATGACAATATTGCCGAGAAAACTTCCATATCAAAGAAACACAGCATAGAATATTCGGCGCCCGTAGTAAAATATACAAGATGACAGATGGCATGAGAATCAAGGAATGTTTGGCTCTGGTACTGGTATCGGAAGAAAAAATTCAACGGGAAAAAGGCGATAATAACGTTTTCACTAAGAAACACACAAAACACACGGAAGATACTAGTATTCTATTAAACAGGAATACATTTTTAACAAATAAAAGAAAATCTTAATTAAAACATACATATATTATCTTTTGACGCTTTGTCATTTTTACCATGAGCATCAGTTAGTTAGTTGCTCCCTGGTGAAGGAAATTAAAAAAAAATACAAATTTTCTGCTACGGAGTTGTAAGCTAAGAATATTCCAAGGTTACCGCTTAAATGAAAACGGAGGATCTGCCAGTTTCTCTCACGGCTACTGAACTCTACAAGATATATTTTTAAGTCTACAACAGCATACAGTAAGCAAATGAGCCACGCTGTTGTGTTGCCCTCTGGCCTGCTTTCAAACTAAGAGTACATATTAGTAAAAATATGATTCGGATGATGAAGGGAGTCTCAAAGAGGCACTGCGTCATTGTGCTAATCGCTCAAAGGGTGCATGCTTCCCATTAAGACTTCTGTTGTACAATAGCGGTGGAGATGGAGAAGAAGTGAGACACTACAAGAGAGAGCAATTCGTGTGCGACAATGCAATTTCAATGACAGTACTTGTCATTCAAATATGATCATAATCACCTAAACCATTCTATGGCCGTTGAACGATGCAGTGTAGGTAATACGTTCAAGCTTTATTTTGTTGTGGAAGCCAGCATATATTTAGTTCCAATACGGTGGATTTTAATTTGAAACCTATGGTGCTGCTACACGCGTTGATCTATCCACTAAGTTGTTGCTAAAAGCCTTCGAGTTGTAAGCAATCTCTAACGAAATTGGATCAAAGCGCTCGATCGTGTTCCTACCTAAAGAAAAGGCTGAACTGGCTTCTGAGCAATAGGAGCAAACTCAGTTTTGAAAACAAGTTATTAGTTTATATTCAAACCGTTGCTCCTTCCTGAAATTATGACATCCAAGTATGAAATACATCATACCCATCAAATCGCAGGAAATTCAGGTTATTCAAAACAAGGCCCTCAGAACAATCACCAATGAACCCTGGTTTGTTCATAATAAATACAAAATGAAAAAGAAAAAAAAAACATATAAGGCTTTGTAAACAACACATCGAAGTTATAAAATTTGAGACTTTTGTTGAAAGTTTTCCTTACTTGGAAACACATTTATTTTTTATCTCCTGAATAAAATAAACCTGAAATGAAATCAAACAGATTTGTTGGTGTAACACAAATTCTCGGAGTGGTTGTGGTGGCACAATAGTAACGCATCAATAGAAAAGCACATTAAAAAATACTAGAAACGATCAATTGAGAAGCACATCATCGATTGCTTATCATACTTATCATAATGGATGCTTTGAAAGACCG
Source organism: Amiota communis (assembly GCA_037043315.1). NCBI lineage: Eukaryota > Metazoa > Arthropoda > Insecta > Diptera > Drosophilidae > Amiota > Amiota communis. The sequence continues at coordinate 226,354 of JBAMAV010001065.1, forward strand.
CAATACTGATAAACAGAACAGTGCTGAAGGAAACGATAACAAAAAAAAGAATATCTTCAAAGCCAATTACAAACCAACAGCAAGCGTTGTATCTAATACTATTAGCTGTAATATCAAAAATGATGGCAAGCATCAACGTAATCGTTGTGATAAGTGCGGCAAGAAACTTTGCTTATCTGCTGCATTCTCGTGTCGTTGTGGCGGCATTTGCATTTTGTGCTAAGCATCGTTATAGTTTTTTACATGATTGCAATGTGGATTATCGTGCCCTGGGAGCTGAGCAAATTCGACGAGAAAATCCCATTGTAAATGGTGAAAAAATACGCAAGTTGTAAGGGTCACCAAAATCACAACTCACTCACTCACTCACTCATATGCATATGTTATACTTATATTATACTATTTGTTCTCTTGTTATATTTATGTTCTGTTAAATGAATGCTAGCAAATAAAAAACACAAAAAATAGCACCCAAAAAATGTAGTGATCTTTATTGTGAGGGGTACGGCATTTATTGGTCCGATTTACTACCTGTTGATAATGACACTGTCAATTTTTGCGCCACCATTTGTTTAGCGTAGTTTTGTTTTAACTTTCCACTAAACGAATATGGTTCGCTTCTATTTGGATATATATATATACTTTGAAATACTGAAAACTTATTTTGAATGTTGGTCATTTATGGTCAAAATATTGCGAAAATTGCTTACAAAATTTGGAAGAAATGAAGCGCCCATCGAGCCTGCAATTCGAAAATTGTTGGATAAAGTGTGTGAAACTGGTATGCTAGTTAATGCGAGATGTCTGCCACACACTTCTAAAGCAATCGCTGCTGTGCCTGAAAGTGGACTATGTCCACAGCTGCGATTTGACGCCGTTGGACTCATTGAAAGATAAAGTTTGTATGCCGACAATCCCAAACAATTGATCACTTGAAACAAAGTGCCTGAGAAGTTCCGGCATAATTTAATGAACAAACCAAAATGGGACCAATAGATGTCCCACCCTTTATTTACAAAATAATCTATCCTCTCATAGCGTTGACAATAGCCACAAACAATAAGCAACATCATCCATTGCTAAGGTGGAACCGGGGCATTTCTCTACTTGATTGAAGACAAGCGTTGCGTCTGCACCATAGATTCGTACAGTTCGCTGGATACTGACTTAGTCACTAAGACAACACGTTACAGACGTTTTGATATAGTATAGGGTAGTATACTGAGATTATTTTATATATGTATATAAAAGAATAGTTGCACCTTGCATATAAAGACTCACCTTCTTGCGCCGCTGCTGCTTGACTTCTTTCATGCGACTCGCTGATGGTGTTCGGTGCATGTGAGAACACTCTTGTTATTTTTATGTACTGTTAAATGAATGCTAGCAAATAAAAAACACAAAAAAATAGCACCCAAAAAATGTCCGATTTAGAACTACCTGTTGATAGTGACACTGTCAATTTTTGCGCCATCATTTGCTTAGCGTAGTTTTGTTTTAACTTTCCGCTAAACGAATATGGTTCACTTATATTTGGAACAATATACTTTGAAATACTGAAAACTTATTTTGAATGTTGGTCTTTTATGGCCAAAATATTGCGAAAAATTCCGTACAAAATTTGGAAGAAATGCTATTCGAAAATTGTTAAATAAAGTGCTTGAAACTGGGATGCTGGTTGATGCGAGATGTGTGCCACATACTGCTGAAGCAAACACTACTGTGCCTGAAAGTGTTTGCCAAAAACCCAGAACATCGACTCGGGACAAGACGTCATTTCAGGAACGACCACTATGAGGAGGATTTTGCACAAAGACCTCGATCATCATCACCAATATTTCAAGCAACAAAAAGCTGCAGCGATATCGAAAGAAGAAAGATGCCATTAATCCTGAGTTGGGCTGTAACAGTGCATAAGCTTCAGGGTACATAAAAAAATAATATATGGGACATTCGAACATACAACCTTTCTTCTTTTTTTGAAGTCGGTTGAAAATAATGTTCACACAAAAAATACAGGTTTAGCTTTAAACAACTTATTACAGACTAACACGGTATGTTAGTGTACAAAGTACAATTCGTTGAGGAATTGAAATCGTATGATCTTCCACAACACGCTTTGATGAGTGGGCTTTGCATTAGTTCAACGATAACCCAGATTCAACAACCATGTGATTAGCAGTTTTGTCTGAATACATTGGGCTGCTCACAGCAGCGATTTGACGCCGCTAGACTTCTTTCTGCGGGGCTCATTGAAAGATAAAGTTTGTATTTCGACAATCCCCAAAGAATTGATCACTGTGGACAAAGTGCCTGAAAATTGGTGTTCCGGCATGATACCAGCATTGATTAAAACAATTAGCAATTAACAGTATCCATTGTCAAAGTGGAACCGAGGCTTATTCTCTACTGCATTGAAGACTAGCGTTGCGTCTGCATTATAGATTCGTACAATTCGACGGATGCTGGGACTGACTGATCTGACTTAGTCACTAAGACAATTGATATAGTATAGGGTCGTGTACTGAGGTTATTGTATATGTGTACATAAAAGAATAGTTGCACCATGCATTTAAAGACTCACCTACTTGCGGCGCTGCTGTTTGTCTTCTTTCATGCGACTCGCTGATGGTGCTGGAGCCTTTCGTATAGCCAATTTATGATTCAGGCACAACAGTGTTGGAGTCGGACATTTGCTTCCAGCAGGTTTTCGTCGATCAATATAGCATTTGCATTTGTCCCTCTTCATCAACGTAGGGACAGTTTCTATGCCCACCTACCAATAACAAAAATAATATTAATAATATTATCTGTTAATCATGGCATAGACTCTCGGAATATCATTAACTACATCACCATCTCCAACGCGTAGAACATGAAAGCTTCGTGTTACTGGTTTACCATGTTTCTGGTTATCATTTCAGAAGTCCTGATCACCACGATTATGTTTGCATCCACAGCTACACTTGGACATTCGAATGCCTCATGGCACACGCAGTCATGATATGAAAAAAACAGTTTCCTTGCACTGTTACTTGAAAATGTTCACTGATCGTAACAAAATTGATCAGCATGGGCGCGTTCCTTCCGACATTGTGATGATTTTGGCGGCATGTGGCTGGGGCATGCTCAAAGATCAAATGTTCACTGTTGAAATTGTTGCAAATAATCTTTTCAATCTTAATGGAACTGATTTGACAATCAGAAAGATATTGTTTGTACATATTAATTCTTAATGACGTGATGATCAATTTGCAAATTGCACTGCATTGTGAATATTATTTTGTCGTGGAGTGTGTTTGTTGTACATGCATTTGTATTGTATAAATTTCGTCATGCTCTTGCTAAGTGTGGTCATGTGTTGTTATGAAGCGAAGAAATTTTGCCTCCACAGAGGGCGTCACTAATGAAACATATGTGTTTGTGTCTGAAACAATATTGCAATGGTTTCAATTTGTTTACGTGAAATTCCTATTGTTGATTGGTTTGCTATTACATTTTCTTGCGGTGCTGCCAACTGATTGTTGCATTTTTCCAGTTGTGGCCAATTAAATCAATTTTTCGAGGGTATTCTCAGGATCAGTTTGAAAGTGCTGCCAAGTGCAGACATTTTTTTTCAAAACTAATCCAAGAACACCCTGTGTGTTCGCATTTTATCATCATTAGCTAATTAGCAGATGTCCAGTGCAACTCTGCAATGTAATGTTTTTTTTTCTTTTCCTCTGTAAAATGAATGCCATAAAATGTTAAAAGAAATTTATTGAACACGAGTTGGTTCGTTGTTCGTTTTGTATAGTTGTTAATTAAATGAACGGAACACTTGCAATATATAAGGCAGTGGGGGCATATAATAGATTTAGTTCAAGTCGGTAGCTTAACTCGAGATGGATAAAAAGTCCAAAGACCCGATGCGGCGTTATAAAAAATCTCGCCATACAGCGCGTAGCAGTTCTGAGAGTTCCAGTACGGAAACAGACACTGGGTCATCCAGTTCGTATTCAAGCTCCGATAGTGAACATAATCGTATTAATGAACGTCACCGGAAGAAAAAGTCGACACGTCGTGCACCTTCATCATCCGCCGATGATAGAAGGAAGCGCGATAAACGGGATCATTGTCAAAAGAAATTGGAAGCGAAACGAAATCATATAAAACGAAAATTAAAAGAAGCTAAACTGAAGAAACGTGCTGCGGCGGCGCTAAGTAGTGGACACGGAAATCGTTCGTTGACACCGACAACGCAAGCGAAACTAAAGAAACTGTCTGAACGTAAACATATGCGTGCTGCAAGTAAAGAACAACGTGAACGTGATAAAATTCGAAATGTACAACGTGAACGCGACCGGGATCATCATCGTATGAGTCGTTCGCCGCCGACAACAACAACCAAAATACGCATACATCAAGATGTGAAGCGTATGAAAAGTCCTGGCATGGGTGGCAATGGTAGTGGAAGTGGTAATAACGGTGGTGGTGGTGGTGGTGGCGGCAACAACAACGGTGGTTCATCATCTTCATCATCGCGTATGCATCATCAGTTAATGTCACGTGAAAAGATTATTATCCAGACGCGTACGCGAGATCGTACACCATCATTGGAACGTGAAAGAGATCGCCTTGATCGTCAACGACACGATCACAAGCAGCAGCAGAGGCACGATGATTTATCATCAAGGGAACGTGAACGTCGGGATCGTGAGCGAGAGCGGGCCGAACGTGAAGCAGCACGAGATAAAGAACGTGCTGAAGCATTGGCCAGATGTCAGGAACGGCAACGAGAACGTGAACGTATAGCCCGTGAGAAAATGCGACGTGAAGAGGAGGAAAAAAAGTATAGTGATGTTGGTGGTAATCGTATGCGTCAATTATCTGATCGAAATATAGAAATGAATGGTCCCTATGGAAGTCGAGAACGTTCATTGGAGGCAACTGAACGTTCACGACATATGAGCAAACGCGATATGGATCCATATGATCGTGAGCCGCCAGAGTACATTGAATCAGAACGACATAATATGTTCGATGATGTACGTCGTTATGGTGGGGGTGGTGGTGGTAGTGGTGGCGGCGGCGGTAGTGGTGGTAGCGGTGGTGGTAATATTGGTGGCAGTAGCATTGGTGGTCATCATCATCGTCGTCGTGATATAAGTCCAGTTCCTGATCATTATCAAACGCGCCTACGTGAGTCATCACGTGACATGTATCCCGAAGATGAAAGAGAACAGTAAGTTCAGTATAGTAGTATAGAATAGAATATTTTTTGTTTTTTTTTTTTTTTTGTAATATTCAGAACAAAATTTATTCCTTTATTCAGTGCGTATAAACGTAGTTATGCGATGGAAGTGCGTTACCCATCTCGTGAGCGCGAAACTTGGCACAATTCACGTGAATTACGTGATCATGAATTACACGATTCCCGAGATTTTCGTGATGCTGGCGAAAATCATTATGGAGAGGAACGTGAACGTGAACGCGAACGCGAACGTGTGTTACGCGAGCGTGAACGTCCGCCAGCAAGTGGACGAAACGATTGGAAAGGTGATTGGGAACGCAACGATTGGGATGAAGGCGGTGGTGGTGGAGGTGGTGCAACACCAGGACGTGCTGGCGGATTCGTTGGTGGGCCAAAGCGTGGCCTATCAAAGCATCAAGCACAATCAAACGTCCAACAAGTCCAACAACGTGCTGGCTCTGAATCCAATTGGGATACAGATGAACAAGATACTGGTCATAGTAGTCATAAGCCAGAATCCAGTTGGTTAGAACATGGACAACGTGAAAGATCACGGCCTTGGCAAAATAATGATTGGCGTGATCCAGACGATGGTTTCAGTGGGAACAGTGGAGGAGGTATCGGTGGTAGCGGACGTGGAGGACATGAAACAGGTCTGCCTAGCCACTTGTCACATCAACAATCAGTATCAGGACCACCATCTCACCATATGTCGCATGCGCGTAGTGAACGCGGTGGACGTGGTGGTTTTCGTCGTGGTGGTGGTCATTCATCTGATCATTTGGTTGGTGAACGCAGTTCTGGGTATCGACCACACCCGCCACCATTAATGACTTTGCCAGTACAACCACCGGGTGGTTATCACTCTGCCGGTGGTGGTGTTGGCGGCGGCGGCAGCACACGTGGTGGCTTCATCCCTAAACGTTTGACATACACAAATCCTGGGTATGGAAAAAAACATATGCATCCACATAGTGCCGCTGCTGCCGCCGCTGCTGCTGCTGCTGCTGCTCCACAACGTCACTCACCTCAACCAACAAGTACGACACCAATTAAGTGTTCATCAGCAATATCTTCAACATCGGCACAAGCTAGTGCTGTGGCAGCAGCGACAACAGCAGTTGCTGCTGCCAAAGCTGCAGCACAAAGTTCAGCAAATGCAACCACCAATCCTGGTATTTTAGGAAAAGTTAGTAAAATACATGCCATATGCGGCAACAGTAATGCAACTGGAGGCAATTCCTATGCCCATGACGCGGATACAATTGAGTCCAAGGCAAGTGAGACGGCGGCATCCGCAATAGATGACAAGCTTAGTGGCGGCGAATTAAGCGAAATAAGTGACAGCGATGATGACATCCTTAACAAAACGGAAAAGGTAAGGGCAAAATTCGACGAGACAGTCGATAGTGCTGAGCCACTTGACGCTCAATTGGATGTGATAAGCACTGAAGAAAGCAAGTCCGAATCAACAGGGACAGGGAATGACAATGGAAATGGAAATGCATGTTCCGTCAGCACAATTACATCATCCTCATCAATAGCATCAACTTCAACATCAGCGGCAACGGCAGCTGTTCCATCAAGTTCAACAGTAATAGCCAACAAACAAACAGAAGCCGATGATGAAGTGCTCGACTTTGAGGAGATATCCGATGGTGAGCTAGAAGAAGACGCAAGACTCAAAGGTAATGAAGATGAATTTGGTAGAACTAATAAGAGTGAGCAACACATGACATGACATGAATTTTAAATGATTATTAATTATATTTTTATAGGAATTGGTGATGCACTTGGAGTTGATTGGCAAGGACTCATTGCCGAAACACGCGCACAAGCAGCCGAATATGCCTCAGCTCAAAATCGAAATCCTTTAACGACAGGCAAACAATCTTGGTTACCTTATCATATTATTTTAGATGTTGGCGTTTCTTTACGCATGGCGGGCACATATTATGGGCAACAATTATTAAACGATGCCCGTTTACGTTTGCAAGAAGAACATAAAGAAGCCAAACGTCAGGAGCAACTCAGGAAACAAGCAATAAAAGCAGCGGCGGCTGCAGCGGCAGCAGCTGCTGCAGCAGCAGAAGCAGCAGCAGCGGCAGCCTTGGAAGCAGCAAAAGCAGCCACCGCAGCTACAGATCCATCAACGACGACGACGACGACGACGACAACAACAACAATAGCAACAGAAGCATCTGTAGGATGTGTTAATACTACCGAACTTTATAATGGAAATGTTAGCAGTAATGAAGCTATCAAATTATCACCACTAACATTACCAGCACCACCAGCACCAGCACCACCACCACCACCACCACTACTACCACAACCACAACAACCATTAGTACACTCACACTCTGCATTACTATCAAATGATGTTAATGTTGATATTGATAGTGATGATCATGATGAAGACGATGAAGCCGATGAAGTGCCCTTTGTTAGTTCTGTAGCAGAACCATTGGCATGTGTTCAAATTGCTGTACGAAAAAAACTCGATGAACGTCAAAAACTAATTGCAAACGTTTGTGGAACAAATAGTCGAGCATTAAGTGCACGAGCTGATCTAGGTTTGCGTCGTCAACTGTGCGCTTTGCCAGCAAGTCAAAGTGTTTGTCCTCAAGCCTTAAGCAAAGTAAGTGAACGCTTAAAAGCACATGCTTTATATTTATTCCAAGAACGTTCAATGGGCCATCATCATAAATATAAATGGTCAAAAGTACTAGATAAAGTAACCAATGGTACCGGTGCCTGATGCCCATCCAATATATTCATTTTATTTCCATAATTATCGATTCTATTTCGTCGTAACTTCATCATCGCTTCTCACAATTATTTCGTTACTTGTTCGTCTCAATTTTTTTTTTTTTTTATTTGGCTTGATGACATTGCTGTTGTTCAACCTAAATAAAGAATGATGGAAGCTGGCTACATATTCTAAATTATATCATACAAAATTATTTCAAAAAGAGAAGATACTACATAGTAAGAACAATACAATAAACGCGTATACATAGCATATACAAAGTAAATAATAAATTTTATATAATGCAACATCGAAAAATAATTAGCACAACAAAATAAGCAACATATTTACATATATTATTTTCGATAAAATTCAAAACTAATGATTTGCCAATCATAGAATAAATAATTTGCAATCATGTATTTTGTTTTTAAATTTTTTTTTTTGTTTTTTTATATATAAATTATATCAATTATTTTGTGAACAATAATCACTAGTATTTCTACATATATCAATCAATCAAATCAATTGTACTATTTTATACACTTAATACTTTATGTTTTTAACAATCATACATTATACATTAGTAATTATATTGCTTATCTCAATACATAAAAAAATAAAATAAATATATAAATTTATACAAATGAAAAACAAAAAAAGAATGTATTTTCATTATTCAACATTGTTTGTTTGATTAAGTTTAAGTTTCTCAACAATTATTATGTATTTAAAATCAATTTGTAATATCATAGCAATAAAATAAATAAATTAAAAATGGTGGCAACAAATCAGATTGGCAAATGTCGAAAATTTATAAGTTTTTTTTTTTGGGATAAGTTTTAATCATTTGTTGTAAAAATAATTTCTGTTTGATTTTATTCTGTTAATAAACTCAAATAGACTGAATCAATTTTTTAAAGAAAATAAAGATACATTTTTTTAAAAATATACCATTAGGAAACCTGTATTTATTTATCGTTGTTGAACTTAAGATTTTCTTTTAAAACTATAAACTTTGTGTACAACAGATTCTTGAGTGAAAGATTTGTAATTGGCATTCATTCGTAAGTAGCAGCAGAAGTAGATATTCTTTTGCTAAAATTGAAATAAAGGAAGAACATCATTGAATTGCTTTGTAAGTACGAGTATATACATATAAGATCTTTTGCTAAAAACATAGTTGAATTGTTGTTTGACATAAATGCTTATTTACATACATACGAGTATACACAAGTTCTTGTTTGGGGTTTTATTGAAATACACATTTTTAGTTTTAATCTTTTCATTTAATAATATTTATGAAACAATGAAAGATGTTACCATAAACCATCTCCACTTCACATACAAATATTGGCATATGCATTACTAACTATTTTTCTAAGCCGTATTTTCCGAAAATTCTATACAATAGTCGGCTTACTCTGACTTATTAACATATCTGTATGTTAATGGCTTTAGTTTATAGCTAATCAATCATGTGATATCATCATTGTGAACAAAGTGCCTACTGGTAGCAAGTAAAATATAATAGTAGATCATCAGTTAAGATGATTGTTTATTCGTTATTATCAGAACGCATATTTATATGTTTATACTCGAATAAGCATAAGCAAATATTCGCTCTGGTTATTGTGTCTGATAAAAATGATTAGAATTTTGTATTTATGTAAACAGCAAGGTGATAGATTCTAAAACTAAAAACCTAACAAGGAATTTAATATTATTATTATTTATTTATTTATTTATTTAATCATTATAATAAAGAGTTAAGCTTTATATTATATTTACTATATAGTAGATTAAGATTAATGGGGAAACAATATTATTTAATTATAAGGAAAAATAAGGCAGCTAGAAATATATTAATTTATATAAATCTTAAGCGAGGACACTTATAGAACTAAGAGGCTAAGTCTTTGTCGGACTAACCTAAGCTAATCGCTCAATTCATGGCCATACCCTAAGCGTATATCTGAAAGGCACCACTACATCACATCAAGTAAACATAAGAATTTAATAACGAGTGTTAAAATTTGATTTTATAATAATGATTAAGGAATTTAGAACTTAAAAACAATGTCCTTAAATTTGAGTAGTAATAAAACAATGAATTTAATCTCATTTAGAAGAACTGTGGTTAAAGGCTTACTATCTATAATATATACAAATGTAATGGGTATTTTGGTATATGAGCTGTTGTTGCTGCTGCTTCTTTATTTAAAAATTTTCTTGGTGATGGTTTGATCAATTTGCTGGGTAAAATATGTGCAGTTGTTTTTCTTTGTTCACGAAACCCCTGGCGATACAATATCCTTAATGTCCGGTTCCCAGACCATTGCTACTACTACTGGTGCCTATGAGAGTCGGTTTAGTAACTTGATTTGTTTTACTACTCAACTTAGCTGCAAGAGTCTTTGTAGCTGTTTTCCGTGAAGTATTCATGGTTCTCACAATTGCAGTGTAACACTCAAATTTATAATAGAATCTTCTTAACATTAAAACATTGAAAAAGACTATAGGAACATAATTTATTCTAAAACAAATATAAGTATCCTGAGATAACAGATATGTACAACTAAATCTTCTCAAAAGTTTGCATCAATATTTTTAAACATGTTTAAACGCAAACCATTAAATATCTCGATTTCAAAACAAAATGACTTATGCCACTTTCAATATAAACGGCTCATATATAGTATACTTATATAGTTTTAATGTTTAAATAAGTATATTGAAATCATGTTTTTGGATTACAGATTATGTTATTTGTATTCAAATAAAGTGATAGAGATTGGACCTCTTTTTGAACGACAATACATTATTTGTTATTTTGTCAATATGTACATACATATAATATAAATGGCTTATTGTTTAAGAAGATTTTTGACCATAGGTTAGCTAGTACTGGTAATGTGTACACATGTTTAGTATGTTGGGTGTGGGTCTAATTAATGTTTATGTGTGATTAGAGATTAGTCAATTCTTGCGGTAGTTTGTCAGATTTTTGGTAAACTTTTCAGCTAATATTTTATATGAGATTCATTAAACCAGTGGGTACCAGTTAATTCAGTGAGGCTAACAAATCCGTACAAATATTGTATATGCCGGTATTTTTTCAATCATTTCTATTGCTTGATGGAAGGCAAATAAATGTTAGTGCCAATTTAAAGAAAGAGAAATTTATGTACAAAAATTTTAAAGATTCGATGTATCTGATTAAGAGTATTTTGTATTCAAGGCGATTAAAGTTTTGAATCAGAACCAACCAGAATTAACTAAGTCTCACGCTAAATGTAATGTGTTTTGATTTCTCAGTACATGTTAAATGCATATGCATATTGAAGACTATGAGATCTAATTTAATGATTGAATTCTAAGGAGCGTAAGGTTCATTCAGAAATTATTTCAAATTGCTCATATATAGTTTGATGAAACACAAAAGCCACTTCTATCTTAAGAAGTAATATATATGTGTGAGGCCTTGCTATATGTACTTATGCAAAGATTACAGAAAGGATTGATAACATACTTGAATTATTGGTTTTAGTATTATATGTAAGTATGTGTGTGATGGGTACAGATAATTAAATTTGAAAATATTATAACCAAGTTATAACAAATTTATTGTTTATGAAGTCATCAAGTTTCATCTGGAATATTTTTATTTCTTTCTTATTAAATATAAAAAAAAAATTATAAATAAATCTTCCTCGTCTGTTTGTCGATTTCATTGAAATGTAATTTGAATTCATATTAGTCGCGTCGTCGCCTAAGTGGTGGCGTGATGTCATCAGATATATCAGAATTATATTGCGTACATGCAGGTGGCTGATGGAATCGTTTTTCACTTTGATGATTTCTCTTCTAGAAATTATTGTTTACTTCATTTGTCTAGACTGTGTCTTAGTAAGAAACATATGGGAAACATAATAAATACAATTATTTCTTGGATTTTCAATATAAATAGTATTGGATTTATTTAAAACTAAAATAATATAGTAGTTGATTGATTTTATTTCATTTGAAAGACATTGAATTCATTATGTACAAAAGTCTCTTTAAATAATATTTTATATGCTAACACACAATAGACATATTTCTCTCTTAAGTAAAGGCCGAAGAGACAAGGCATTTATAAGTATCCATATCATCATCATCATCATCATATAAATACGGCAATAGGTTCTTTATGATAATTTTTACACCGAAACTATTTAATCGATTTTGATAAAATATATACCATTCGTTAGGTTTTCATTTGTAGATGTGCCCAATATTTTATTATATTAAAATCTGTTGGGTATTTTTGGCGTAAAATCAATTTAAAGTTTTCACAAATTCAACTATAAGAAAGCCATACACACCTACACTCTACACTCTGGGGATCACAATGGGCCATACTCTTATTTGTGCCTAAGTGAGCCTCTCGTTTGAGGGCTGCCACCTAACCTTCATTGTACACAAACACATGATCTTCATCTCCCTCTCTCTCTAATGCAAATAAAGCAATGTTTGTGGTCAAATTTAGGTATGTGCCTAAGCGGGGGGGAAATAAAAGAAAGAAGAATCAACGATAATTCAGCCACATGGTCGTTGTGTGCAATAAGGGTATACTCGTATAAAAGAAATAATATCAGAATTATATTGCGTACATGCAGGTGGCTGATGGAATCGTTTTTCACTTTGATAATTTCTCTTCTAGAAATTATTGTTTACTTCATTTGTCTAGACTGTGTCTTAGTAAGAAACATATGGGAAACATAATAAATACAATTATTTCTTGGATTTTCAATATAAATAGTATTGGATTTATTTAAAACTAAAATAATATAGTAGTTGATTGATTTTATTTCATTTGAAAGACATTGAATTCATTATGTACAAAAGTCTCTTTAAATAATATTTTATATGCTAACACACAATAGACATATTTCTCTCTTAAGTAAAGGCCGAAGAGACAAGGCATTTATAAGTATCCATATCATCATCATCATCATCATATAAATACGGCAATAGGTTCTTTATGATAATTTTTACACCGAAACTATTTAATCGATTTTGATAAAAAATATACCATTCGTTAGGTTTTCATTTGTAGATGTGCCCAATATTTTATTATATTAAAATCTGTTGGGTATTTTTGGCGTAAAATCAATTTAAAGTTTTCACAAATTCAACTATAAGAAAGCCATACACACCTACACTCTACACTCTGGGGATCACAATGGGCCATACTCTTATTTGTGCCTAAGTGAGCCTCTCGTTTGAGGGCTGCCACCTAACCTTCATTGTACACAAACACTTGATCTTCATCTCCCCCTCTCTCTAATGCAAATAAAGCAATGTTTGTGGTCAAATTTAGGTATGTGCCTAAGCGGGGGGGAAATAAAAGAAAGAAGAATCAACGATAATTCAGCCACAGTATACTCGTATAAAAGAAATAATATCAGAATTATATTGCGTACATGCAGGTGGCTGATGGAATCGTTTTTCACTTTGATGATTTCTCTTCTAGAAATTATTGTTTACTTCATTTGTCTAGACTGTGTCTTAGTAAGAAACATATGGGAAACATAATAAATACAATTTTTTCTTGGTTTTTCAATATAAATAGTATTGGATTTATTTAAAACTAAAATAATATAGTAGTAGTAAGTTTTTAAATTGATTTTATTTCATTTGAAAGACATTGAATTCATTATGTACAAAATCTTCTTTTTAGAATGGCTCTTTAAATAATATTTTATATGTTAACACACAATAGGCATATTTCTCTCTTAAGTTAAGGCCGAAGAGACAAGGCATTTATAAGTATCCATATCATCATCATCACCATCATAATATAAATACGGCAATAGGTTCTTTATGATAATTTTTACTCCGAAACTATTTAATCGATTTTGATAAAAAATATACCATTCGTTAAGTTTTCATTTGTAGATGTGCCCAATATTTTATTATATCAAAATCTGTTGGGTATTTTTGGCGTAAAACCAATTTAAAGTTTTCACAAATCCAACTATAAGAAAGCCATACACACCTACACTCTACATTCTGGGGATCACAATGGGCCATACTCTTTTTTGTGCCTAAGGGCTGCCACCTAGCCTACACTGTACACAAACACATGATCTTCATCTCTCTCTCTCTCTCTCTCTCTTTCACTCTATCTCTCTCTCTTTCTCTCTCTCTTATGCAAATAAAGCAATGTTCGTGGGCAAATTTAGGTATGTGCCTAAGCGGGGGGGAAATAAAAGAAAGAAGAATCAACGATAATTCAGCCACAGTATACTCGTATAAAAGAAATAATATCAGAATTATATTGCGTACATGCAGGTGGCTGATGGAATCGTTTTTCACTTTGATGATTTCTCTTCTAGAAATTATTGTTTACTTCATTTGTCTAGACTGTGTCTTAGTAAGAAACATATGTGAAATATAATAAATACAATTATTTCTTGGGTTTTCAATATAAATAGTATTGGATTTATTTAAAACTAAAATAATATAGTAGTAGTAAGTTTTTAAATTGATTTTATTTCATTTGAAAGACATTGAATTCATTATGTACAAAATCTTCTTTTTAGAATGGCTCTTTAAATAATATTTTATATGTTAACACACAATAGGCATATTTCTCTCTTAAGTTAAGGCCGAAGAGACAAGGCATTTATAAGTATCCATATCATCATCATCACCATCATAATATAAATACGGCAATAGGTTCTTTATGATAATTTTTACTCCGAAACTATTTAATCGATTTTGATAAAAAATATACCATTCGTTAAGTTTTCATTTGTAGATGTGCCCAATATTTTATTATATCAAAATCTGTTGGGTATTTTTGGCGTAAAACCAATTTAAAGTTTTCACAAATCCAACTATAAGAAAGCCATACACACCTACACTCTACATTCTGGGGATCACAATGGGCCATACTCTTTTTTGTGCCTAAGGGCTGCCACCTAGCCTACACTGTACACAAACATATGATCTTCATCTCTCTCTCTCTCTCTCTCTCTTTCACTCTATCTCTCTCTCTTTCTCTATCTCTTATGCAAATAAAGCAATGTTCGTGGGCAAATTTAGGTATGTGCCTAAGCGGGGGGGAAATAAAAGAAAGAAGAATCAACGATAATTCAGCCACAGTATACTCGTATAAAAGAAATAATATCAGAATTATATTGCGTACATGCAGGTGGCTGATGGAATCGTTTTTCACTTTGATGATTTCTCTTCTAGAAATTATTGTTTACTTCATTTGTCTAGACTGTGTCTTAGTAAGAAACATATGTGAAATATAATAAATACAATTATTTCTTGGGTTTTCAATATAAATAGTATTGGATTTATTTACAACTAAAATAATATAGTAGTAGTAAGTTTTTAAATTGATTTTATTTCATTTGAAAGACATTGAATTCATTATGTACAAAAGTCTTCTTGTTAGAATGGCTCTTTAAATAATATTTTATATGCTAACACAAAATATGCATATTTCTCTCTTAAGTAAAGGCCGAAGAGACAAGGCATTTATAAGTATCTATATCATCATCATCTTCATAATATAAATACGGCAATAGGTTCTTTATGATAATTTTTACACCGAAACTATTTAATCGATTTTGATAAAAAATATACCATTCGTTAGGTTTTCATTTGTAGATGTGCCCAATATTTTATTATATTAAAATGTGTTGGGTATTTTTGGCGTAAAACCAATTTAAAGTTTTCACAAATCCAACTATAAGAAAGCCATACACACCTACACTCTACATTCTGGGGATCACAATGGGTCATACTCTTTTTTGTGCCTAAGGGCTGCCACCTAGCCTACACTGTACACAAACACATGATCTTCATCTCTCTATCTCTCTCTTATGCAAATAAAGCAATGTTCGTGTACAAATTTAGGTATATGCCTAAGCGCGGGGGAAATAAAAGAAAGAAGAATCAACGATAATTCAGCCACAGGGTCGTTGTGTGCAATAAGGGTATACTCGTATAATAATATCATAAAATATATGAATTGGGAGCCCGTGTATATTGTTGCTTTCTTGACATGTATGTACATTTTCTTGCTGTGTTCTTCAATTAAATATATACGCATATATGTACATATATTTTGTGTTGCAAAAAATTAATTTAATAAGAAGCAAATACGATAAACGAAAGGGTCGAACTTTATTAAATGATACTCAATAATTGTTTTTCATATCAAATTCTCTTTATAGAGAAGAAAAATTAAATACTTTTTATCTTTCTTCCGGTGGGGTGGTCGAATTTCGAGCACTGGTCGATCATAGTGTAGTATAAATCCAAATCGATTTTATTCCAAGAATACTTATGATATTTTAATTTTTTTAAATATTTTTTTATCGGTAGTTTCTTGATTTTCTCATTCAATTATTATTTTCAATAATTTTAGACCCCCACGCCCCCGGTATAAGCAAAAATAAGATTATCGTGAACCCTCCGCTCTCCCAAATGATAAGACATAAGAATTATTTCAAAATTATTTTTTTTTTTAGATTAAAGTATTACAGAAATTAAAAACCGTTTATTTTTATTATTATTTTTGTAAGTATTTTTTCTTACGTAAGTCTTAGAATATCTGCCCGCTTCCTGTATAAGCAAAAATTAATAAAAGTGTAACCCCCGCCCCATAATCTTGATTTCATAATACTTGAACAATCCCTTAGAAGGTACTCGGAATTGGAAAACACCACACCTTGTTGGGTCTACTTATTTGAATAAAATCTGGGGTTATAATGATACCCCAAAACAAGAGAGTCCATATTTTTGTTTTTATACTACTATAAATTATAATTTTAGTGTTCTTAAAAATTAGTCATCTCTTATATAAGAACAACAACGGCGAACGACTTAAAAGTAGTGTAAAAATTAAAGTATTATATTTTCTGAAATTTCTTTTTGGTATTTTTAATACTTATATATTTATTTAATAAATGAAGATGACAAAATCCGGGAAATGAATCTCTATTTTTTAATTTTAGCACTTTTGTTATAAAACATCCAAAATCAGCTGTTCGAAATAATAAGAACAAAAAGGAAAAGGTCGAAATTAAAATTTTATTCAGAAATTATTTATTTTTTTGTTCTTAAAATTAATAAGAAGTAGCTCCACCATGATTTGCTATCACTTCTTCGCTTCTGGACGTCATAGAATTTATTAAATTTCGACATCTTGATAAACGGACATTATCCTAAGAATTCGTTGCAGCGGTCAACATCTCTGAAATTATTTTTGGTTTGGCAGTCCTTACACCATTCGTAACATCCTTCTAACGATGCTCAGTAGGATTTAGGTCAGGTGATTGTGCCGGCCATTCCAAAACGCGGACGTTTTTGTCTTCGAACCACTTTTTTGCCTTTTTGAAAGTGTGTTTTGGGTCATTGCCTATCTATCGTATTGGCATTTCTTCTTCCGCATAAGGCAACATTACTTCTTGTAGGACTCTTGCAACATAATAATTGGCGTCCATTTTCCAACGATGTTAATTAAAGATCCTACGCCTTTCCCATGATAAGCATCCCCACAACATTAGTTTCTAGCCTCCATGCTTGACGGCTTTACATGTGTATCTGCATTCAAATTGTTGATTAGGAAGATGTCTAACGTACTGCTTTTCATTGCCGTGATCAAATTGTAAGATTTTCGTTTCATCCATCCATAAAATATTACTCCATACACTCTCTGGCTAATTGACAATTTTTTTAGCAAAGTGGACTTCTTTTTAAACGAATATGCTTTTATAAAGGCAATGTGCTTGGTCTCCTTCCGTTAAGGTTAGCATTTAAAATCATTTCCTTACAGCTGATGAAGAAATTGGAAGATTCAATTCACTTTTCATATGCGTTGACGCCAGGAATGGTTGCTTTTTACTAATGCGTTATATTGCTTTCTCTTGTCTCCCGGTTGTCTTTTTTGGTCTCCCAGGATTTTCTGGCTTTGGCGACCAATTTTTGGCATTGGTTGCGAATGTTTCCAATAACATTATTTATTATAGAAAACCGAACCGCCTGCCTGTTAATTTCTCCAACTGTAAACTGATTTTTGTATTTTTTACAAAAATATATGTTTCAATGTCACAAAGATACCTGATGTGCCAATTTTTTTCCTTGATATATTAATTTGTTGTTGGCCCAAGTACACTCAAAATTTGATATTAATTTTCGTGTGCCAAAAAAAAAGTTAAAATTTTGTTACCCAGTGTAATCAATCCTTATACCATGTATGTACTGCAAAAATTTATAAATCCTTTGACCCAAAAAAGCATTGCATGATGCCTTAAGATCAAAAGTATTGGAGGGGGCTTAGTACATTGATAGTATAAACGATTTGATCGTACTGCTGTTTGCAGACGACGCTGTTTCTATCGCCCGCTTGACAAATATTGTGAAAGGAATCATTTAACTGTCAATACAAAAATGGAAGGGTGGTAAATCCACAAATATAAATTTTATTTTTAGAAATCACAAAATTGACATAGTGAAAAGCCACAAGTATCTAGGCGTTACATTCTCGTTCTCAACAGTTGGGAAATTGGCGACTGATGCTGCTGTAAAAAGTGATAACAGAGCATTAGGTGCGGCTTTACAAACGCTGCGCCTTTGCAAAGCGGATTCATGGCCAGGGAAGGTCAAGCTGTTTGATAGTATTGTATATACCTCATTCTTATATGGAGCATACATATGGGATCTAAGATACTCCGAACAGTTGAAAATAGTACAATCTACTATTACTAAAAAAAAAATACTTTCATTACCCAAATGTACTTCAAATGCACAGCTTGAATAAGGCACCCTGAAATAAATATTTAAAATTTTTAAAATGGTCTGGAATTATATACCTAACGACGACTTTGCAAATGGGAGCACATAGACTTACAAAAATTTGCTTATTCACATCACCATATGAACACAGAAATCGAGTATAACTTGGTAACTCAATTTTACGTATTATTAAAAAACATTGGCTTATCCTAAATGTGGAATAACCTAAATCCCGAATATTGGACAGATGTGAAAAGACTGGCCGAAAAACGGTTTGATCAAGTTTCAAGTTTTACTCAGATGCGCTACCTCCAATTCGCTTAACTGTTCTCCAATTCTTCGAGCCTTAGATAATAAAAAAGTCGCTTACGTTTTCCATAATAATAAATTTCAAATGAGTTCTGTATTTGCGCAACTTTGCTTATCCAATAAATTTGTCCTTAGATTTTGCATCAATGGGGTTGTCTACATTTATAAAAATTAAGACCAGAATCATTATGCATGGTATATGAAGCTTCATCATCCTCCTCATCAATTGATCTTGTTATTCTGGAAAGAAAGTTATTTTTTTATCAAATGCCATCCATAACTCATATTATGAAGATTAATTCATCATAATCAGATCGAAATCGTTGGTTTCATACTATTAGAAAATAAATCAAACCATGATAAATATTATTTTTTTAAATTTTATTTTATTTTTTTTTTAATTTCTTTTTTTTTTTAAATTAAATTAATTAATAATTTTTGATTTCTTTTCCTTTTTTTTTTTTTTTTTTTTGTATTTGCACTCCATGAAAAGCAAATTTTATATAAAAATAATAATAATTACATATAATCATAGTAATAATTAATAATAACTATATAATAATAATAATAATAGATAATATGTAATTAATAAAAAATAATACATAAATATTTTTTTAATTAGAAATAAGATCAAGTCAACAAGTGTATGTGTGTGTGTGTGTGTTTATCTTTTTTTTTATTTTAATCTCAAACAATTTTTATTTTTTATTTTTTTTTTTATTAATAATTATTAATAATAATAAAAGGTCTAACATTTTAAATGTTTTTCCTGTTTTATCCAAGTTTTCTTGTTTATTATTTTTTTCTTTTTTAATTTAATTTAATATAATATAATTTATTTCTTTTATTTATTGTTATAAATTTTATTATAATTTTTTGCCACATACTTCTCCTTTTGTAACATCATTCTAACCAAAACAATATATTTACTTACAATAACACAGGCATGGTGCTTGCTATCTATCTCTCTCTTATTGCTATTGTATTATTGTTGTTGTTGCTATTACATCCAAGTTCATCAAAGTACATACATATGTACCTAACTATGTTGATCTTAAAGACCAATAACCGAATCCATTCATATGCCGTTTCGTATACTAAAATCATGCAATGCTGGCAAAAATATGAATAATTTTCTACATATGAATGGATCTGTGCAGTTCTCTAATATACATACATATTTACTTAGATACATTACATGCCAACATAGATTTATTTAATATATGTTTTTTTTTTTTTTTGTTATTGCTTTTCTACTTATTTATTTTGATTTTTCATTTATTGTATTGGGCTAGAATTTTCTTTCATAATTTATTATACCTTTAACACACACATCCACGCAAAACTAGATCATATGGCCATAGTATGCCAAGCAACACCTATGTATGTGCTCAATTTATACTGCTGAGAGCAACGATCAAACCACAGGAGGCTTCCGAAGCCCTATGTACAAAAGCGCGATGAAAAAACTGTATGGTTCAGTTGATTCAAAGCTGCCCACCCAGGATTTAATGCACCAAACTATTCGGTAATGAGATTCAGACATGATGAGGATATAAACATAAGAGCCATGAATGCGACTATTAGTGGCCCCACCAAGGTTGAAAAAAAAGCCAGTTTAGTGCGGTGGTGGCTTTAGTACGTAGGCACCACAAAAGACTGTTTGTCCGGTGAATCGTACATTCTAGTAAAATGGTCTACTAGGATCTTTGAAAATCTACACCTCCTTGGCGAACAACACTAGAGTGACTAGCGTATATCATCATTAAATCATAGAGATCTCACATATTCCATCAATATTTGCTTATGAAAAACTAACAATAATTGGTGGTCAATTGATACTAGTATCACCAAACTGCCATATAGACTGTGTGTGTTTGCACTCAAAAAATTGTTGTTCGCACTTAAGAAAATTTCAAATTTCCAACAACAATTTCATTGGAAACCGTACAATAAACTTGTACTGACTCCAAATTCCAGAAGATTGAATGATGTGAATGCGAACTGTCTAGTCTATAAAATTAATGGTCTTTGCTATCATATGAAATATGTGTATTAAATTTCATATATCATATAGTATATACCATATACTAGTTTGTAAGCCATATGACTCTTAAAACTTGTTCCACATTCTTCATTTTAAAGTTGACGGATGATTTGAAATGTTAATGAACACCATCATCATCACACAATGCACTAACTATATGATTCTTGGATTGGAACGGACAAACATGAATTGATAAGACTGACATTACCTTGCAATATGCTGGGTGGCAATTGTCCCCGTTTCGGTAGTAATACGCTAGTTCCTTTTCTTATTACCTGGAAACGTTTATCGTCACCTGTTGAGAGAATCAGTGGATGGTAAGGCAGGGGGTGGCAGCTGACCCCTTCCAATGCCATCACTGTGTTAAATTCATTACTTTAATTAATACTTGTAAAAGAGATAGAAATTGAAGTAGTGCTGCTTCCAAAGGGACTAGTTGCGAACTGTCCCTGTTTTGACCAGTGATTCATACTGCAGCCTATGAACTTCGCAGAAACAAATCATCATGTATGTGTGTGTGTGTAAGAGGTATTTTATTAGTTTCTTAGGTGAACCGAAGAATTGAGTTTTAACTTTTTAATCATGTAATTCTTTTGTGTTTTTTTTTTTTAATAATTGTATAATAAATATTATTATTATTTTTGTTTTATTTTTTTCTTTTCTTTTCTATTTTTTTTTATTTTTTTTTATTTTTTCATATTTATTTAAATTGTTTTAATCATGTATTATTTTTGTGGTGTGAGAGAGTGTGTGTTTTATTTGTATTTATATTTATATATATATTTAGTATCGCTCGCTCGCTTGCTTATCACTCTTACGCTTCGGCTTAGGCGATTCTATTTTATTTGTTACAATTAGTTTCGAAAACATTTTAAAAAATATCATTATTATATTTTGTTGTTTTTGTTGTTTTAAGTTTTATTGTATTTGTTTGCATTTTTTTTTTTTTTTAAGTTTTTCTTCTTTGCTCTATTTTTGTTTTTATAAAACAGAAAACAGAAATTAAAGAATCAAGACTTTGACTTTTAGAATTTGATTTACAGAGAAAAGATTGAATTATTAAAATCAAGAACTTGCATTCTTTTCTCCTCTCCTATCATCTCCCCCCCCCTCATTACTTTTTGTTTTTATTATTTTTTTTTTTGTTTGTTTTTGTTTTCCTCCTTTTGCTATATAAAAACTTATGGTTTTCCAAAATCATTAACTATACTACAATTGGGGAGGCGTATGTATGTGTGTGTGTGTATGAGTGTGTTTGTGTGTGTGTGTGGAAGTGGATAACACTTATTTTGTGTAAATTCTAATATCGTGAATTGTTGTCCTTAGAACGAACAAGCAAACCAACCAACAACGCAACATGATCATCATCATCACCATCTTCTTAGTAGATTTGTCTTTTTTTTTTTTTGTTATTTAAATTTTTTTCTAATTCATTAATATTTTTGTGTGTGTGTCTTAGTGTAAGTGTGTGTGTGTGTGTGTGTGTGTCAGTGTAAATGTGTGTTTGTGTGTGTGTGTTTGTGAATTGTGTTTCTTATCCTTGCTTGATGTTCTATCAATTTAAGTTATGGTTCCTTTTGGTATTTTTTTTTTTTTTGAATTTTGTTTGTTTTTACGCTTTTTTTTTTGTTTTCTTTTGTTTAGTATTTTCCTATTTGCTGTTCATGGTGTTGTTCTTGCTGCTCATGGTGTTGTTGGTAGAGTGAGTTGTTAGCGTCAATTGAGTGAGGGCATGTATGAGTCTTGCCAACTCACGTCTATATTTGGCCATTTGGTTTGCAAGCAAGTCACTATAGGGATACTGGTATAAATGTTCTTAATATCTGACTCAAGTATAATAGCCGAGCCGACATAATAGCGAACCTGAAATGAATCAAAATATAATCATAATTGTATTGTATTGTATTGAAGTCTAGAGTAAGTAAATGGGAATGTAAAATCAATTACCTTATTATTTAGATTGGAGCCAGGTATACCATTGTAATGCATAAGTTCGAATGTATCAGGGGTCGATTGTTTTTCAATATGATAGAATTCATCCATAAATGCGTTTAATAAAATGATACCCAAGTTTTCAGGATCAAGACGCTTCTGCATAAGGCTCACACTATTTAAATGGGATTTATTTATATGATATAATATTGATAAAAATTGTTTGCATATTTACTAAGCTGGATCGCTGACCAAATTCAAGGTTGCCAAAACATCTTGTAATGCTGATGTCGGTATAAAGTTATTGCCTTCGGGATCGAATGATTTGAAAACACGTCGTCCCAATTCGGATGGAGTCTCTGGTGAGACAAGCCTCTTTTCGTTGCTAAAAAGCACTACAAAAATTTGGAATATTTTGTTTATTCTAATATGATATGGTGGTCAATGAGTAGTAGTTGATTTTACTTACCAGTTAAATGCGTATCAGAGCCCATGACCCAAACTGGATAACGTGGATTCTTGAAAAAGGAACCCACTGTACAATAACGAAGTTGCTCCATTAAAGTAATAAATCCAATGTCGCTTTGTTCGCTTATGCCACGCAATTTCAAGCCACCAACATCTTGATCATTGTCCCAGACATGGGCCACAGCACGACCGGTTAGCATTAGATTTATTAATGCTTGAGCGCCATAACCGAATGTATTATGTATCAATGGCTCCGATGTATCGGTCAAATCGGCATTTACATCGGCTAAACCTTTAGTCAGGAAGACCGAGTACAGAAATAGCAAAACACCATAATCATTGGTTAATTGTTTCAAATTTTCCTTATAAAAGCGTTTGACCGCTTCGATGTCATCGAAATGTATAGTCGTGAGACTGTCATGAAACTCATCCGGTGTTAAGGATAAACCAATATACTCATTGATATCAAAATTTTTATTATCACGATCACGATCAGCAACAACAGCACCAACACTTGATGCTCCACCTTCTTTTATTGCTGCTGCTGCTGCTGTACCTGCAGCTGCTTGTTCTAGCTCAGCGGTGGCGTCTTTATCTGCAGCTCCTGCTGCAGATGTTGCTGGCACTGGTGTTGATGCTACTGACGGCTGTTGTGATGATGTTGAACCTGCAGAAATATCAACCATTTCTGAATCATCATCGGCAACAATGTCTATTGAAACAGTGCCAACAGTAGTCGATACGGAAGCAGTAACATTAACTCCGGAACAAATGGCACTTGCAGTTGCACTCGCACTCGCACCACTTTCATCTGGGGGGCTTGATTCACTTGCGCCACCACCACCACCATCACCTGCAGTATTGACATTCGATGAAGAAGCTATTGCTGCCAATATTGATTCACTTTGAGATTTGAGTTTCTTTTGCATTTTAGTTGTCGGCTTGTTGTCACCTCCACCACGTACAGTTACCAAACGAAAGATTGGTTTGCGGCAATTGATCAAAATGTCACAAAGTGCTTCAATTAGCAAACTGTGGCACTTCTCCTTGGTGAGCTGAAGCGAAAAAAAAAACAAACAGTATGATGAAATAGAATAAATTTCATTTAATTTTGAAATCCAAAAAGGAAATCTTGTGTTACTTACATCTTTGAATTGTTGGCCAGGCATTTCCATGATCACAATTTTAAGCAAATACGCCTGTACAGGCGCTATCACAGCACAAGGACCACCCTGCTTCTGTACCAATGCGGACGGTTCAATATCGCTAAAAACGAAACCTAAAAACAATTCCACAAAACAAATAAGTGGCAATAATATGAGAAAATTAAATATTAAAAATATGAATTAATATAAAGAAGAATAAGTACTTAAATGCACAGGTGCATTTTTAATGTTTCCAATGTAGTCTGGCAGGCAGACTCACTGGCTCGTTTGTCCACACGCATGCACGTACGCAATCTCGTTTAGATTTACATGAAGATTCAATCACACATACTACGTGCAAATCTTTTGGATTATAATACTTTGAATTTTTGTTTTTTGTTTTTTTTTTTTTGGAAATCATAAAAGACTCTATTCTATTAATAATATATATAAGTATATTTTTATATATACTACTTATGCATGATGATTTGTTTGTACATACATAATATATACTACGAGTGAGTCTGCATGCACATATGAATAAATATGTGTTTCTATCTAAATACATAGTACATACATACTGTATATTTGTAAAAATGGATTGAGACTGACCTTGTGACCAACGTTGAAAAACATCAAGGCGTATATCATTGCCCCATAACAAATGCAAAATCTCGTGCAACTCCTGTAAATCCATATTGTTTATATTGTTGGATGCCATTGCCATTGCCATTGAATCGTTTTGTTGCTCTTGATGTTGTTCTTGTTGCTCGTCCAATTGTCCAGTCATAGTCCAGTCAACAACAATACAACACAACAACCAAAATATTTAGTCGTAAATTTGTATTGGTATTGTTGTTGTTTGTCGTCTTCTTCTTGAGCACTTTTCTTATTTTGATATTTTTGCTTTTATTTGATGCTTGTCTCTAATTTAGCCAGATTCAGACGACTGTCAGTTGGAACCGTCTGTCGGATTGCTGCTGTTTCAGTGAAATTCAAGAATTTATTTGTTTGTTTTTTTTTGATGCGGCGTCGGCGGCTACAGATCTACTACGGCCGCTTGCTACCGTTTCTGTTTCTGAGGCTTTGGCGGCTGCTGTTGTTTCTGCTACCGCTGTTGTTGTTGTTGTTGCTGCTGCTGCCTGCCACCAAATTGGGAACTCCTCTTCTGTTCCAATTGCTGCGCATTCACTGCTTTTGATGCTGCTGATGTTGCTGTTTTTTGCCGCCGCAATTCTTCTTCTTTGAATTTTTGTATTGAATTCTCGCTATTTAGTTAGTTTAGTTTATCGGTATTTCTATTATTGTTGTTATTATTATTTTGATTTGTGATTCTCGGCAATGTATTACGCTCATGTGGTTGTTGTTATTTTTTTGTTTTTTTTTTTTTTTGTTTGTTATTGTAGTGTTTGGCGTTTTGATTTAATGCAAGCAAATTATCTCACAAACATATGCTCGCAGTTGCCGCCGTCGTCGTTGTTGTCGTCGTCGTCGTTGTTGTTACACACACAACACACACACTTCGACACTTTAAATCGAGAAGCGCACCAAAAAAATAATTATTAAAAAAAACACAAACAGAACCAACCGAATAAATAAGAGAGTAAGAGAATTTCACGACCTTTCCGTTCGACGTCAAATAATAAATTAACTTAAATGAACTTACCGTTCGGAAATTTGCTTGTGCTGCTGCTGCACTTTTCTCTGCCAGTCGTTGGTGTTGACATGCAGTTGATTTGATGTAGGGATGTAGCGATATGGTGGATAGAAATAGAATGAAGAAGAGGTGACAACTCGTTTGTTTAAAAGCAACCTGTGTACTTTGACTTTATTAAAATTGAAAAGTCAAAGTACACACGTTACTCTTTCACTTCCGGCAACACTTTTGATTCATTTTATTGGGTGTGGTGGGGAAGAGAGAAGTATAACTTTTGGATTTTGAGAGAGTAATAAGAGCCTTGAGAGAGTAATAAGAACATTGAGAGAGTAATAAGAACCCTGTGAGATAAGTGTTTATTTTCCAAAACCAATCAGAATGGCAATAATTTGATAATTAATGAATTAAACATTCACTCATTCAACGCATATTAAAGTTTACTAAACGAGTCAAAGCAAAGCAAATCGAACAAAGCCGAAATCAGAGCCGGTAGTTTTTGGTTCAGTTCAGTTGAAGAGCAAACGAACGAACCTAAGTAAGTGCTGGTTAATTTCTCCGATTTAAGGTAAAACTAGACAAACGACATCGTCGATAAGCTGTATTGTCGGCACTAGGGCTACTTCAGCTTCAAACAACACAAGCGACGTTGAACAATACAAGCGGCGTTGACAATACTGTCTTTTATAGTCGATTTACACTGCTTAAAACTGCCTGTTTTTTAATCACTGATATATATACTCTTCACTGGAGTGAATAGTATTGTAAGTTTGCCATGAAGTTTGTAACACACAGAAGGAGACATTGCAGACCACATAAAGTATATATATTTGTGATCAGCTCGATGAGACGAGTTGATTTAGCCATGTCCGTCTGTATGTATGCAAACTAGTCCCTCAGTTTTTGAGCACATAGGTTTCTTTTTACCATACGCTGTACATTTGTCGGAATCAGCCGAATCGGATCACTAGAGGGGGTACCTCCCATACGAACCCCTTTTTTATGTTCTTATTAGAAAAAGTTTTTTGGTTTTTGACTAATTGAACTGAAATTTTGATAAAGTTCAAGTTGGTCAACTTTTTACATTTTGGCTTTGCCGACGAGTCTTTGTAGTTGCCATCATACGATTTCATACATTTTAAATTTTCTGTTTCGTCTCCTTAAAAGCCAGAACAAACGATTTGAAAGAACGTTTGTGTACTTCCAGCTTTATTGCGTATTTTGTCATTTTTGTTTCCCATGTGTTGCTAAACTAAAGTCACAAGAATAACTGAATTTATGAATTTGAAAATTCAACATATGCAAATGACAAGGCAAGAAAATCTTTGTATGGTCAATAAATGGCTGAAGCAATGAAAAACAGTGGTCAATATACAAAAGTCAGTGCAGACAACTATCATCTTAAAGCAGGAAAACTGTCCACTACATATACCACAAGGCAAAGGCATTGGGTTGCAGCTGGAACATAGGCTTATTTCAGGAAAGACCCACATTTAAAGTGAATCAGATGCCAGCACAGTCACAACATAGCTTAGAAAACAACTATATAACGCAGACATACAATACAATGTATGAAAGCAGCTGTGGGGAACGGCAAGTAACGCCAATATTGAGATACTGCAAAGATACTGTTTAGGCCATTTTCGCCCAAACAAAAGCAATTCATGAAATAAAGATTGTACATGACTATTCCCGTTCATACATCTTAGCAACCGTGCCATGTGCCATCTGACTTGCATGCCTTGATTTGGATTTTCCGATTTTTCGGATGATCCTTTTTGGGTTTCCTCGAATTTTCTTTTTTCTAAACCTCAACCAAATCGTTAAAGCCGTTTCCGAGGTACGCGAAATAAAGAATTGCTATGAATATTGTTCTGGTGGCTCTTAATCTGATCAATCACGCTCTGCACCGCACTTTGGCCCAGTAATTGCCACACACAACAGTCCAAATTGGCATCCATTCACACTCTGGACAGGATTGATAAGCGTGACATTGTTGGCTATGGCTGGAATGGTACCGCATCTTATGCCGATCGTACCAATTACCGTATGCCACCAATTCATTTCCGTGAGGTTAACAATGAAATCAACGCCCTCCGTACTAAGGAGAAGCAAGATTGGAGGAAATCAAGACTTTGTACGCTACCAGTTTCTGCCAAACGTTCAAGCCGGCACTGGTGAATGGAAATATATTTGAGTGATGGTCTCATTTTCACCAGCGCAGCTATTTGGATTGCAATCCTTATGAATTTGTTTGTGTACTACGATTTACCAGTCACCTTCGATGATGCACACCAGAAGGCACAACTTAAGCTTATGGTTGATTTGGAAATCAATCCAGGTGCTCATCTTTCCTCCAAGTGGGATTACGAAAACAACAAATGGAAGAACTTATTTTGTTATTGTAGTCAATGGAAGTGGAACTCTTATCCTAAGTTTACAAAGTTTTTGAATGTAAAAACCTAAAATAATATTATATTTATATGCATATAAAAATAAAAATGACTCTAAACGTGTTGCTAAGCTCCAAACTCGAGAACGGCTGGGCTGATTTTGATGAAATTTTTTTTTTTGTTTTGCTTATGGGGTCAAGTACTACGTGGCCCTGGATCTAGTAGGTGGCGTAGCTTAAGAGATACGGACAGTATTTTACTTTAAAAAATATACAATTTTTATTTTTTTTAAGAATATGGTATACAATATTTCCCAACACAGAACGCATTACAATGAGCTCTTCAACCAACATCCAGAATTGTGTGGCTCTTACGTCAGGGGCATAGCAACGTGCGCCGGGTCTACTAGTATTATACACGCATACATTATTTGCCTGGTTTTTAGTTGTGTTAGCATCACGTTAGCGTCCTACATAGGACAAAGAAACATTGAAGTCTGATGTCATAGATTGAGATAGTAGCCATTTCGGTATCTCATATCACATGGCATAGCATTATTTGCAGAAAAAATTGATTATGAAAAGGCTATCGGTTCCATTTGCTCCATGTTGTGGACCAAAAGTAAAGCAGCATGATGATTTCAAGGGAATGAGATGGGAAGTAAGTTTGACTCTATAGGTATAAATCAGTTCTTGAAGGAAGCTTCCTGATCGAAGTGAGTGTACGATTCAGTAGGATAGAGGTAGGATATGATTGACCTAATTAGTATATAATTTTTCAATTCTTAGATAAACGAGGTTTAACTGTATTTTACACAAAGATACATTTAAGCATATTCTGGTTTTTTTTTCTACAGTTGTTATAATCTCTTTAAAGAATTCACTGTTCTCTTACTTTTATTAATGGTATTGTTGTTTTTGGATACAACTTCATATGAACTTCATAGAGCGTACTGAGGCACGCACAATTTCTTCATAAGTTCACTCTCGCATTGATAAGAACGATAACGGTGAGTTGAGTTAGTTGAACCAACACGGGACTGGAGCGGTTTGGATTCGGCCGACACAAAGAATAAACTTATGTTACAAGTGCCTATATCTTCTAGTACTACTACATGTGATAGAGAGTGAAATAAGTGAGTAAGTAAGTAGTAAGTGAGAGTTACAACTGAGGGTGTTCAGTTATTATTGTAGTGTATTAGCTACCGACCGACCGATTGAAAAGTATGAGAAGTGCATGTGAAGTTGATACTACATAGAATACGAATGAGAACAATGGAAGACAAATGAAATGAAATGATCGAACAGCTTCGACTTCGTTGACGATTTCTTCGGTACAAGGGTGGAACGGATGGATCACGAAGTGTGTAAGAGCATGAAGCGAGAGTCAATGAAGCGGAGTGAAACAAACGTCATTGCGATCTGTTAACAGTTTCGTGCGAAACCTGAAAGCGTTAACACGCATTTAACTGTTTCTCGGTGTATTTTTTATTTTCCAACTCTCAACTGCTCGCCATCGTCTGTACGATTCTCAATTTGATTCGATCCGATTCGATGAATTGTTGTTCCAACGTTTGTTTATATTGAATTAAAAAAAAAAAAAATTTATAAGTTTATTGATTAAAAAATTGTTCGTGTTTTTGTTTTTTTTTTTAAATATATTTAAGCATAATTTTTGTGTTTTTTGTTGTGTTGCAAGTGTTATTATTTTTTTTTTTTAATAATTTATTTATTAAATACAAAACAAAGATCTTAAGTACTATAACTACTTCAAATCAGATCAGAGAGATCATTATAAAACGAAATTACAGAACAAAAATCTTGTAAGTAAAAACGGGGAAGAGAAAAATGATTAAAAAATATTGAACGTGCCTTACTGTAAATTTATGAAAATGAAAATAATGAATATTTTTTTTAATGATAAAAATAAAGAAAAATATAACAATTTATGTTTAATTTGTAATTTTGTTCATGTTTAAACTGAACACATATTTCCATAGGTTTTTTTTTTTTTTTGATAATTTTTTGTTGTTTTTTATTCTTTTTAAGTTTAATCGCCTCTTTTGACAACAAAAGTTTTTATTTATTTATTTTTATTTTACTGTGTTTGTTGTTGTTGTTGTTGATTGTATTTTAACGCGTTTTAGCCGCTCCGCTAAAACTGAATCGAAGTCTAAAAGCCAAGCTAAGAAGCTTTTATTTAATTTATTTTTATTGTTATTGTTATTAGCAAGTGCAAAGCTTTTTTTTTTTTTTAGTCGGGTTTTTTACATTTCATGTTTTAGTTGTTTTTGTTATCGTAACAACAAAAATAACAATAACCGCAATAACAAAAAACAATAATAATAATGTTTAAATGACAAATGTAATTTTGTTGTCATTTCCAATTGCTTTTGTTTTTTTTTTTTTTTTTGTGTTTTTTGTTTTTAATTAGAAAATTGGAACAAAGATTTAGTTGTTGTTCCATCATTATACTGTACATACTACACTGCGCGTCATCACATTAGTGCCCCCTTGAACATTCCAAACCATTGATTCCCAAAGTGCTCTATATCGTCCCCAGGGAAAAAAAGAATCGAGATGTAAACTGGGGTCCACGTTAGTTAGATCTCATTTAAACAGGTCGTGACATTAGCATGTGACATGAAAATGACAAGAAATTTTATAAATTGTTCCTTCAGATTGAAGTACGTTGGCTGTCGAAAGGCTAGATATATCTTTTTGAGACTGTTCGAGACTTTTTGAATGCTAAAGATTCAATTTATATACAAAATTTAATCAACTGGCAACCAGACATTAACAGATTTGTTTAGTAAATTTAATGAGGTTCCCAGTTTCTAAATTTGTCACAAACAAACTCCCAAGAAGATGGCGTTTCTACTTACGTTCATCACTTATTCAGATTTTGAGGATGTTTTGACCATGGTAATTACCACAATGGATAATCAATTGATGAAATGAATGCCATATTGAAAGGGGAACTCATTATTCTGGATTCAAAATGACATCACCTGTTATTTATCCCATTTTAAGGAATATCGCTAGAACGTTTTTAATTTCTTTTCCGTCCTCATACCTAGTAAGAAAGTGGATTCAGTGCTTTTACCAAACACACAAACTAAATTGATGCCAAATATTGAAAATGTCTATCATCGTCAAAGCATCAGGTTCATCCCTCCCACTAAAAAGCATTCATTTTATGCTTAGTGATTAAATTTTAGTTTGCTTCGTTTAAATTTAAATTTCATTAATAAATGTCCATATATATAAGTAAAACTTAACGTGTGTTTTTCACTCTCTCACTTCAGTACAATTGGAAATCAGTCAAAAACGCATTTGAAGTTGATAAATTTGTTAAATACAATATTAGCTAAGCAGAAAAACATGCCAAATGGTATACGAGACAAAAAAGTTTAGGTATCTCTGATCTAAACTATTTGATTTATGGTCTTACAATTTTTATTCATTGAACTCTTATCAATTCTCTTATATATAAAACAGCAATATCTACTGTAACATTCAAGATAATATTTTAATACATTTTTAAGCAAAAGTATACAAAAACAACGTAACGAAAATTTGGTCATCAGGACGGCGCCACATGCGATATTTTCTATTTTATGGTGGCCACTCAAAAACAACCTTTTGGCTCTGAATACACGATTTCACAGAACGGACAGTGTGATTAGAAGCATTATCGTGCTGGAAATGCCACATTTCAGATTTCCAAATAAGTTTTGAAAGTGGGGAAAAGCTGTTTTCTTAACACACTCAGCATTCATACGCGATGTTCAAAGCTGTGAGTCGCAGGTGCCATATACAATCATGTTTCTCTTTACGTACATATGTCGTGAAAATAATAGTTATAGCCATCAGGCCCTTTCAAATTGAACTTCTTTTCATCTAAAAGGACGTCATGTGCGCTCAATGAAAACTCAAACGCATTTCTTTTCTGACCCTATTAAGTGGTGGTTTGTTTTGAAAATTTTTGTCGCTGTAGGTATGCAGCTCTCCAAATTACTCTTTGAACCTTTAATAAGCTCGCTGTTTTCCATGATTTTGGAAGACAAGTCGTGAGAATTTGATGCTTTCCTCAGTATAGCTCTCCTGTCTGCTTGGGAAACCAATCGCACTTGAAGTTTTTCCCATAGTTTTCTTTATTTCGAAAAAAATCGCAATTGGTTTTTCGTGTCTGATTCTTCTTCTAAAGATAAAACTGTTCCTCTTCCCATATTTAGTGTTTATTTATAGAAATATGACAGTTTAGGCGGTAGAAAAAATTTGGTGACTGTGATTGCCAAATTGAGCGAGATATGTAAATTAAATTATATTTGGGGGAAATTTGTCTTAAAATGATCTCTTTATCAATCTGTTCAGCTAGAAACTCATTGTTTTAATTTAAAATTGATGGATCTGTCATCACCCGACGGATATACTAGTAGTTTGCTGAAATCATTTGTTTCAGCCACTATGACCATGACCACTGAGCTTTGAAAGATATAACCATTTTATATAACATAAGCGGCTTAAAAACATATAGCCACCATTAACTTTTTGCTTTGTTGAATCAGATCAGAACTCAAAGATATACCCATAGGATCATACAAATAAATATATTCATATCAATTTAATAGAAAAACTGAATGAAACGAATCACCATGAGCTTAAAAAAGGTTTACATACGAGTATTAATATGTATATCTTATCAAGATCATAATTTATTTCCAAACAAATATCTACATAATTTACATTATAGGATACTACTTTGATACCCAGGCAAACATTGTCCTTCATCATATGACCGATGTGAGTGACCTTGAATGATTTGCACATTATTCTTCACATTCATTAGAACGTGATTCGGCCATACTTGCAGTTGCTATTCTATTTGCTTCTGCATGTTGTTTTTGAGTATGATGTGCATTGAATCCATATATCTATGATGATGATTAATTCATGAATGTCCAGTGTTCGAACGGGTTTGCACCATCGATATTAACAACTAGAGTTTCCCTGAAAATTTCATCAAAATAGGTTCAGTAGTTTTGTTTGTATTTTTATGTAAGTAATATTGGCAATTTATAAAAATAACGAACTGGAACAGTAACACTCTCCAGACTATGTTAGAGTTCCCCTGAAAATTTCATCAAAATCAGTCCAGTAGTTTCGGAATCTATAGGGAATACATACGTATATATAGAGAAGATAGATAGAACTATGTTCTACTATGTAAGAATGTATTGCGTAAGCATCTTGCCTTACGATGTCGACAAATAAAGCCCCATCAACATCAATTAAAAACTTTCCTCACATGTGAGGTCCAATCCTCGTTACCGCTAGTCAGTCATTCGTTGCACCAAATAAGAGCCTTTGCCATTTACTTTATAAGTTTATCATACTATGTTTTAGGTAACTTATCTCTAACCTGAAAAATGGAAATTGAAAAGCATTTTAAGATAAAATAAAAACATAACAAGCGAAGAATGAATGTATATTATTATACATATGTACCATATGTGTTATATATCTTACACAAATCTAATCTCAGGATTTTGATTTAAAGATCTGTAAACTCTTGTTAACAAGAAAAATTATAAGTTTTACAACAAAATGCCAGCTTGGCATTCTTATTTAAGTTTCTACAAGTCTATATACTTGAATGGAAACTCTCTATTGATGGATTTGTCCATAGACCAGCAGG
Organism: Amiota communis; assembly: GCA_037043315.1. Taxonomy (NCBI): domain Eukaryota; kingdom Metazoa; phylum Arthropoda; class Insecta; order Diptera; family Drosophilidae; genus Amiota; species Amiota communis. Next base: position 260,790 of record JBAMAV010001065.1, read on the forward strand.
TCAGTGGCAATATTAATTGGACTAGTTAACAGTCGTTCTACATACTAGTATTGTATATAGTCAACTGAATCTTCCGACTTTGTCTTTTTCTGTGGGATGTTAAGATGTCGTTGAATATTGGTGTGCATAAGTTTAGATTGCATTGTCTGCAGAATCTTTTGAAGAGCGTGCGGAGAATCGCATCTACATACATACATATGTATGCTTATATATCTCGTATATCCATTTAGTTTTCAGTAATATCTTATTGCACACAGTAAGCTTCGATTAATTCTCAGAAACCAAAAGTACCATTCATGTGAGCCTGTTAATTTTCAAGTCTCCTGTCCAGTGATAACTTCAAGTATTGCATTTTTTCTTTCTCTTCTCTCTCTTTGTTTGTCTCTTCACTTCTTTTTCATAAACAATCCTTTGAATAATGACAAACATTGTGTCAATTGGTATACTGTTGATCTTGTTGTTGTGGTTGTCATTTTTGTTATTATTATTATTGTCAATATATGCCACACAGATAATTCATTTGGATAGAAACCAGTTGGAGGCAATCGTCGTCATCATCATCATCATCAGCAGCAGCATGATCACCAACCACAACAACAACAACATTGTCATTGTACAATATATTTTTTTTTGTGTTTGTTTCATATTTTCCAGAACTCAGAATGTTTAAGTTCTCCTTCTTAAGGCCATAAGTTGGAATTTTATGCATCCTACACACATAGTGTGTATATGGTAAACAGAAGAGTCAGAGTCAGTTATAGAGACCTCACCCTTCCTGGGTCGATCCGATCTGATCGGTCGTTGCATATACATATGTACATATGTATGTACTCATATTAATAAAGAATAATATTAATAAGACAAATAAAATGCTTCAAAAATGAGAAGAAGAAATTGCAGTAAAGAAGTCAGGCAGGCAAATGCAATGCAATGCAATGCAATGGAAGACAAGGCAAGGCAAGCTGGCAATCAAAAGAGCCAAGAAAAGTTAATTGCTTTGTAGTATGTAAATATTAAAAACAACAATCGAAAGACAAAAACATGAGAGAAAATAACTTAAATAAACTAATACCAGGAGCGGAGCAAGTTTATTTTGATCAAATCAAAATGATTTAAAAAATAAAAAAAAACAAAAAACTTCAGAATGACGGCGCTACGTCAAAGAAGGCGCCATACGATGACCTCCGGGCATAAGTATTTCAACTCGGTTCAGTTGAACGAAGTAATCGGTGTTTTGTTTGTTTGGCTGTCGGTCTGTAATAGCAGATATTACAACAACAAAATAACAAGAATAAAAACAAAACATAATAACAACAACAAATCAGCGATGACGGCTATGGTGGCGATGGCGATGTCGATGGCAACACAATGACACCAAAACGCGTAAAGCACGCAAAAATAAAAACAACAACCTATGTACTACTAGTACAATATTTTATTAGTCGAAAAGTGTTCGAAATGAAATTGATAATCAAATCGTGTACGTAGTATGCAGGCGGCGGTAGCCGTCAGGCAGGAAGGCAAAGCTTATTCAGTTGCGTTAAATTGACTTGAGTTGAGTTGAGTGTGTGAGAGATTGCTTGAGGGCACACACAAATGACATTGGCATGCAATGCGTGTTCAATGACAGCAACACCAAAACCAGCAACACCAACAACAACAACAACAACAGCAACAACAATAGGAAGCAAATGAAAAAAAAAAAAAAAAACTTTAAAATTATAGTGAGAAAGAGAGAGAGAGAGCTTTGGTAATGCAAAGAAGAACGAACAAATGAAATGCAACAACTCCATTTAATTGAAACATTGCAATAGACACATTTGAACTATTCTTTAGACCTTTGCCATGGATATACACAATATCAACATGGCAATGCACCTAGACACACTACCCGAAATGTTAAATCTTGTATAGAAAGAGAGGTTGCTGAACTGTCTCCCATGTTCACCAGATCTAAAGAAAATGTTCGTTGATGATTGGACACAAAATTCTATCCATACCATTAAAGATACAATAGGATACAATACCTTGCAGTATGAATCACTGGTCCAAAACTTGTTCGTGGCTAGTCTCCTTTTACATGTATTCAACTGGTGAATTTAACATGGTGATGTCATTAGAAGGGGTCAATTGCCACCGCCTGCATTACTGTTCTCCAGTCTAGTGAATTACCTAGCCACCAGTTATGCGAAAAGGGGCTGATAACTTACTGGTTCGCCTCTGCATAACCTGCGACTAGTGAATTTACTAGCCACCAGGTAAATAAGAATAGGGGTTAGTAAATTATTAACGAAATGGGGACTATTGCCACCAAGCAAACTGTAGGGTACACACAGACGCTTCGCGGCCAATTGTTCTGCCTGGCTTAGACTACTCTTAGCTTCAGTGTTTACCTTCGATTTTACTGGCATGCATAGCCTAACCTACCACTGGCAACGCATTCATGGTCCTTACACCTCTTTAGCTCCATTAAGACATCAATGTGAAATGCAAAACATCTAACTTGAAGCTTAATTTCACTGAAACACAAGATTCAAGAAGCAACAAAGCATAAACAACAAAAAAACGAACGTAGTCACAGACAAACAGACAGGAAAAGTCCATTTGTTTAACGTGGACACATGCCAGTTGACAGAAACGGCAAATTTACGATTTCATTACATGTTTGATGATGATGATAAAAATATTGTTATAGTCCAGGCCATGCAGAACAAAACTCTTCTCATCATTACGGGTGCCCCCTGGTATGTCAAGAGAATGTCAATACAATACATCGTGATCTAGGAATCTCATCAGGTAACGAACAAATTAACCGCCATACCATTAGATGCAATGACGATGATGATGAATGTGCATGTCAATCCTCTTGTTTCGGCTCTTACAATAAATGACTGCCAGAGAAGGTTAAAAAGGCTCCACCCTTCGGACCTACTACTTAGAAATATCACTAAATACTAAATCTCCTTCTTAAAATATGATCGACTTTAGCAGTGGCTTCGCAAGATTAACTTTCTAACATATTGTAGTTGTGGTGTAGACGTTCACTGAATTATGTATCCAATTTGAGGAAATCAATTCCAAAGAGAATTTGTGTCTACTTTTGTTTTTTTATTTATTACATGTGGATAAGTATATTTAGGTAAACATTAACAGCGAAAGCCGCCTTCAAATATTGGTAGACTTTTAGTGATGCTTGGTTTTCAAGTTATCCTTGTGAGGAGATCATTAGTGTACAGTCTTTTAAGTCGTATATGTTATTCGTTTATGCAAAGTGTGGCTACTAGTGAAAGTACTGTTAGAATCTTCAGGTCTCGGCGAAGTGTCTTGTTTCTCACATACCACGGAACTCCAGATATGCGACGAAGAGCTCTGTGACTACTAAAAAAGTTCAAATTAAATGAAAAGATGAATTTGGTCTTTGTACCGGAAAATAATACAATAATTTAGAGTTGTCCTAATAACTTAATCCTTATAACATAACACTCAATGCCTTGGCAAACGCTATTCATTGTGTCTACAAGGATTGAGTGAACTGAAGAGAGAGAGAGAGAGAGGGGGTGAGAGATGCATTGTACAATATGTCATTGTACTAAGTACTAACTAGTATATTACTCACTCAGAAGGCAAGTGCAATGGGTGGTGTGTGTAAAGTAGTCTGAGAGTATGTGAATAAAGTTAATGCCAAAAAGAGCACAATACTTAAGTGCATTCGTTCCTTCATTGCTTCATTTGTGTGTGTGTGTGCATGTCCATGCATAGATAAAATAATAAATCGCATGTGATTTTCTGCAATTACAATTCTATTTTGACAAAGACAACCATTGCATGTTTCTTCGTAAAAACAATAATGATAGCAATAAGAATAATGGGCATTGTTCGATATAGGCGTATCCATGTGCCGCTATGAGGACGAAGGACATTACCATTATTAATTGTAACCAGCTGCATTGAAGGGCAATTTAAAATGTTACTTGAAATCATCAGAACACTTTAGTTAATTATTGGTGTTGGGTGACTTTCGACACCTGTTGATGATATTCAAACTGTTTAGCTTTTCAATTATTAGATAAATGACTCTATTGAACTTTTTTTTTTGAAATTGTGTTTGAATGCCTAGCCTAGTCTTGGCTCTTCATCATAATTTATTTATTTGCATATGCAAACAACTACCTTAATGTTACAAGAATAAGCAAATATAATATTATACGAATAAAAATTCTTCAAAACGAGGGACCCCTTTTTCTATGCCGTCCATATGTACACAATATATACACGAACATCTTTATACTATTTTTAAAACAATTTTCCATTGTTGTTGTTCAAGCTAAAATTATGAATGAATGATCATAGTACTGAGTTTTTGTATTGATAAACTCCTTTGTATGTACATATGTATGTATGTATGTATGCCTTATCAGTGTCCAAGTATAGTATTAAAAGTGAAACGCACTGACCTATAATAATATGCAACATTAACTAAGATCCATGCGAATTTGCAATATTCTTCTTATTTGCTTTTCAGTTTGTATTCACAACACTCACTACTAGGTACTGTGAAATGCAGTATTATCACTTCTGTCTGATGTTTGTCAAACAAAAGACAGACCACAGTGCATTAGAGATCCCATGAAAATGAATTGTTGTATGTATATTCCTTTAATAATAATATTGTATTTGTATGACTTGGAGTTTAAAGTTGTTAGCCACGTCAATCCGAAAGCTATGTAGTATGTACAGCTGGTAGTGTTTTACATGAACATCTGCCAAGAATCACACGTTACCAATCATATGATAGAAATAATAAGCGTCAATTAACTGTCTGTCATCCATTGGAATTACAATATATCTGTAGTTACCAATTTTTAAGCCATATGTTATTGTCACAGCACTTATTGTCTTGTTTAAATCCGCAACCACCAATAGACTCTTCTTTATCAGTTAAAATCGCTCAAATACTATCAATTACCCCCATACAAGAACCAAAACCACCTCGATATCTTTAACTCAATTGAGGTTTGTTTGTTTTAAATTCTAAGTAAAAGACATTAATTGTATGATATCTTTATATGTGTTCATATTTTTATTGGAAATTAAGAATCATTGGTTTCGGTTAAAGAATGTTGTTCAAGTGACCTATTCAGCAGGCTCTCAATTAGTTACCAAAATTTTTAATAACTTTTTTGCATAATGATGATTTAAATAGGGATATTTGTTCTATGATGTTATCTTTGAGGTCTTGAACAGTTTGAGGATAATCCGCATAAAGTTTACTCTTCAAGAAATCCAATGGTGTCGCATCGCAATCGCATGATATGTAACAGTTATTAGAATAAATAAACTAAATAGTATTTATACTGATTGGAAAGCTTATGGAATCTACTTTTATAAAAACATTTTACAAAATTTATTAACCATGTATTTTATTTTTTGTGAATTTTTTTGTGTACCACCTTAAAAATACGTGAAACTAAAAGTAGTTCGTACAGCACACAAATACTTTGATTAATGTGTTGTTATGTCGCCTTTGGCCAAGACTACTTTTTTTCTTAAATAAGTTTTCGTCATTCTTCTGGAGTAATGGAGTTCCCAATTTCTTGGACTTTGCTTTTCAATTTCAAAATAGTCCGTGGGCGTCTTTTCATAATAGCACACAAAGACTAGATAGAATTTAGGATGAATATGTACAAAAGTATTAAAGCAATTCCGATTTTATACGAGAAGTTTCCATTTGGTATTGCTGCTCCTCAAATCAGCGTCCACCATACGTGTCTGTAAGATGCTTAAAGTGTGGCCCAATTGATTAGTATCTCAATTGGAAGTTCGTTGGTCGACTTAAGTATGTTTTGGTGGGAAATAATCGCAGATAATCGCATGATCTTGGCGGCCAATTCACGCCTGTTCTTTGAGAAATTATTCGCTTAATAATAATTATGACGGGCCCGAAAGCACAGCGACCAATAAGATCTATTGTACATGGCCATATTTTATAGAAACCCTATATGTTTAGACTTTTGATGAATCTTAACATTACTTGGGGTTTGTTGTTCCACAATTTGTGCGGATTAATAACAAAGTCACCGAGGTGGTGAAGTCTTTGTCTACCGAGTGCAGGACAATTGCAGAGTATATGCTCTGAACTTTCTTTATCCAATTCACAAAATCGGCATACGTCAGTGTCGGAAAGACCTAACTTATTTTGATGATAGGTTGCAATGACCCGTGAAGTATCCAGTCAAAATGCGTAAGTCTACTCTACTGAGTGAGAGAAGCTTATCGAGATACCCTTTGAAAGAGTGAGGAATTGTTTTGCCTGGCGTTGTCCGGTGGAGTTCACACAGTATTTTAGAAGTTTCTTTTCCTCAAGTTTCCTGATTTCATCCTTTTTATGGAGACCACAGAAAGGCTCACTACCGAAAAAGGGCATGATCGCCCCTTGTTTAGCCAAGTAGTCGGCCTTCATGACCTTCATGTCCTGGTACCCATCTTAAATTCGATTAATAAACTTCTTTTTCAAAAGATTGCTTGATTACGTTGCTGTATGACATGTTGCACCATTGTTTACTCATGTAGCGATCCATTTTAACTAACCGGAATGTATTTAAAACATCAAAATGATACCTCAAATTTAAGCAACCTCTACTAAGTATAATAAAAATTGAATCATTTAGACAAGAATATAATATACTAAATAGCATATGAGCTGCTTTGTGAAGGGTATGTAAGCTTCGTTTTTTCTCATTTTCTTTTTATTATTATCGACATATGTATGTATTTTATTTGTATTATTTCTATTTGTTTTTACATAATTTTCCATGCCATTTTATTTTTATGATACTCATACAATATTATAAATAAATATAATAGTAAGACAAGGCATGTAAGCAACTAAATCATGATAATTTTATTGTATTTTATTTTTATATATGTATGTTCTACATAGTACATTTTTAGTTCAAATTCAATGGGTTTGATTTATGGATACTATTTAAAGAAGAAAAAGTGTCTGAAATTTTATTACATATTTCCTTTTTTTTTGTAACTCTGTTGATTGCCACATTTACGTTAACAAAAAAAAAACAAAAAACGTTTTGATTACATGACACATTCATCGTTCGTCATCTACTACATAGTATGTATAGTATAGCATAAGCGTAGATAATTGATTCTGATAAGTTATTTTGTTGTTGTTTTATTTTGTATTTAATGCATGTCAATGTCAAGTTGACCATAAAAATCGGAACAATTTCCTATTGTTGTTCACAATTTTATTATGTAATTTCAAATTTGTACTTAAGTTAAGAATTTCTGACACTTTATTTGATTTTAAGGCTTTTGTTTTTGTGTACCTGTTGCATATTATAGTAGGTGTGTACATACAATGAGATTAAGGATAATATAAAATAATAAGGAATTCATATACAAAAAAAATATATATATAAAGATTTCAATCATCTGTCAAACAAGAAGTGAGTAAAAATATAAAGAAATTGAAAAGATAAAAGAGTTGGAAATATTTAGAGAAGATACATATACATATGTTACTTCTATCCATCTAACATGTCTTTCATGGTGGAGCATGTCTATTAAGTCAATTAAATTACATATACATACTTACCAACAGTGAAGTATTTTAAGACTTCACACCCTGACCCATAAATTGCATGTCAGTAAATACAAATAAGATTATTATATAAATACTTATATACAATACATGCTTCATTACATTTTATCAAAAAAAACTTTTTAACATGTAAGATAAGATGAAGGTTGTGATTTTAGAATATTTTTCTTGTTAATTGGTTAGGCTTTTAAAATTCAAATCAAATCAGACAAGTCTAATTGGAAATTAATTTAATAAAATATTTTTATGTTGGCATTCGAAGTTGATCACCACAAGCGGCCCTCATGACACTTAGTTTAATACATCTAGTACAATATACATATGTCATGGGGGTAGACAGGATTTTGTTCAAGGAACACTTTTATTAATGGAAAAAAATATTCATGTATTTTATTTATATCACTAATAAAGGGTGGACCATGTGTTGGTCCGATATTAGTTTGGCTATTAAATGGACAAATGTTAATTTGTTTTCCATGAATTTTACTTTATTTGTTAGATCAATTCTTCCGATTAAGCAAAAACCATTTTACAAGCACTTAGTCCACAGTTTCCTAGTCAATTTGGGCAATTTTGCCTGAATGTAATGTTTCAAGAAATCAATTATTCGGGAATTGTCGGCATAAACTTTAACTTTCAATGCGCCTCCCAGTATAAAGACCAGCGCCGTCAAATTGCAACTCCGAGCAGGTCAATGTACATCTCTAAAACAACTAATCAGAGTTGTTGAATCTTGTGCATAGAACGTTGAAGCTACGCGCTGCGGTTTGCGGCGTCTTGTTGAAACCATACCTCAATGACATCGATATCTTCCAATTTCTGCCACAAAAAGTCAGTTATCATGTCTCGATAGCGTTTACCAATGACAGTTACGGTGCGAGCTTCCACATTTTCGAAAAAGAAAGTGCCAATCACGCTACCACTTCAAAATCCACTCCACACAGTGGCTGGATTCCGTTCCCCAATTTCTGCAAGTTTGATTGTTTTGTAATGTTGTGAAAAGTCATCCGGTTTTAATTTCACACTAAATCGAAGGAATCAATCTATGAAATAAATAACTTCCCTGAAAGACTTTTGTCCATTTAGTGACCAAACCGAAATCGGATTAAAAGATAGCCACCTTTTAGTAATCTTTGGGGTTCTTTACAAAATATCGTATTATCTATTGAAGAAGTGTAGACCTTCAGCTGCTAAATGTTGTACAACTCCTCAAATGATAAAAAGGAAGGAATCTATTGCAATAATTTCTTATTTTTCTTAACAAAGAATGTTATGAGGGACACTGTATTATCTACAATAGTTTTGAGTGCATGTTAGCTTTTAGTAAGATCAATTTTAGAGATTTTCTTTTCTTGTTTTTAGTGTTCTTTCTCTATGCACAATCTTAAAGAGAAGAAACTTTTATGATTTATAACTAAGTATTTCATTTTATTTATATTCTTATTTGGTTTTCTATATCATTACAGTTTCGCTTTTTTCATCTTTTTACCATATACCATAAACATTTCACTTGCATAGCAATGCAAATAAGAAAACGTCAGCAGGACAAGCAACCGCAAACATCATCAACGCCATCGCCATCATTATCTTCATCATCAACATCATCATCATGTTATGATGGATCAAAAACAGCAACACTACAACTTAAGTGCTCTGCTAATATAAACAATAAAATCTCGGGCGGCAGCAGCAGCACCATCCCTACCATCAACAGCACCAGTATTATCAACACTACTACCGGTACCGGGACTCCGGTGTTGATCACTTGCTATCAACAACAACAAAAACATCAACGACAACAACAACAACATCTAAAACAACAACAAACACAAAAATTGTTCTTATTATTTATTGTTGTTTTCATAGCAACACTTACAACTTCATTTGATGTCACAAATTGTGCACAAATACCAACACGGTTTTTTTATGACGCTGCCACCGTTGATGGTGGTGATGATGGAGTCAATGATGATGGCGCCATTACGTCTTCAAAGCAAATACATGAAAGTGGGCAAGGAGGGGAAGGAGGAGGCTCACCAGACAACAGTGAAAGAGTTCAATATCAATCACACTTACAAAAGCAGCAACTACTACATCATGATGTCGATTATGCCGATGAAAGTTCAAATACAAATTTCCATTTATTACAGAATGATATGAATACAGATGCGGTAAGTAAATGAAAGACACATGAACAAATTAATTATGATCTGAGAAATATAAGTATATATTATATTTTATATGGGCTCCGGAAAACCATTTGAAATCCTGATTTTATAGGTAGAACTAGAATACTATAAAATAAATAGATAAATGATGATATGATTGTAAAGTTTTAAAAAAAATTCTTAATAAACCACAATAAAGTCCAATCGTGTAATAGTATACCCTACATCAGGGCTATCCAACCCATCAATGCTTCTCAAGTGAAGTTTGAATGCGGCCCAGACACGACCGAAGTGACAACAGAGAAGAAACAGAAATTCTTTGGACAGCCCTGCTATACATACATATTTCTGCACATGAGAATTTTAATCATTTAGCTTCGCATGGGTCCAGAAAATTAATTGGATTAGTGAAGATCGATTTGAATGCATGCTATTCATGAAATTTAATATGAAGATTCTCATTGTCATGCTGATCACTTTCATATACAATAGTACGGTTCAAACCGAACGGCAACAAATGCCAGATATCAGATATGCTTCCTTTCTTAGTAGCACTATATATTCTCTGTTAAAGTTTGAGTATCAACAAAGAACACAGTTTGAGTATCAGATGTGATCTCAGTTTGTATTTTTTTTTTTTGGGTACCTGGCCCGGATAATCCTAAAAATAACCGGACTTAGTTTAATATACTATATAGATATATCCCATGACACTCAGTGACAACGTAGCATTCTACTTGTGAAAGAATTTTTAACATCGAATGAGTAGTTTTGAAGATTACCTCTAACATCGAAACAAACATTACCTCTATATAATATTGGTATAGATTATAGATGAGTTTTTATGGAAACAGTTTTAGCCGGTGTTTCTAAAAGTTAATTTTTTAAGCGCTCCGTTTTGAATTTGAAAAACAAAAACAGGCAAGTCCAATTTTGAGTCACTTTTTGGAACATATTGGATCGAATCTAGCTAGCAACACGAAAAATATTGTCTTTCAATGCAGCAATTGACTCTGGCTTATTGGCATAGACGAGTAATTTGACGTGTCCCCATACATTGATTCGAGTGCTGTGTGGGATGTAGCACCGTCTTGCTGGAACCACATGTCGATCAGTTCATTTTCTGGGTGCATTGTATTGTATTGTCTGAGGTTGCTCATCGGACCAAATTCCGAAGTTTTGTTTAATAACTAATAATAATTCGTTTAACCAGAAATGAGCCTCGTTGCTGAAGACAATTTTTCGATAGAAAAAACATTTATCACAGAACACAAATTTTGATACTTAAATTCAATAATTTGCAAGCGTTGTTCAGGTGCGTAAGTCTTTCCATGATAAAATGGCAATTCCAACTGAGCATGTTTGACTTTGACACATGTCACGAATCACGCAACATATTTATAAGATTTAGATATTGTTTAATATTTTATAACACACCTAAAGAAGAAGAGCATTCTTTTAAGAGTTCTGATGGTTTAGTGCTTTTAAAAAATATAGCCCTAGCTCTCCACAAGCTTGAACACGCATTTAGAATGTGGTCGACGAATACCATGGCTATGCATATACAGAGTTGTGGCGATGCGCCGGTGAGAAGGTATTGATGCGTTTTGCTTCATGTTGTGTTGATACTTTGTCGTCCATGGGGTCAATCGATTTATTTTTTTTTTTTTGTCATCATGTGACAAAATATGATGCCATGATGATTTAAGGAATGTAATCTTAAGAACGGTAACATGCTATATATGCATTACCGTTAATGCTACAAAAAAATAAATAGTCTCAATAAAATACAATTTGGAGCTAGGCGGCTCACAGTAGCTTCAATACAATAAGTATCTATGTTAAAATGCGAATCATTTAATTTAAAGTTTTTGCATAAAAACTTGTATTTTTGTTTCAAAACTTTGCCATCTTTTTGTGTATATGGAGAGGGGTTTTTTTGTTTGTTTTGGAATGGGGGGAAGGTGTGTAATCTTGAGTGGAACCGACTTTAAATCCTCTTCATTTATTTTAATATTTTAGATTGCCCTTGTCAGCGGATTATAAATCACTGTACAATGGAGTACTACAATATTACGTTCGTCTGTTTGCTTGCTTGTTTATTTTGATAATGTATTTGTTTTAACTGCTTGTCACTATGGATAATAATTCTTTCACCAGTCATTTTTCATTGCATCTTCTGGTTCATCATCAAAACCTTGTATTTATTTTGCATTCACTTAATGGTATCCAATGAAAGATTCCTCACAGACATTGAGTTCTTAACTCTTTCGGTTGTTAAGTTGTTCGCTCGTTAGTGCTCCCCCAATTCATTTATTTGATTGTTTAAAGTACTTAGTGTTGGTTGGTGGTATGATGATGCTTTTCATTATTATAGTACTAGTTGTTGTTTGCATTTTGCACTTTATCTTATATTTGTGTTGTATCTACAAACATCTAATATAGTACACAAACTAAACACATCTCTATAGCATTAAGTTAAAACTAAAGCACTCAGTACTTCTTCTTGATTATTTTTTGTATTGTTTTATTGTACTACTACAATTGTATTGTATTATTGTTGCATTATTATTGTGTTTTTGCTTTTCTAAGTATTAAATGCTACTCCTACAACTTGCACCCTTCAACCTTGGTTCATTTGTTTTACAATACTTTCAACCTTTGACTTATTATTTTGTTCTCATTAATAATTAATTAGCAATAAAGCTTCTTTTTGCATGAGTTATTAATTGCTTGCATTGTTGAAATATTAAAACATAATTTGTTCTTTTATAGTCATTAAATAAATGAAATACTTACTTGCTAACTTTGGTCTTATGTGATCAGCACAAAACGTATGCTCCTTTGACGTTGGTATAATTTGTGCTAATGAGCAAATTAATCCACTTACCAGTCGATTGAATGAAACACCTACCATAAAGTGCATACCAATCCTCTTACAAATAAATGCCCGAGATGCATACCTCTCTTACTAGTAGACAATATAAAAAAAAAATGGCTTAAGTGAACTTTTATTTTAATCTTTTCATCACAGCAAATCATTGCAGATTCTCCTTCATACTGACCATGGTAATAGTTAGTGTATTAAAACCAGCCATCCGTTTGACGCCAACGCTTCTTTCTATTTCATCCTAGCTCCCAATGTGTTGCTATGTCCTTTGTTCATTATGTTGTGTTATGTTTTTGTTTTGACTCTAGTATTTTCTGCAATTAGTCTAGTAAAAGCTAATTAGTTGCAAAAGCAACTGTGGAATTGTAACTGTCCTTGGACGCTCACAATAGTGCTTTATTCTATCATATAAATTGCAGGATTAAATTCCTTTATAAATTCTGTGCAAGTTTATTGCATACAATTTGTGTTCAACCTTCACTTCCAGTTAATGCACTTCTTAATACTCTTTTACAAAATTAAAATCAAATTTACTTTTTACAGGCATTACATTTTATTGTCATATCTTTATAACGAAAGTGTTAGCTTGCTTGGAAGCACTAACATAAGGATAAATAAATAAACCATTGTTGTGTTACAAACATCTAACAAAAGTGTAGAGTCCTTAATATTATACGAGTATTAACTGAAATCATTAACAAACAAACAATATCAGAGAAAAATCTCTTTTGAGATAAAAAAAAAGCAAATGTAATGATAATCGTAAAGCAAACACAAAAAATTGATTTTTTCTCAATAAAAATTAACTAATTAAAATTTTCAGATTAAAAATTTGTATTTATTTCATTAGCAACATTATTTACTCATACTCACAGTTGTATGTATAAATTTGTACTTGCAAACAAAATCAAGGACAGGAAGTTTAACGCAGGTGTCTCTTTATTGTTGTATGTACATACATATGTGTATTGCTAGGCACGGCTTTATTGACGCCACCAATGAGCAATATAAAGTATACTTGTATCTGCAGTGGGTGGGATGAGGTAAAACTCAAATCAAAAATAGAAGTATTGTACAATAATAGGTAGTAGTCAATATATTGTCAGGTGCAAAAAGATGTGTCAGCATTTAAGTATTTCACAGTTTGTACGTGATCAATTGTTACAAAGTTCCAATTTGTTTTTATACTCACTCACAAACTCATCATCCCCACAAATCCCCACAATCAATCAAAATTTCCAAATTATTATACATATTTTCATTGAAAAAAATTCAGTATTTCTTTAGTTATTTTCTTTTTTAAATCATTTTCATTTAATGCATTTGCAATGTGAAAGTAAAATAAACAAGTAATTGACCCCAGATTATTACTGATAAATAAAATACCATATTTCTGTGACGTTTTCTTCTTAAACTTCAACAAGCACAATGCTCTCTCCAACTCCCAGCATATCTCCTCGATTCCAACCCAACGCATTCTAGTATAAGTTGTAAACAGGTTTTAATTAACAACAAGATTTGTTGTCAAGTCAATATGAGAGCATTTCAAGCAACCGATCAAGCGTGTGTCTTGTTGTCACTAAATGTTTGTTGTTGTTGTTGGTTATGATGACGATAATGATAATAAATTTTAAGTTGATATAAATAGCTTATACAATATATGTGCATATGTATGTATTGTATAGATACATTGATGATTCATTATAGCATTCCGTGGAATTCCAACGTGTGTCTGTTGTATTGTGATTTTGTAATCGGAAATACTAAAAATCGCATAATTAAATGACAGACGACGGCGCCATGTCTTAAATATGTATTAGTTTCTAAATTCAAATATTTAAGTTGATTCAATGTACCCTCTACTAGTTGTAACCAGTCTTTTTAGTAACATATACAATGTACATAAAATATATCCAGAAGCCTAACGGCCCACTGTGACGTCTGGTTTCGTTCTAATCGAACAAAAGCATTGCTCACAAGGTTCTTTTACCTTCAAAAACCTCCTTATGATAACAAGGTGGCAATCTAGCAAGGGCAATCAATACTTACTAACAATAATTTGCTCACAATTTTATTAAAGATTTGGTTTTGAAGTACTAATTATTATCTATTATAAGTTAACTTACTTCTTCAGCCATCACTTCTTCTTTAAGAATAATCTTTTTTATAATGCATTCTTTTCAAATAAAAAGGAACTACAATAGTAATGTTTCTCTATTTTGACATGAGTTAAACTTTTTAATAACTTTAATGATTTGCTACTAAAAGAAAGTGAATCATCTATAGGTGACTCTACTTTCTTGTATGTGTAAAACAATTGTATAATACTCGTATACAACAATATTCTTTAAATGCCAGAGATTGGCTGGCTATGGCTACAAAGGCCAGCTATGAGACCAACGTCCTAATGACAGAATAGAAGAGGAATCAGAGTCATATTAAAGAGGAATGCTATGAGAGAAACGCTCAACTTACAGAATACAAAAAGACAATCAGTAAGTAAAATAAGCGCCCGACTTTGTCATGAAAAACTGTATAAACGACCTCGTCGGTATATCCATTAGCAAGGGATCAATGATGTACGTCCAATCAATTTAGTGCTCTTTTATATTGTATTTTTCCACAAGGGCTCGATTCTCATTTACAGAAACTCTTAGCCTTAAAACTATTGTACTGCAAAATGTAAATCTAAAAAGATTTCAATAGATCAAGTGCAAGTCGGAATCGCACACGAAGGGTTTCGTTCAGCAATTATCGTTATTTGATTAGCTCTTCTGTAAATGTGATATACGTTAGATATACCGTCAAGATATAGGAACGACTTTGGCGGAGTAAAGCCATTTAGAATGGACGTATTAAAATACTATTCAAACAACGTTTCATATGGCTCCTGGACAAGTTAATTATATAGTTGTTGTCGTATAACTTTTGCCGCATTGCATAACTTCAAAATGGATATGTGCTTAGTGTAGGAGTTATTTTATTCATCAAACTATGCACCCATATTGTCTATACACTTTTGCAATTTAAGTGGAAGAATGTTCAGGTCGGTTGTATAAAACCCTTTCGGACAGGAGTCAATGAATTCCGGGATGGTATTTTTTACAGCTTTGTCAGCAATAAATTGTTTTCCTATTAAAAAGTTTTCCAAACGGTAATCCATGGGTGCTAAGTCTGGTGAGTATGGAGGATGTTGAGGACTACAATTCCTGTAGTTTTGCTACAATCATTTGTGCAGTGTGGGGTCTGGAGTAAAATAGGAGTATAAAAAATCAGTCAAGTACGAGTCGGACTCTCACACGAAGGGTTCTGTACCACCGTACAAAATTTAATACTATGTATGCATATTCGTTGGACGTTTCAGACGCTTGTACCTCTGTCTGTAATTATGTAAAATTAATTTGCTTTTGTATTTGTCACAAAAGTGAAATATTTAAGCAGCAACTAAAAAATTCACCAAAATGAGAAACAAAAGTTAAAACTGCGTGCAGTGCATATTGGAGTACACGTTTCTTGTATGGGGGTCCTCTTTAATTTTTTACCATTATTTTATTTATATTTTTTGTCGTTGTAGTGGCAATTGAATTACACACTCAGTGTAACTGTCTACCTATTACGGCTCATGAGATAGAGCTCACTGCCAGACGTACGGACGGCGTAGGCTTAGTAATAAGGTATCGTTGACACCCTTTTCCTTTAAACTGACGTACTTATTGACTCAAAAAATAACAAATTTGGTCTAGAACTATAGTTTTTTTTGCAAATTAATTACTGTGCAAATTCTATATAGCGAATCTTAACGGACTGAGCATTTTACAGCATTGAGAGTTGTCGTTAAATAGATAGAAAAACATCGACTAAACTAAGAATATGGTAACGTATAGACAATCATAACAACCTAATGATAGTCGAGAATATTTGGTACACCAGAGTAACATTGAATTTCCTACTCCCCCTCTTTGCAGTGTATCTCAAAATTATCCAATAACAAATTGTATGTAATCTCGGGTACAAGAAAAAAAATTGAAATAAGAAGAAAAGCGACTTGTCTAGTCTATTGTAAAATGTACTATCATTTTATGGATAACAAGGTAAACCAACCAAAGTCAAGCAATATCGATATTTTAGGGAGTTTGTCGTTAAATCGAGTGACTTTAAATGGAGTTTATACTGTAGTTCTTTTCATAAGTTCTGACTTTTATTCAAACATAGTATTTTATGCTCAACGAGATCACCCTTAATCTCAACGTTTCTTTATTTTAATTTTATTTTTTTGTCCAATAACACAATATGTATGTTAAGATCCTAAAAAAAATTTTCAATAAATACATAAGTATATACATACTATATATATCTACGAGTACATTGAATGTACGAGAATATTGGATGTGTAAGCAATTCTTAGCATAATTCACTAAATTTTATCATCGGTGTCGGATATAGCATTGTAGTACAAATGCAATTTCCACTGCAAACAAGTCACTTGTTTTGTTAAGAGCAAAGCCGGATTCAAGTACTCGGTCGAGCAATTAAAATAAATAGAGTTTTGAGCCAGAATTTTCAAATACAAAGTACTAATTACTCAGACAAACCAAATGTTTGATTATATGTAAAAGCCAACCAAGTGGTTTGTGCTACACTCTAGTGTTGGTTGGTGTCATGTACATTAACTTGTACATTGTCTCAATAGCAGAAGTGCACTTTCTTTTTACAATTTCTACTTTAGAAAAATTAATTCTTTTATCCCATATTAGATTATATTGGATTTACACTTTCATTTTAGTAAAAAATCTTTATAGTTACTGCTAGTTAATTGTTTAAAATACATTAGTATTATTATATTTTTGTAAATAATTTAAGTTTATTTTGCTAGTTCCCTTTAATTTAAGAAATTTACATTTAAAACTAATAATAAACCAATAGCAGGATGTTCAAAAAGTCTATAACACGTTTAATTAGTGAACTCATTTAATTTAAGCTTAAATACTGAATATCCGAATCATAACTTTTGATGGCATATTCTGCATGGTGCCAGTTGTTTCCCAATTGGATTGTAGTGGTTTCGGCCGCAATGACGAGGTGTACTGGATACCACCCTTTGCTTAATCTAATCTAATCTATTTTGAAATTTATAAACTTTGTAACGGCTGTAACTAAAAAATTTTAACATGAAGGTACATTGAAATTGTATATACTTCTTTCAGTTTAAATGATACTATAATACTGCCAGTTATCGCTCACTTTCATAATCACCAGCAACTGGGTAATATCTTTTCCTTACAAATGCGTTCAAATCTTGATACATTTTTTTGCGATATCTAGTTGTCAAGAAGGTTTTAGTCACTCTAGCATTCCTCGTATCTACCCAATGTCGATGCGATTTGTTCAAGTCGTATATGTCAATACATATTCATATTTGATTCGTTTGATTTATCGAAAGTATCTCAACTGCTGCACAATTTTTCGACAGTAATATTCTATTGCGATTGTGATTTTTAAACGGTAAATTACCTTTGTAAGCTTATTACATTTGCGTGTCAGAAGATTTAATCTTTCATAACGAAACCGTAATGAAATTAGATTTCGGAATATTGCAAATCAATCCACTGCAGATGAACAAGAAATCGGAAGAGAAGGCGGAACAAAGTTCTCCGGGTTTGCTAGTTTAGTTATAAATATAAGATTTGTCTCATGTCTAATACATAAATAAAATTATTATAGTGAGTTCTACCGCTGACCCCTTCTTGCATCTCGTACCTAAAACTACAATATTACAGTTTCGATTTTGTTATTATTAAAAAATAATTTCCTGTTGACAGTAAAAATATAAAAATAAACAATAAAAAAGAAAGACACATTTTCAACGGAAATGAAAAGTCAATAATTATGACTAATTTCTTGCTGATTTCTGTTTTAACGCTTTGTTGTCTCCAATAGGCCAACTTATATTTCATTTGATTGTTATTTCAATTGTTTATACAATATTATTATTAGAGCTGCTTTATTCTTATCTTCTTATTTTCTTTAGAAAAAAAAATACTATTAACTGAGATCTCTGGTTTCTGTGTTCTGGTCTAGACTTAGTTTCATTTGATTCCACAATATTCTATTTTCTTTAATAAAATTCTTTTTAATTCTGGAACCAACTGAATAAACATCACGATAACTTAATGATAAAGATATACTAGATAGAAGTTGTTTTTAGCTATAATTTTTTATACTATAAGTATGGGTAAAGGAGTACAAGAGTAGAGATAAATGAACCCCAGGAAATAAAGTACTTATATAAGTAATTAACTCTACATCATTTAAAATTTTTGCTGTGTAGGTCCATCTTGATTCAAATATCAATAAGCTAAGCTTTTATTTTATTGGTTGTGAATCATTCATATTCACTTTAATATCAGAAATGGCTAATACATATATGACCCAAAATTCGCTTGTGGTTAAGAGTTTAAATAAGATTTCATTATAAGTACTCTGAACCTAAGCAGAAATTTCTTGAAGGAAAAATGTTGCCAAAAAATATTGTGTGTATAGGTTATGTTAGGATATGCAAGCCACTCGCGATTGTTCGCGAGAAACCGGGTTCATATACTAAGAAAAGCAGGACAATCACAGGGTAGATGTTGGATGCTCTCCGGTTCCTCCTCATCTTCACAGCTACTGCAAAGTTCATAATGTGGAACTTGCATTCTGTGGGCCATCAGCCCGATGGTGCAGTGCCCCGTCATTACTCCCGTCAACGTGCGAATCCTTTTCTAGTTGATTTGTAGGAGCTTGGAGGTTATCTTTGGTTGATAGTAAGGCCAGAGTGGCCTAGCGTCAGTGCAGCCAGACTCATTTGCCCATTTCCTGCCTGCAAGATCTCTGGTTTTCATTTCCAGGCATGAGAACCGATTGAGACATAGGCAGTGCTGAGCCTTTCCTGGCACACTCGTCCGCCATCTCATTGGATACCGGAGAGACACGGCACCCATTTAAGCGTGAACGAGTGCTGCTGAGCTTGATTAAGAACTTCTACCGTACTTCGTATGATTTTGCTCTTGAAGCTGCCTGGTTGGCAATATAAATCGATACGAGCCTTGGGGTCTCCCCCAAAGCGTTAATCAACTTTGCTGCCTGCCAGACCGCATAGATCCGTAGATCCTCCGAGAAGATGCCTGCAGCTGTATCGTCTACCATCTTGGAGCCGTCAGTATAGATGGAAAGCTCTTCCAGTACAATGACGCTACCACGCTTCCAATCATCTCTTTCCAGGAATCTTGTCTTAATATTGTGTGTATATCAATACTGATCAACATGACAAGATAATTCTGTTTTGACATGTTTGTCTATTTCTTGGTTCCTATAAGTGTTAGCAATCAATCATAATAGTTGTATAAGATCTAGACAATATGTTAAGCTTACAATCTAATTTTATTAAACTCTAAAGTTTCTGTATAATATATAAATATTACTATGGTTTCCATTTCATTAGATGCCAATGGATTTCTATCGTGAGCTGAATAATATTACCGATCTAAGCGAATTCATTGAACATTTTGTAGAAAAGGAGAGTATTGATCCCCAACTGGGCTTACAGGGTAAGTGAAAAAATTATTACTCATTAAAACAATTAAATTTGTATTACTTATTATATATTTTTTTTTTTTTTTTTTTGAATAGAGAACTATTCGCGCAGTGTAGAACGGGGTAAGTAATTTTTCAAAATTTATTTCATAGTGCGTAGTACTTTTTTCATAGAATATTAAGTCGAATGCCTGCTTTTTAGCTGCTGCTGTTATACCAAAACGTGCCAATTGTATACCAGAGAATACTATTGTTCAACTGATTCCATTGGATACAACATATGATCCGAATGTCATTTATTTCCCTGAATGCACACGAGTCAAACGTTGTGGCGGCTGTTGTGGTTCTACTTTAATCTCATGTCAGCCCGTGGAAACTGAAACCATTAACTTTCAAGTCACAAAATATGTACGCCATGGAGCGTCGGGCTCAACGCATAGTAGTGTCGGTCAACTACGTCCAAGTGGCAAGGAAATCATTGTGATTGAACAACATACGAAATGTTCATGTGATTGTCGTATCAAAGCCAATGATTGCAATGCTTATCAGTTATATCGTAAGGATTTATGTCGCTGTGAATGTAAAAATCATGATGCACGTGACAAGTGTTTAAGTGTAAGTAATGGAATTTTACATATATCTATCATTATTATTCATTATTTTTATTTTCAATTCCAGCAAGATCATAAGATTTGGGAAGAATCATCATGTCGTTGCGTTTGTCGCGATAATCAAGCGTGTACAACTGGAACCATTTTCGATGAAAGTCAATGCCAGTGCGTCGATGTAAGTTTTGTGCATTATGATTTACCCATCAATATTTTGGGTATTTGGGTTAAGGGTTCAACGATGATTCATGAATGGTTCATGGTTTCTTCATATTGTTCAAGTTTTGTTAAAATTTTTGTTGAAAAATATTTTGGAATTTGTTAATTGGGTGCGGGTTTAATTGTATCATTTTTTTTTCTTGGAAGAAAGGGAACTCATATTATTATTTTTAAGTTTTTTATATATTTTTCTTTTTTTTTTTCTTTTTTTTTAATAATTTTATTTTATTTATTTTTAATATTAATTTTTCTTTATAATTTTTTAAAATTTTTGTAAATTACATGTGTGTATTATTATATTGCCTTAATAATAGTGGGGAAAGTTTAGGAGAGAATAAATTAAATTAGAATAGTACCTTCTACATAAATCGGAGACCCCACCAATAATATACATGACTTGGGTCTAGTCTGTCTATCCATAAATTTCTTAGTTTTTGAGTTATCATGTTAAAATTTGTAACGTGATGTTTTTATTATTTGTATTTTTATTATATTTTAACAATGCTGTCTGCTATATTTATTAATCAAAATTATATTTGTTAAAGGGAACTTAGTTAGACTCTTGCATATCATTTCTCTAGTCTCACCTGAGCGATGACAGTCAACTGACATCTGTGTACCTTGTGTACCTTCATATTCAGATAATACATATGTCAGACACATAAACCCTTGATTACTGGTTGGACTACAACTAACTAAAACATTCTCAATTGGGGGTGGCGAGCAGGGCAATCGCTTGGAGCCTCGCTCTTGAAGGGGAGCAACAACCCTAATAGAAAAATATTATTTACAAATAATACTAATGTTTATTTGAATTTATACGAATTTGTAATTTCTCTTGTCATCTGATACGAAGATAAATGTCATAAATAAGATATGGCAGAGCTAAAAATGAACACAGATGCGGCTATACAACACCTAGCCGTATTTAGAAATTATGTCATTGTCGACCTCAGTAGATTTGAGAAACTTCCAATTATCTATAACAGTACGAGACACATATGATATTGATGGACATGAATTGTATGAAGAACTAAATATGTTTATCCGTATATTTAAAGGAAACGATAATATTATTTCGATGCTGAAATATATAAAAGAAAAAAATTTAAACGAAGTATACCCTACTGGCGAAATATAGCCACGACACCTGCAACAGCTACGTCTGCAGAAAGAAGATTGGCTTTTTAGTCTTGCTATTATTTCAATCAAAAATGAATTAGATCATTCGTTAAACTATTATGATTTATTTATGTTATAGACTTAGGAAAAGCTCCAAGCATCATTTCTGAATCCCTGAGACATTAATGCACCTTAGTTTATCATGATTAATAATTTGCAATCTTTGTGTTTTATAATTTTTTTTGGTAATTTCAAATAAACAATTTTAAAACACCAAATTTATTTATTAATAACATTTGCATTTTGCAAAGATAAGGGCCTCGCAATGGCTAATGCCGCCCCTGTTCTCAATATCAATCTATGTTTTTGCACTTTTTTACTTCTCTATTATTTTCCTATTGATTTCTTAATTACATCATACAATATATTAGATAAACTTACATATGGTCGATATAGTTTAGTCATATATAAACTTTATGGTGGAAAGTTCTATTTTTTTGTGAGATTTTCTTTGGAAAATTTTTGTATTTCTTAAATTTTTCAAATTAAACTTCGCAAAACGATTTGAATTGAAAATCTACACATCATTTAATATACAAATCTGCGGTAATTGAACAGATCCAACAAATAATTGATATATGTATGGTACACGTACAGTACCAGTAAGTAGTTGCCATATAAATTTGTATAATTTCTTCTAATAGGCAAGTGAAAAATATGTTATCTTCGGAGAACCGAAATTAATGTTCTTTTTTGTTTTATCCTTCCTTTTTTTTTATTTACAATTTTTTATTTAATTTTATAATTTTTTTTTTATATGACATTCTTCACAGACACAGATACACACAATGCATACACACACATAAATTTCATTTTGTTTTTTTTTTTTCATTATTTGTATTTCATATCAAATTGTATTGTACTATTTTTGTTTTGTTAATTTATATGTCAATTGTCTTTTCTTTCTTTTTCTTATTTTTGTCTCATTTTAGATAAACAAATTCGAATTTTATTCTTAGGAACGTTTTATTTTAAATCACACACACACACACACAGGTACACACTCACACACATACATACACACAAATACAAAGTATGAATTAATTTTAGTTCCAAGTTGATATCACTTCTTACTCGTAGAAGAATATCTCAACAAAAAAATAAAAGAAAATTAAAAACTTTAAGCAGCTAAGAAGGAAAAATCTTGTGATTGGTTTTTTTATTAAAGAAAAGTATAAAAAATAGAAGTAACACACACACACACACACACAAACATATACACTCACATATCCACAGATACACACATATATATACATATTGTATATGAGAAACAAACAAACACAAACACACACACACACACAAGAAAATTAAGAATGAATGTCGGTATTATGTGAGTATTTTATTTTATCCTTTAATTTAATTTAAATATTTTATAGCATGCAATTTTTAACTGATAACATGCAATTCCTTACTCATTTCTTATCTTCATTATATATCATCTCTTATTTATGGAATCCTATATTACACACATTCATACTATACATGGTCTCTAGCATGGGAACAGGCATCTTCATTTAATGTATCAAATAATATACCGAAGAATAACTAAAACAATCCTTACAAGATAAAAATGTTAGAAATACATACACACCTGGACAAATAAAATAGGTGTCAACCCCAAAATTTGTAAAATGTAATGGAAAAAAATTATACCACATCTTTTACAATCGCAAAACTGATTTCAATGTGTAGCAGCACTGTTTTGAAGTGAAATGGGGGAATGTCCGCAATAAAATTGCTTCTTGGTAAATATTACGGCTTTTTTATTTATTCATTCTTCAAATTGGGAACCGTTCGAAGATGACTAGTAAGTGCAAAATTACCCGGTAGGATAGCCCGTAAAGTTCCTCTGCTTAGAACTGCAAATTTAAAGATGATGAAAAATTTTGCATTTGTTCATAAAATCTGGTGTAGATCCCAATGTGAAAAAGAAGAAAGCCGCAATATCTTCTGGAGTGACGATACAAAAATTAATTTGTTTGGTAACGATGATAGATTCATGTACAAGGATTTATTACAAACGATAATGCTACCCTATGCCGAGGATAACATGACGCTTTTGTGGACATTTTAGCAGGACAATGATCTAAAACCAAACCAATACCCAGACCTCAATGCTATCGAATATCTCTGGAGTGAACTTAAACGTGAAATTTCAAAGACTGTTTACCAAAATAAATCGCAGTTATGGGAAAATATTCAAAATGTTTGGTTCTATATTCATGCAGAAACTTGTTGGAAGTTGATATCGTCTATGCCCAGAAGAATCGAAAATGTTATCAAGGTTAATGGTGGATATTCAGGGTATTAAATGCGTTCTAACCAATTCAATGCAAAACAGCACCATAACTACCAAAATTTCAATGTTAATTTCTAAGTTTGTTAGGCACACCTATTATTCTGGCCACTTGAAATTTGATGAATTTTATAAATTTACCAAATATTTTTTTTTTAAATTTGTAAAACCTTTTTTGGTTTGTTTTGAAAATGAAGTATGGTTTTGTTCAAAACTAACTGGTTTTTTTTAAAGAAAAAGAAATATGTAAGTAAGTATATGAAAACCAATCTGTTTTGACCAAACAAATTATCAAACCTATTATTTTGTCCAGGTGTGTATGCAATCGTACATATAAAGTAATGGAATATTTAACTTTTAGTTCATTGCTTTCAACTTCTTCAGCGGAGATATTGTCATCACTACCGAGTAGTAAATGGTCTTCAACTCCAACGATCCATTCAATATTTATTCATATTGTGATGGTTGATTATATTAAGATTTTTGTTCATTCTTTTGCATTTTCATGCTCTGACATGCAATTCTCTTTGAGAACTACGAAACGTTATGTTGTCATCTGGTTCGTCTTCAGCAACAGAATTGCTTTTGCTATTAACAAAGTACCTATGTTAGCCCAAAAATTTGCTATTACATCAGGGGACAACTTATCTTTAGAAATCGCAACCAGGAACATGGTTAGATTTTTAATGATCATCGGTGATTCCCCGTGCTACGTACTCATACTTATACATGGCAAGAAATGTGTAACCATCATTATTCAATATTGTATTGTATTGAATTGGCAAGTAGTATAAAATAAAACAAGATAAAGTGTACTCTATACGAACACGAATATCAAATAAAGCTTGCAAGCAAATATTGTACACCTAAACGAGAGTTCCGCATTAGCGAAACTGTGGTCAGTCCAAATAACAAGAAAGTTAATTGAATTTTTCTTTTAATTTATTCAGTCCGAATTACAGATGGATCTATATTAGGATATATCCGAATTAGAAAAGATTTACAGTATTTTTTCTGTAGCTTTGATTGTTATTTTTCTCCATTTTTTGTAGCGCCTTTATGAATATTGAATTTCGAATTTTATATCATTTCATTTTACTGGTAGTCAAATTTCATTTTCAACTGAATTTCTATTTCTAAACAGTTTCCATTTCAATTTCCTACTTCAGTTCAATATCCATTCCCAATGAATTTTTCAATTTCAATTCTATTTTAATTCAAATTTCATTTCCTGTTCAATTTCCTTTTCCAATTATTTTCAGTTTCTATTTTCTTTCAATATTATTTCATATTCATTCAATTTTATTTCAATTCTATTTCTATTCAATTTTAATTTCTATTTCAATTCAATGACCTTTTCCAATTATTTTCAATTTCTATTTCAATTCTATTTTATTTCAATTTTCATTTCAATTCAATTTCAATTCTATATCATTTCAATTTTTCTTTCAATTGCCATTTCAATTTCAATTCAATTCAATTTCCTATTCAAATCATTTTCAAAATCTATTTCAATTCTATTTTATTTCAATTTCCTTTTCAATTCAATTTATTATTCCAATAATTTTAATTTCATTGTTCAACTCCATTTGCAGTCCTAGGGAATATCAAGTTCCTTTTTTATTATATTGTAGCATAAAAAGATCAGTATGATTACTATAAAATGTAAGTACAGTGGATATTCTCTACAACGAACTCCCCAATAGCGAATACTTCTCTATAACGAAGTCATTTTGAAAACGCAGCGTTTTTTTTACATTTTTTAATATATTCTAACATCTCTGTAACGAACTTCTCTATAGCGAATTACCTCTTTATAAGAACGATTTTCAAGCACACAAAACATTTTTTTCATATAAAATAATTCCTCTGTAACGAATTTTATTCAAACGTTGCGAATATATTTATTTGTTTGAAATGCAAATGTAAAAACAAAATGTTTACAAAATTATTCTGTACATCAAAATCGTTAGACAAAGTAACAGTTAATTTAGTGCATATGCTTTTACTAATTGTATCTTTGTTGAAGTGTAAATTATGAAAAATTCTTGTGTCAGACAAGTAAAGGGTGTTTTTCTTAGAGGTTTACAAATTTAAATTAAAATAAAACAAAGAAAAATATTTATAAAATCAATTAAACTGGCTTCGTTGGATAGATAATTTTATGACATTAAATATGATTTCGGCCATGTGGACGCCACGACTGGCGCGTACAAGCGTCAAAAACGATGATGGCCAGAATGTTACTGTCAACGGTGAACGATACAGAGACTTGATTAGAAGTTTTTCCGTACCTCCATTATTTATTCATTTTTTTTTTTGGTGCAAAGGGCCTCCAAAGGGCTGTTTTTTAGCGCCATCCCATGTGGTGTTGACATCAGCTACATATATCCAGCAAGTTTGATCTTCTCCAGGTGTTCTTTGGCCGGCCGCGGCTTCTGCTTCCTTGCGGGTTCCATTCAAGCGACGTATCTCCATTAGCTGGCATTAATTTTGCTGACATGTGATTCCAACAGGACGGAGCCACATGCCACACAACGTACGCTACAATTGATATACTCAAAGAAACTTTTGATGAACAAATAATTTCACGTGATGGTCCTATTGATTGGCTACCAAGATCGTGTGATTTAACCCAATTGGATTATGTCAAAAGAATTTCGTTGACAAGGAAATAGAAAACTCTGCCAAGCAAACATTGGACAAATGTACATAAATAAAAGAATGAATTGAATATAATCTCAAAATATATACTTATTTAAATGTATAATGCAATTGAATAAAAACATCTCCCCAATAAAGAAAACCTCTCTATAACGAAGTTATTGTCCGGCCCCGACCGACTTCGTTAAAGGAGTTCCACTGTATTTGAAGATTGTTTGAAGAGTCATAGGGTATTGAAATGCTCTATTATGTATTATACCATACTATAAGTCCAAGGAAGCAACAACCGATCTTAGACTGAGAACAAACCAGATCAGACAAAATGTCTTTCTTTGTCTGACAAAGCAACAGTACTACATTGTAAATAGACAAGAAAATCAAATGTCTCGTTGTCAATAGCTGGCTGGCCTGTTGTCTTTTGAAAACAATATTTTTCATTTTCAAGTTCTGGTTTGCAAAATATCAACATGTTTTCTTTACTTATTAGTCAAAGATGTTTAGTCTGATCCGGAATATAGCCAGCCTTATATGTATGTCTTAATGTATTTTATAAAATATTTCCAGAATTATATCTGTGGCGGCAACAAGTCAAAGTACAAGTAGCTTATGTCGCAAATTGAGTCTAACAGCTATTGTTATTAACCAATTCAAAACACGTAGTATAATGACTAAAGAGTTTTTGAAAAATACGTCTTGGAAACAGTTTTCTGTATTTCGGTTCAAAAACTGAAATAAAACCAAACAGAAATCAATTTACACAAAATGCGCAATATCTTAAGACATAGGTTTTTGGCATAAGCTACTTAGAATTGACTTTGTCACAGATATCAAAAAGTTATTAAAATTTCTCAAAATGACTGGAATTCAATCAAAACTACATACATTTTGGGCACAATAAAGAAATTGATGAAAACAACAGGTTTTTATATTGATGTTTTCCTCATTTCTCAAGTTGCAAATGCATTAGAATGGGTGTCAGTATCTTTCAATTTAATGTAGATTTGTGAACGCTTTTGATATCATATTTGTGTTTTTCAAAAGAAGGAAAGTTTTTACATACTTCTTGAGTTTGGAATTTGCAATAATTAAAATGTTATTTGATCAATCATATTCAATACAATTTTAGTTTTAATATTCGACAGATCGGTTAAATAAGCCGATACAATATACATACGTACATATGTAAGTAGCTACTAGAACACAAGCACACATTAAATAGTGTCAATAGTCGGTAATGAGTATGACACACTATGAAAACAACTCTTGTGTGTTCTTGAAACGAATCTTTCAACTCCTTTCTGATTTGTCAAATCTAGCCTGTCATGCCGACTCTTGTCTTCTGGTATGTTTCGTTATCACACTGCTATGAATTTACATTTTGAAAACGACTCAAGTGTGTTCTATGAACTTGCATTCTGTTCTATTTACTTTACGCACTCATTGAGTCGAATCTAGGCTGTTAACAAATTCAACTAGATCAACATCACATGAGTTGGTTTCCGCAAGAGATGCTGCAAACAGGTATGACTATTGATAGTGTTGCGTGAACCACATGATTCGTTTAGTGATGACTCTTGCAAGACTCTCTCAATTACTACCTAATATTATTGTTTAAACTAAAGAAGCTCATTCCATTAAGTCTACTGAAACAATATTCATAATAAAATGTACTTAACAATTCTTTCGATAGTCTTGTTCTCAAAACGAATTCAAAGATTTTCTTTAAATTAGTCCATTATACGTGCCCATAGCAAATGCTTCCTCTCCTTAATTACACAAACTATATACAATAGTACATTTATAAGTAATTAATTAATTATGTAAGTGTCTACAATAATTCCTATTAAAAAGGCAGAGAGACTACTATACTACATTTAGCTATCTGAATTAGCTTTTGTATATCTTAAAGCATTTAAGGTTTTTGCTACTCTTTTGTTGTACGATTTCTTTGTTTGCAAAACAGTATTACAAATATTTATCCACACATCACAAATCACATTCACATGTTCTTTTTCTCATGATTAATTTCCATATTAAAAATGAATTTGTAATTATACGCACATTAGTAGTTTCCTTTTTCATTCTTTGCTCTTTTTTCATTTTTTGTTTGTATGCAGTTCTTTGCTTGTATTATTGATTTACTAAAAATCCTTGTTTTGTATTTTCTGTTTTAAATAAATACTTTATTTTTTATTGTAATTTTACTTTGGTTTTATGTAACATTAATAATTTTATTGTTCTTATATACTAAACATTATTATGTAAGTATGTATTTCTATATGTAGTAATTGTATAATTATAAAACTAACTTAAAAAAAGAAGATAATAAAAAAAAAAACACAAACAATTAACTTAAATTATAATTACAATATTTATTAAATATTTTTCGTATTTTTGTTTTATTCGATTACTATATTTTATATATTTTAATAATTATTTCATATATATCTTATCTTCCTTTTTTCGTCATGATGTTCTGAAATGCGCCCCCTCCACCATTCTGTAACTAACTGTACTATATCCCAGCAGCCCAGCAGATTAGTAAGCGGTAGCAGTTCTAGTGGATTGAATGAAGCTAATTTAAATGATCGCAAACGTTTCATTATCAAAGCAGTGCCCGTAGAGGAAGACAACAGCACAATTTATAGTTTTTCTTAAGCAAAAACAATAAAAAATTAAATTAAATTACAATAAATAAATTCATCATTATGTGTTGTGTAGTAGTAATATAATAATTATGTTAAATAATAATTATTTAATATAAATAATTAAAAATAATAATAATAATAATGATGTATATGTTAATAATATCATTATTATTATTATTATTATGTTTAGTTATTATTATTATTATGGTATACACGTCTAAGTTATACAGTATTTTGTTTTTGTTTTGTTTTGTTTTTTCATTACTTTATTTTATTTTAATATAATTAAATATGTATTTTTTTTTTTTTTGTTTTTATGTTCAATTTCTTCATCTTTTGTTTTTATATTATAATTTTAAAAATGAGAAAATTATTATTTTGTTTTATGTTTTTTTTTTGGAATTATTCGATCAGTTTCGATTATTTGACACTGGAATGGAGGAACACTGGACAATAAATACACAACATACATAGTACACACAATATTAGTACTTAATATATTTTATTATATAAGAAATTTAGACTTTGAAATGTTAAAATATAAATAGAATAAACGAAGAAACAAAAAAACAAACAAAGAAAAAAAAATATGAATTGCTTGTTCTTTTCTTTTCCTCATTTGTTTTTTTTTTCTTCTATTAAATCAAAAATATTAAACAAAAACCTTTAATTAAACGCTGATTATATGACTCTCACACAGACTAGTACACCCACCACACCACTTGATGGTTAAATGTTATATTAATTGTTAGTTGTAATCAACTTTTGGAGTTTGTCTAAGACCAAATTTCAACTGAACAAAATGTATCCATTTGTTTAGACTAGTTTGCAATTTATCAAATCCAGATGGACAGATTCGTCTAAATATGCCATTATGTATAGTAAAGGATGTTTTTTTTTAGAGGTGTACAACTTTAAATTGAAATAAAACACTGATTAATGGTTAGTTCTCATGTATTTGGCTTTAGAATATGTTCCTCAGCTGTCTCGGAGGAAGTCCAATCGGGAAGTCCAATTTTCGACCGCTTTTTGCAGCAATGGAGGCCCGTTTGTTAGTGATAACGTGACACATGTTGTCTTCCACGGCGTTATTCGTCTGTGACTTCTCATAGCTCCACAAAAAATAGTCCAGTGGTTTTAAATCGCATGTCCATAACGCGAAATTATTCGTTCACCGAACGTTTCTGTCAATAAATCAATTGTGGCAAGCGCCACAGCTTCTCCACATTAAGGTCATTCAAAAAACTTAGTGATCATGGCCCTGTATTGGTTACCATTAACTGTAATGTTCTGGCCGGAATTGTTATTGAAGAAATATGGACCAATGATTCTACCGGCACATCAAACAGTGATTTTTTCAGGATGCAACGCTGTTTCGACAATGGCATGAGGATTACCTTCACTGCAAATGCGGCAATTTTGCTTCTTAGCGTATCTATTCAAACAAAAATGAGCTTCATCGCTGATTAAATGTACGGCATGCCATATGTGGGAACTAATATTCATATAAAAATGTCAAAGGATTATCTTTCGAATAAAGCTAAATTCATGACAATTAGCACCATTCATCTGTATTTTATTTCAATTTAAAGTTGTACACCTCTTAAGAAACCACCCTTTACTTGTATGTTTACATGGATTGACATATTCTTCTGGATTCTTTCTCTATAATGTTAATACTCAGTATGTTCATTATTCATAGCCGAACTTTAAATCATATAACACATAGTGCCATCAATTAAAGTTGGGTGGTAAGTATTGGAAAGATGCATTTTTCTTCTTTTGAATGCAGCTAAGCTCAAGCGGATCCATTATCAGCTGACAAAGTTATGCACTTTTTAATAAGACCTATTCGGGATGCTTTGTCTTAAAAAAAAAAAAAAAAAACAGCATGGAACAAACATAAACTTGGTAAAAAAATATATTGAGACTTACGAAATGTTAGGAAAAGTTTATGTTGAAGAGTGTATGAATCTAACTCAAGTTTGCACCTGGATTAAGTGCTTTAAAAGTAGCCGTGAGGATTTAAATGATGATCCAAAACCAGGACGATCAGAAGTAACAAATCGTGTGGAAAAGTACGTGAAATAATAGCTATCGATGTTGGAAGAAGAATTTAATTCATCTACACAATATTAACTGAAGATTTAGGTAAAATAAAGATCTGTGCACGTTTTGTTCCATATCAGTTAAATGAAGATTAAAAAAATCGCTCTTGTAGAGCATTGCACAGATATCATTTCAACGCATTTTTGATGAAAAAACAAATTTGTGTCATCGACCACCCTCCGTATTCGCTTGATCTATGTGACCATGCGACTATTTTCTGTTCCCAAAACTGAAAATTGCAATGCAAGGAGTTTTTTACGATGACATTCCAACCATTCAAGCAGCCGTGACACACGTGTTAAAGAATAACACAAAAACCGACTTTAAAAAGTATATCGATAAATGGGATGATTGTTCCAAATGTTGTATTGAGTCAAATGGATCTTATTTTGAATAATTATTACCTTAGAAATATAATACAATACTTGTTTTTTCTGTTGTAACTAAAAAGTTCGGTTATTTTATGAACATACCGTGTATACTTGTACGAAGTCAGTTCAAAATAGAAGTTAATTTCACGTGCTAAGTACATTTGATTTTGGAATTCTTATTATTTTTTTTTCTGTAATGTTGGTACACATATCCTTCCGCAACATATGTTGACATTATCAGTCATTTTGCATTTTTACTTAATATAAAGTTAGTTGTGTTTTATGTGAACAAAGAATCTGTATTAAATTGTCTTATCGACATCATAACCATCATAACCCATGTTTCGTCAACAGTTATGATGCTTTTGAACAAATCTGGATTGTCATTGACTGCAGCTCCTGTGTCCAAATTTTGCAATTTCAGAACAAACTTCTCTGCTACACGTTTAATGCCAAAAAAAAAAAAAACACAAAAAAAAATTGAATGACATGATCCAAACGATATGCTGTCGTTCTCAGCAATTTCTTAAATAGCAGTTCGTGTATTCTTCATAACAATTCAATCAATTCTTCAATGTTTTTATCACTTGTTAAAGTCCAGGTCAGACATAATCGTCATTAAATTCATTTATATACCTTCTGTGAAGAACTTGTACCAAAGACTATTAAACTATATATTTACATTGGACAAATCGCTCTATTTAAGTCGGTGTTTCTCTTAATTTTTGGATTTACCCACAGCAAATGCTGTTGGATATGAAAGGAAAAAAAAGCTCTGCTTAAACTGAGCGATTTATCTACTCTATAACATTTATAAACATTTTCTATGCTCCAAGTAAACTCGGTAAATGCCACAGTCGACATTTTAAGTAGTTCGAAGCAATACACAAAATTTAATACAGATTCTTTAATCCAGAACATTTGCCAAACACACCAAAACACGTATAACTTTTATATCTGTAAAGAAAAAACAAAAATTGTGATAGCGTTCACATAATATGTTGGAGATCTATGTGTACTAGACATCTGTACGAATGCCCTTTTATTTATTCATTATAAAATGATTAGTTGTTTCAATCAAATTCATTTGAATTGATTTCGAGTTTCACTTATATTTTGCTTTTGTGGTATGAATAATATTGCATTCACATGTTGATTTGCTCACTGTTTATGAATATGAATATGAATAGCAATTCAAAATCATTCTAAAGAATATCAATCAATTAATATCATTGACTTGAGTAACATTCATAAACTTATTCATTATTTGTTGAAATATTTTCATGTGTTTTGTATATTGCGAGCGAGATATGAAGTGAGCGCACAAGTAAACATTCTACACATTAACAAAGCGATGGAGAGAGTTGAGAAAAAGAACACAGTTGCTTTGTTTAGTTTTAAAAATACAGTGGATTGTCATTATTAACACCATTTGACATCACCGGAGATCGAACAAATACATGTGCGTCGTGGATAGCCAGCTTTAAGGGATTGCGCATTTTACTACGTTATTGAAATATGCTGGTGACGTCAAATGGTGTTAACAATGTATTTTTGTGTGCGCTCACCTCGATCGCCTGCAATTAGATCATTGTGTGTTTAAATCAATTCAATTCGGCACCGCTTCGTTTAGCATGAGCATTGGCATGAGTACCAAAATGCTCTTCTAAATGAATTCATACAGATGTCTACTTCATACACATATCCCCAACAACATAAGTTGGTTGACATTATCAATTATTTTGCATTTTTAGTTTGCTTTTTTACTCAATATAAAAGTAAGATGTGTTTTGTGTGAACAAAGAATTTGTATTAAATTTTCTTATCAACATCATTAGCATAAACCCATGTATCGTCACCAGTTATGACGCTGGATTGTCATTGACTTCATTTAACAGCTCCTGAGTCAAAATTTTACAAAGAATTGAATGACATGATCCAACCGATATGCCTTCATCCTTAACAACTTTTTAAATAGTCATTCGACGATTCTCCATAGCAATTCCAGATGGGACATCAATGTCTGTGCCTTCTGTGAAGCACTTGTACCATTTATAAACAATTTTTATGTTCAAAGTAGACTCAGTTAACATTTTAAGTACTTCGAAGCAATGGACAAAATTTAATACAGATTCTTTGTTCAAAATCAAAAAATAGCCAAACACAACAAAAGAAGTGTGAATTTTATTTCTGTAAAAAAATCAAAATAGCTGATAATGTCAACATAATATATGTATGTATGTTGGGGATATGTGTACCAACGTAAAGAACAAAAAAAAAAAAAAGTATACATACAACATGGAGAAAAATACAAATTCACCTTGAATTTTTGAACAGACCTTGTTGTACTATGTTTACATAAATGATCAGGAGAGACACTTTCTTCAGGATTTTTTCTCTAAATATGCCAATACACATTGTGGTGTGTGTGTGTGTGGGTGGGTGGTTTCTCTATCGAATAGAAAAGAAATTATTAAAAATTGAATTGATTGAATTATTTGAGAGATGAAAAACATCAAAGACAAAACCAACCTTTTTCCATTAGATGAATCATTGTCATACTGAATGTTAGTAGTTAGTTTTTTCTCTAAATTTGATTACATATTATATATATATTATAGATTATATCCATATAATATAGATTTATACAATTACATATATCAATAAATATGTTTATATTGCTTTTCTTGTATTGTTTTATGTTATGTTGTGTTGTTTTATATATTAAATATCTGTATTATTATATACTTATATCAAAATATTTTGAATACTGAGATTCTGTATGCTGGTAAAGAGACAGAGATAAAGAAAATTAGAGAGAGAGAGTGTGTGTAACTCATAATCTTCACCAGCAAACAGTATCACATTTATCGATTCAATGTTTCAATGATTGTTGCTTAAAAATTATATAAAAAAAAAAAAAAGGAAAAACACTTGAAAATATTTTATAAAAAATAAACATTTTAAAGTAATTTAATATAAATTAACAAAATATAGTTAATAATAACAGAAATACAAATTTATTTTTTTTAAATAAATAAGTAAAAATAAGAAAACATTAAATCAAAAATATAAAATAAATTATTACAATATTTGTTTGTCCTGATTGATCAAGTTTACCATCCAGGACACAATCAGAACACAGCAGCAGAGTAACAATATAATTGAAATTGATTCAACTTCACTGAACTAAACAGAACAGAATAGAATAAGATATGACAGACAAACTTGAATTGAATGAATGAAATTAAAAATCAAGTTAAAATATAAAGATAATCTCCTGTTGCTGCTCATCTTTTTGTTTGAAATTGATTTTAAATTCTTTTTTTTTATGTGAGAAATTCACATCAATCAATTCATTATCCATTCATTATTCATCATTCATCATCATCATTGATGATTCCGAAGTGTTGTGTATAGTGTCTTCATTTGAATTTACGTTATGTGTGTTACGTCGTTTAAATACTGTTGGATGCTTAACTTGTGTGTGTTTTTTTGTTTTTTGTTTTTACTAAGTCTTATGCTTGTAAATGCATTTCTTATTTTGATTATTTCGTTAATATATTTTGCATTTTCTTTAGTTTTCGTTTTCGTTTAAATTGAGTTGATTTCAATATTTCATTTCATTTCATTTCATTGACTTTTGACTTTGAAATTGAGAAAGAGAAAGTGTTTTGCTTATTTGTTTGTCTGTTTGTTTAGAGTCTTAAACGACGCATAGCTTTACGTTTGTTACGTACATATGCCGTATTTAGTTCACATTGACGTTTACGTGATAATGGCATTCCCGATGTTGATGGACTTACACAATTTGATTTGGTTTGCTGCTGCTGTAGTAATTTTGTTGTTGGATTCAAAGTACGTGGTGGTGTTTGTTCCACTTGAAACAAACTACCTGGTGATGTCAATGTGAGAGATGTTGTTATTGGTGTTGTTGTTGTTATTGTTGCTGCTGCTGTAGAGTTAGTTGCATTAGATTGTATGTCTCCACGATAACGATTATAATCACCACCTCCACCATTGCTAGCACTAGCAGTAGTCGACGAACTAGATGATCTACGATCATTATCATCAGTATCTAAAAATGTGGAAGTTGAATGATGATCATCCATGGTGTCATCAGTAGCGATAGCATCAAAATGAGCACGTAAATTCATGCGTACTGGTCGCCGTGATGGCAATATTAAACCATCGTTGCCAATGCGTTCGTATGAGATCAAAACAAATTCAGGAATATGGAAACGAGTACAGAAGCGATAGACAATCTGTAAACGCACTTTGATAATGGCATCCTCCGAACTGACGGACAAAGCACTGCAATGTAATTCACCTTCAGTTTTTATGCAACGTAGAAGCTCTTGTGGTGGCTGGGGTAGTGGCCCAGCTATGACTGTGGCTACTGAAGCCGAACCAGTCGTTGACACTGCCAATGATGTTGATGATGATGTTGGAATTGTTATGACCACCAAACCTTTACCATTGCCCACACTACCAATGTCATTATCATCGTTGATGAGTCTTGTTGATTTGTTTGTTGTTGGTGGTGGGGTCGGTAGTGATGGTGACCATTCCTTGATTTGTAGGGCTTCATCGTTGCACAGCAACTTGTTCGTTTCATTTCGATTTGTAGTCGTTGTCAATGACTCGATTTCATCTTCGTCATCATCGTCTTCGGCATCTGTATCGCTTTCTGCACGCCGATGCAAGTGCTTGTGCTGATAAGTAATGCAATTCAAGTTGCGTCTATACGATGGTGTCTCATAGTTGCCAATATTTAGATTATAGAGTTGCGTCAGCTCACTGACTTCCTCGGCATTGCCTTGTTTACATTCGCCGAATGCGACATGCGAATATTGCGGCAATATATGGAAACGGAAAAACTCACTGACCAATGTTGGACTACGCCGTATATTACCTGTATACCAGCGTAGTCGGCAATTGTCTGCCAAATCTTCACGGATGCGTCCGCTGGCAACGTCATCCATGTAAAGAGCAAGGACGCGTGTGGCTTCATTCATTGTGACGCTGTGATGCAAATTAGGAGGACAACGATGCTGATGCTGCTGACAATGAGTGCGTTGTTCACAGCTTGTATTTTTGTTTTTTCTATTTATTCGAATATACTTTATATTTTTTCTTGCTCTTTATTATTTTAGTTATAATGTTGTTATATCCACAATTAATTCATGCCGTACACTTTATTTTTATTTTCCTTTTTCGACATAAAAAAGTCTTATACAAATGTGTCAAACAAGCTTAGGCGATGTATGAACGATGCAAATACATAAGATTTATGATGTGTAGTGTTGCCAGTCGACAGAATATTGTGTAGGGCAACACTATAACTATGAGGCTGAGAATACCCTCGAATTGTTGAATGTGATTGGCACCACTGAATGAGAATACCCTTGAGAAATTAATCTAGTTAGCCATAATGGCTAATGGACATGTTTCATACATGATTGGTCATGTTCGTTCAGTATTACCAACAAATTGGTAGCACTTATGGCTTCACTGTACTTGCATATGGCATATGGTATTTTCAACCACTACAAATTGGTAACACTGAACTAAGGAAAGCATGGCAGCACTGTTCAAACCAAAAACAACAAAAGACATATGAGTTTTTAAAATGTATTTTATTTTCTATTTGCAATCTAAATTTAAATCAATGGACATCTATATGGTTGACCACTTTTACAGCAATATTCCCGTCCAGCCTGCAAATTTGTGTTCCACCATTGATTCTGACAATTCTTAATGAACAAATATGCACGCTCTTTGTGACAATCATTTCCCAGTGTCGCACAAACTATGCTCGCTGAATTCGGTAAATGTTGAACAATCTATGAAGAAAATGCATTAGAATATTCAATAAATTATCTTATTTTGTACTAACCGCTTCAAGACATTTCGTCTGACATTGTTTGCGTCCAATGGCATTGCATGGATACATGCGATCCAATTCATTTAAAATCAATGGTTGCTCTGTCATACCTTTTTGTATTTGTGATGAAAGAAATACACCACAAGTACATGGCACAGGTTGATTACTTGGTGTCGGTGGTGGTGCTGGCGGCATCACAACTTTTGGCAAGGCAACAGCTGTTGGCTGCTCTGTTGGTGGTGCTATAGCAGTGTCAATTGGTGGGGTGCTTGTCTCATATGTTGATGATTCTTCAGGTAAAGCATTAGGTAAATTTATATATGGCATATCAAGTACAGCGGTTGCAGCCGCTTCTATGGAAGCTTGTTCTATAGACGATGATGGTGTTGATGTTGTTATTATGGATAAAGGTGTGGTGGTTTCATCATTTAACATTGATTCATTACTTATTGCTGCTTCTTCTATTGCTGCTTCTGTTGCTGTCGTTGTTGCTGCTGCTGCTGCTGTATTCTGTTCTATTTCTAATGATGTAGGTGTTGCTTCTGTTGATGATGGCAAAGGTGTAGTTGTTGTTGTTGTTGATGTTGATGATGAAGTTGTTAAATCGTCTTGTGTCAATGTTGTATTTGACTCTGGTACTGGTCGTGCTGCTACAAATGCATCTGGCTTAACTTTATAGCGTTTCTCTTTGATAGAATTATTCACTTTGCCATAGATTGGTTTCTTATAGGCAAACTTTGTTCCAGCCGACAATTCTATGGTGCACATGATGATGATGACGACAAGTGTCAATGTCATAAGGATTCCTTTTATGTAAACTTGAAATTAAAACAGATGAAAATAATAATAATATTGATTCAAGTGTCCACCCAACAACATACCCATTCTGCTTGAGTGGTTTAACTAATTGTGCTGGTCATGCATATGAAGCGTTTGCTTTTAAAGCACTTCCAATAAATCCATTGTGTGGATTATTTTCGCTGAGTTCAGCTTATTATTCTTTATGTTGAACCTTACGATTTAATAATAATAACAATAATAAAATCTGCAACATTAACAGAAATTATCCGCCTCGAAGTTCAAGTTCGCTGAGTCCGAATGGTGAGCTCACTGAATAATTTGGGTCAGTGTCGTGCGCTTCATTTGTTAAACGAAAATGAAAACCGAAAAGAACACCAAAACCCGATTCAACACATAAACAAGTGTTTTTCATTATAAATAATCTGATTCAGCTGACATTAAAGTTGTTTTTGCAAGTTTACCATAAGCAAAAGAAAACCCTTTAAATATTTGCACTACTTAAAATTAACTGAATCCCATTGTGTAGTGTGTATGCCTGTCAGGGTGACCTTATTGCATAAAAGCTAAAAAGGTTTAAAAAACGTAAAGGAGTTTTTTTCTAAATTATAACAAAATCAATTAATAAAATGGAATATAATTAATAAAATTAATAATAAATGTGTGGATGAATATTATTTCTTAAATTTATATTCTCTTGTTGTTTGTATCATAAATTTAAATAATGTGAGTGATTTTCATTTCTACAATATGGTCACCTTGAAAGCGGCCTTTTGTTTTGTTTTGTGTTTTGTCAACACAATCAAAGTTGCCTCTGAAAATCATTTGTTTTTATATTCTTTAAATTCTAAATCTAAAAAAAAGTACAACTAAATCTGGATTAAATAAATTAACTAAATTATCTATTAGTTATTCTTCTTTGGCTTTATAAATTTCACAAATAAATTGAATTGGTAAGCAAATGAAAATTATTCTTATTCTCTTTGTATTGAAACAGAGTATTTTCTCCAACTTTTTTGTCGTCTGCTACTTCTGTTTCAGATAGATAAGTCGCTGCTGGTAATACGTGAATACGTGCGAGTGTAAAAGTCCATAAAGATTAGATCTACCGTTGCTAAATCTTATCAATAACAATAACTAAAGAACTACAGGTAATAAAGGCGCCGCAATTTGTGAATTTTGCGTGATTAAATTATCAACAGGAGTAGCAACATTGAATATTCTTTGGTTCATTCAATAGATTGATAAATTAAACGGCGTGCGGCGTGGAACGGCGGCTTGTGGTCAGACAGCAAGACAGAGAGAAACAGAGAGTATCAGCCGACGTGTTAATCAGTTTCGCTTATAACACAATTAGAAGTTTCCAATTGACCTTGTTCATAATCATGGTAGAATTTACCGATATTAAATCATACAGTGATACACTTGAGTATCTGGAATTATATGGTCAGGATGAGAAGCGTTTGCTTTATGTGTATTTTTATGGGACAAAGAATAATGCCGGCATAAGTTGGTGTTCCGATTGCGTTAAAGGTGAGTTCAAAACAAAAACAATTCACAAGTTCTAATTTGAAATTTTGTAAATTTTTTTTTTGGTGCAGTTTATCCAATAGTCATGGAAGCTTTCAAAAACCATGCTGATCCAAAATCACGTTGTCTTCTTGTTGATGTTGGCGATGAGAAAGCTTGGCGTGATCAAAACAATCCTTTTCGCAAAGATACTAATTTCAGATTAGAAACTATACCAACGATTTTGCGTTGGAAATGCTGCGAGAGACTCTCTGGCGATCAAATTGAAAAACCCGAATTATTGGAGTTACTATTGGAGCAGGGTAGAAATTCCTT
The DNA here is from genome assembly GCA_037043315.1 of Amiota communis. NCBI lineage: Eukaryota > Metazoa > Arthropoda > Insecta > Diptera > Drosophilidae > Amiota > Amiota communis. Next base: position 301,668 of record JBAMAV010001065.1, read on the forward strand.
AAAATCGACTGACTAAACCCACTACTTTCAATTCAAATGCATGGACAAGATGTGAGAGAGAATATAATTCTAATTTGAATAAAAATTAAATAAATTAATTTGGCAACATTTAATAATGAAATACACAATTTGATAAAATCAAAAGAACATTTTGTAATTTGTTGTTATGCTGCGTATGCGGTGGCGGCATTAAGCAGATGATAGCCTTAGAGCATTTGAGTGTTGTTTATACTTTTGTTCTCATGCGCTCTCTGCCAATGTATCATTGAATGAGTGATTGAGAGTGAGTAGAAGTAAAGTTGAGTCGATTACTTGAGAAAATTGAGTGAAAGAGTGCAAGTTTTAGTTGGACTCAAAGAGAGTATTATGATAAGCACACGATTCAATATATGAGTGCTTTTAAGTTTGAGTGATTTTAAACTTTCGTCGCTTAACTGTGAATTGTGTGTGCTGCGGTGTTGCGCTTCGCTTTCATTTATATTTTCTTGTTGATGCTTTAGTTCTTTTGCAAAACACAAAAAATATATTAAACCTAAATGAACAACGAGTGATGAGTGGCGACGAGCGAACGAACGAACAAATGAACGAACTAAAAATGCCAACTGCTTCTGCTGCTGCTTGTGCTTGGATTTGTGCTTGAAGCTTAGATCCGTGCAATGAGTACGTTTATTTGTACGTAGGTTGCCGGGCAGGACGCACGGCTATGTTTTTTTTTTTTGCCAGAACGGAAAGAAACGAAATACTAACATAGAGAGAGAATTTAAGAACCCAAAAGACAACAGAATTATTGTAAATGTTGTTGTCGTCTCATCGATGGGTTCGGTTTGATTTCGGTTGCCTTTCTTGCTTGTTGGCTTGATTTATTCGTTTCAATTGTCGTATATTACCGTTATGTCGAACTAAACTAACTGTATTCGTTCGGTCGCTCGCACGCTCGTTAGGTCGCTCGCATTGCATCGCATGCTCGCGGTTTGTCGCATGCCGCGCGCGTACACGTGAACTATTTAAACAATAAAAACAAATAACTACTGTAAGAAATAATAATAATAAATTGAAAGCGCAACATGAATGAACATGAAAGATGCAATAATATAGATAAATAGAAACAACTATAACAAAACCTTAATCAACAATTCTATTAACAATATAATACATAATAATAATAATAATAAAAATACAAAATAAAGAAAACAATCGACTAACAAACAATTAATGACAATTATTATTCCCTAGGTAATTTGGTAAAAAACAAATAAGAAAATTATTTTTTTTTTTTCATATTTAAACAGCCGCAAAAATAAAAATAATAATAACAACAACAAGAACCGATTTGAGGAGAGAATATACTTAAACCATCTTCTATTTATTTGTTTATTTTTTTGGCGTTTTTCTTGACTCTTATTTGTTTATATTTTATTTTTTATTATTATGTCTATGGTATGTATTTTTTTTTTATTATTTACTCTTTCAAGCCAAAGTCATTCTACATTCAACAAAAAACAAAAATAAGAAAGAAGAATTGTTTCAAAAAATATTCTACTACTTACGAGTATACTATGAGCGGAAAAGAAAGAAAAAAACTGTTGCTTCCATATTTCCTTTGTTTGTTTGTTTGTTTGTTTGGTTATTGTTAGCAACAACTTTAACCACGGCAACAACAAGCAATAAATCTATAAAACCAACACAATACAAAAAGAAGAAAACAATAAAGAAAAGAAAATCTTAAAATACTCACAATAATAATAATAATAATAATAAGGAGAATAAAAATAAAAGATAGTTAACTTTCTTCTTTATCCTCCTATTCAATATGAAATTCCATTTTATCATAGTTCAAAATTCAATTTTTAATCATGGTTATTCACTTATTGTACAATATATACAAAGGTTTTCCATCCAGGTCATAGACCTGATCATCAGAAGGAATCCATGTTAGGCCAATATTCATGAATTTGATTACAATAAGAAGTTTATTTTCCTAGAAATATTATATGTAATTTCAATCCATTATTTGCAATAAAGAATTCAAATTTAAGACTAGAAATAGGAGATCTATGAATTGAATATTCAATGACCAGCTCTGGTCATTCTCGTGAACTTAATGAAAGCTAAAACAGAAATCACAATAGAATATAGAATAAGAAGTTTATTTCCCCAGAAATATTATAATTTTAAGGGATGACCCTATACTTGCAATAAAGAATTAATTGAATATTCAGTGAATCGATCCGATTCTATGAAAGCATAAGAATGAAATCAAAACTTTCTTCACAATCGGATACATTAAAATTCTGAAGCTCTTAAGCTTATGGAGTCTGTAGATCTGCTCTTGAACAATATTACTTTTTTTAGAGCTCCATCCAAATTGTATTTATTTTAAGCATTTTTTTTAAATATTAAAATTGATTATTCAGATCACAAATAATTGCTTCGGCACAAGAGTACAGAGTGTCCTCACTGATGGAAAGAAAAAATGTTATATTGGTTAAATGTTGATAAGTGAATGATATAAAGTGAATGTTGAAACTGTTTCGCAGACACCATGGCATTGCTGATCATCCTCAGGTGTCAGCCAATCGCAATTTATAAAGAAGAAGTCTATTCTTAAAAAAAATATTTCTTCATATACCATATCTAGGTATTTAAGAAAACTAAGAGAGCCTAAACAGTAATTAAGGCTCATGAATTGAATATTCAGCGACTAGGTCCAGTTCTTGGGCGAATTTGGAGAAAAACTAAGTAAGAACGAAATTAAAATTCTTTGCTATTAAATGCATTAATACATTAAGTTCTGAAAATTATGATTTCCGTAGACTTTCTCTTGAAATATGTCATATGTTTTATATACATATGTTTTACTCCACTTAATCCCAACACTAGGAATTTTATGGCATTTTTAAAAATTTGTATATATGTTTATTGAATAAAAAAAAATAAAAAAAATATTAACGAACTTTTAACTTTGAGTTCACACCAACTGGGTGGGAATAACAAACCTAAGAACATATTGGTAAAATATTGAAATGTTATGGATATAAAATGTGAATGTGATAACTGTGGACCTCCGAAACAGCAATGTGATTTTTCAAGCTTCTATGGACTGCAATTTAAGAAATTTTTTTTTCTAGAAATAATTTCCTCATATATTTATAGAAAAAAAAGCTATAAAAATGATAACCCGACAGAGTAATAGGATTAAACATTTAGTTGTAACATCAATGCAGTTGCAACAAGAGTTACGCATGCAAAAAAGGATTAGGAAAGGTAAAGGGAAACGGAGATTGATTTATGTGCAGCAGGAGGCACAAAAAAGATAAAAAGGAAATTACTTTAAAATTAATGAGAAGAATAAAAATATATGGCATAAAGTACTAAACCAAAGTGTCAAGCCACCTCTATCGGTTGGTAGCCATAGGTCAATAGGACATTTAAAAATATGAGCAGTGTTGTGCGGAGTACCACCACACTGCGGACAACGATCATTATCTGAAAGACCTATACGTTATCTATAGCACTGGAGGATAAGAGACCAAACCGATTTTAACTGAGCTAAGTTGGTCCGAGTGCTATGAGGAAGTCTCATTTTACTATCATCAACAACTTGAGGACGGCCTCCTAGAACAACAGTGTTCTGGTGTGACTCTAAAGCATTTTCAACTGCCCTCCGATGTAATTCATGGCGACCATCATTAAAAAAAAAACACTCCTCTTTCGTCATTTTGTGAAATTTCAAACATTCGTAAACGGATCATTGGAAAAATAGAAAATCTAATAATATTCAAATAAACAATTAATTTCCTGTTAGATTTATTCAAAAAAGTTTTATTTTATTTAATACTTTGTAGTGCCATCCTTGGCCTTAATAACACTTTTCACCCTATTGGGCATGAAAGTAAATAAACACTTAATTATTTCGCCGAAATGTCTTCAAACCAAACTTTTTGAAACGTTTCCTTAAACTCAGCCATAGTGTTCGTACTTTTGAATTTTGGCTTACATCTTGGACCAAAGATTTTCAATTGGATTGAGGTGGATTGTTGCCCATCCCATCCAAAGAAATTATGCCCAAATCTGTCTTCTATTGAACTAAAAAAATATGGTTAGATGGCCAGCAATTACAGAATTTCTTACAGGGCGAGCACTATGACAAGGTGCGGAATCATCCTGAAAAATTGGTCTTTCTGTCACAAACTCTAAACTTGGTATAACTTCGTTGAATATAATATTTTCATATTTTTCCGCATTAATTGAACCCTCAAGCATCAAAATAAACTCCGTTTTGTATTTGGAAATGCATTCCCATATCATCACATAGAGGGAATGCTTGACAACGGGTACAAACAAAAAATCCAAAAAATTGCAATGCTGTAATAGCCAACAAAACCTGCTTAGAAAGCAATTCACTATGCTGGCGAACCGATAATGCATTTGCTTCCTTAGTGAGTTGACTTCCTGATTCTACATGAATCTATGGCGAAGTAAAATTAAAATCAAAAAAAAAAACAAGTCAAACTTTCCTAACTAAAACTTCTATAAATCGAATTTTCTATACCTCGAACTAAATTGAGTTGCAATATCGTTTAGAACGAAAATTCTATACAATTTGTCTTCCAAAACACAAAGTATAAGTGTTTTTCGGGGAAATCGTTAGTGTCTTCATCTGTGTGAAGACTCAAAACTTAATTAATTTTTATGTTAGATTTAAGCGCGCTAGTAAATCCAACTCCAAGTGCCATGGAACATGATAGATAACAACAGTTCGGAGGAAGTATCTGTTGACCATATTTCCAAGAAAGATGAAGCAGATTCCTTAGTCATTTTAGATATATATTTAAAACTATAACTGAATATCGTTTTAAAGCATTAAACAATTTAGAATCGCTTTTCACTGACTCTAATCTAACAAATATAATGGACATGATTAAACACAAATTTCTGAATATTTTAAGAAACTACTTATAACTAAAACTATAAGTACATAAATAAAAATGTTTATTATTCAATAATTCCAATACATTTTGCTTAGTTTTAATGAATAATTCCATAACTCGAAGTCTCCACAAGTTGAACTTTTTTTTATGCCATATGGTGATTCATGTTATGGAAGTTCATTCGACTGTATTTGCAATAAACAATCAAAATCTTGAGTTTAAAAAGAATTAGAAACGACATAAACGGAATATGAAGATATTTTCTTAGATATAAAAAATAATTATACCCATTGAAAACTTATCCTTATCATAGAAGGAAATACGAGTATAAAGAAAAAAGACAAATAATTTGCATTCTACAGGCATGTGCCAGAAATCTCTTTCAAACCCATATCAACCTAATTACAATTTTCTGGTGCTTTTGATGGTTTTGAAATCTCTGACTTTAACTTAACTGAGTGGCATATTTGACAACCACACAAAGTCGCAAACGAAAAATGAAATCTCCTCGTTTTCTAGAACAACTACAGAGAAAATGAAATCAATCGGCATAATAATCATCTTCGCTTTCGAGTATATGCCTGTATATACAATAGATTTTGCGAATGGTAAGGGTTGATTTACAATTTGATGAATCTCTTACCATATAATGATTTTTACTAATTTAGATTCCATCTCATCAAGTAAATGCAATACGTTTTAAACTTCATCATACTTGTACAATAGTAATATGTATTGTTCTAATATCGTATATTGAATTGTTATCTTAAAGATAAAAATTAAAAATCTTTGTGTAAAATAATGATTTCTTTACCATTTTGATCCGAAAACCGTATAGTAATGTATTGTTCCCATTTAACATACATTTTTGAATGATCTCTGTTGTACATATATTGTATGTGAAAACGGGAGAGACCATAAAAATATTGTAGATTGAATTGTCATACATTTGTTTTAAGAGCTTTCAATGTTACAATTTGATAAATTATAGACAGAAGAAATAAGGTATTGGTTTTCAACTAATATGTGTATGTGTGACAGCTAGAGAAAGGCAGGGGCTTTGAGCCCACAAAGTTCATACAATCTTTCTTCACCATTCATTTATTCAAATTTGGCGCATGGGATCTCTGTTCTTGTTCCTTTTTCCGGTCGTCAACGCTTTGGGTTCGTATATCCAATGCTCAAGTGCTGTTTTCACGACAGTTAATAGTGAGACCATCAACAACCGAATTGAGCAAGCAAAAAACAGCATTAACTCGACATGGCGTAATTTCCAAGGCAAAAGCGATATCACATTGGCATCAAAATGGAAGCTATTTTTGGCAGTTTGCAGGTCAATCCAAGTGTATGAGGCGCAGGTTAGGAGATACACAATGCCGGGAGAGGTAAACAAGTTCCAGCGGTAATTCTTGAAAAGAGTGCTGAGGCTACCGGACGCAATCTCAAACTATGCATTGTCATTGGAAACTGGTACTGAAGACAGTCACTTCTGTCACTTTACTGCCATATAACGCAGATAGATTGCCTCATAAGTTGTCTAAAGATAGCTTTAGAATAGTCTAAGAGGAAAAGTTGTGTGGACAAATAAATTTAATCAGCTGGGAGCAAAACACAATATAAGTTTTCAATGGAATGCTGGGATAGAAGAAGACTGGTGTAATCGTTGCAATCAGCTCATTGAGGCATTAAAATCGGCTTCGTGCAGTACAATGCTGGAAAAAGTAGCAGATATCACAAATCGCTTTTATAAATACCTGCCACCAGCAGCTGGAGAAAAATATTTTAAAGCCAATCTAACTCAATGTGAAATAACGGTGATATTAAAAGCACATGAGCAGGAAACACTGACGCACTTCATATCAAGATGCCCTGTGTTGAATGAATTTAGGGTGTTATATTTTAAGAAAAATTTAATTGAGCAAAATGAGCTGATAAAAATATTAAGCGGTGACCATGAAATCAGTTGGAAGACTCTAGCAAGCTATTTATCTACAATATTAAAATATAGAAACTTTCTAATAACAGAATTCAGCTAACGGCTAACAGCCATGCTGTAAAATCACCCCTCGTTCTTTTTTCTTTTTTCCAAAATATGAATAAAAAAGAAGTATATACTATACTACACTTTATAGTCTTACCGAGTGGGTTGTCAGCCCATGTCAATTTTTCAGCCATGAATGGTTATACCGCTCATACTCGGTCGCCAGAGCCTCTTTTGTTAAAGTCAGGATGCTCTAATGTCTACGTGTTTTTGGCGTTTGAATATGAGAGGCTTTATTATCGCATCACTATCCCACTAGCATCAGCATGACTATACTCGAATCGAATCGATCTAGACATATCGGTATGTCTTTTTTTCTGCAAAAAAAAAAAAAAAAATGGCAACTGAATTTTGTGTAATGCCCACATACTCGTTTATTGATCGTATTGGTTCCTGGGCAGATCAAGTTTAATGGAATTTTTCATTTGCTTCAATTTTACAAGAAACTCAGAAAATGTAGTTAAAGGGCTTGAAAGTTTAGTGTTTTGCACTACGATATAAGGGAATTTTCAAATTTTTATTATTTCCCATATTTCAGCTAAGAAATGATTGGTGGATTGAGGAGTACAGGGTATCCCATAGTCTAGTCAGACTCATTGAATACAATAGCGTTCCAAACGTGTTATTTTTTGTCATTAGAATCTCTCTAATTATTAAACTAATAATAATTTTTTTACTTTATTATTTATTTGAAAATATTTTATTAAATTCGCGAGTAAATAATATGGAGAGAGAGAGAGAGAGAGAGAACGAACAAAGAGGTACATACCTAAGTACCTACTAGCATCAGTAAATAGTAGAATAAATATTTTTCTTAAAAAGAATAAAAATAAGTAAGATACAAAAAGTGTTAATAGATACCAAGTATTGACAACAACACATTGAATAAAGTAAAGAGGTGAAAATGTTATTGTTTTGTTACTGTTGTAATAATTTATTTGCGGTGCATATCAAAAGATACTTTTCAACACACTACAAAATACAGTACAGTATTTTGTGTATTTTATTTATTTAGTATTTATGCCAAAAATGTTGCAGCATTGATTTATCTCTTACCCATAAGATAAATACCATGCCATAATTATTTGATGACATTTGACTTGTTGCTTGGCGAATAGACAACAATATGAACGAACAATTATTGACAAACCTATGCACTAATCCTGTTTAAGGTGGCAGATTCATATCAATAACATTAAATGGCGTTTCTACAATATATTTCCTATACAGACATTTTGGGGTAATTATCTGACAAACGGTTTCATTCCAAACAAATAAGAGGATACTGAAATTTGATATATGTATGACATATGACGATTGTGTATCTTGAATGGTTTACACATTATGGTTTTTCCACATTATTCTAATAACACGATTTTGAAATACATCTTCAACCATAATAATAGTCACTTACGTTCGTTACTGCTCATGTTCGTTACTGTAAACTTATCTTAAGCGTACAATTGTCTGATATTAATTATTCAGAACCGCTTTTAAATAAATAAAAGAAGTTGATTGTTTGCTTATGGTTATCACTATGACGCCGTCTATCCACATTGTTGCGAGACACCAAAATTCTCGCCAACAACCACAATGGCAACTTCATTCAATGACAATGTATTGTAGCGTATTTCATGCATGGCTGCTGATCTTTTGTCAGCTCTGATAATTGTATGTTTTGTGACCATCCGAAGGCTTCTTTTCTATGGCAATCTTGAACATGATTTACCGCACAACTGATGACAAAACACATGTAGATTTTATCATCGTCAGAATTGCCAAGGAAATAAATCTAGAGAAATTTGTGATTAGCATTTACTGGCGACAACAATGTTCCTGCACTACTGTGAATTTTTCCTTTTAAATCTGTAAAATTGAAGATAAATTCTTGATTTATCTTTTAATATCAATAAGAAGATAAGTTTAATTATGGACCTGTGTAAACCACATAATTCAAATGTCAATTTATGCAAAACTTCAAATCATATACAAATGATGTGTGTTTGTGTATGGATGTGCTTCGCAGTTCAAAAGGAGTTTACCATAAAAGATGGATTAACACATCCTTCTTTGGTAATATTCGCTCCATATGAACTATGTACTTGTTGTAGTTTTGTATATTCTGCAAACAATATTACGATCGAGATTCTTGGCCAGAAAGCAATGATGCCAGTGGGTTTGGTTGCAGTGTCAATTGTGGTAATTTGACCTTTCTGTTTGCACAACTTGCTTGCAAAATATAATAATTGATTTATGTTCAATTTTTATTGCATGATACTAATATTACTTAGGTACATTTGCTTATGCTTATGATATGTTAAAATAATGAGTTTAGGCTTTTGCTACCTTCGCAATTCATATATTTATAAGGGGATAATACATATAAGCGTAGTTTTTTTTGTAATAATTAATTAATAAGCTACTGTGCAGAAAAATTTATCAAAAACTCACCCACAGTAATGGTAGATTTGGTGATGATCTTATGAAATTTATTTTGAGACACTTGTAGTTTATTTACAACACATCATATGTGAGACTTAGTGCGGTCGCTTCAGAATCGACTTATATTTAAATATTTTATTACGAATACTAGATAAAGCAGACTTGTGTTTGATGAAAAGGTAAAAGATGCAAATTGTTTTGTTAGCCTTGTCCCTTTTTTTGGCATTGTTATTGATTACTGAATGTTAACTTTGAGGAATTTTAAATAGTTTTCCCATGGAACGGTATTGATGTTGTAGTAGAAAACAAGTCTTGCGCCTCTTAGTAAAATAGTATATAGCTTTCTTGTGAATTCCATTTACTTTGGTTTTCCAATTCATGAATAAAATTATTTAATTATTAAGAGTAATTGGAAGATGAAATCTTTATAATAGCAAAATTAACACTTGAACAGTAAATTAGCATCAGCATGTCCTGAGGTAACACAATGTTCAAAAAATGGTAATGGACCTATTCTCTACAATATGTATACTTATGATGTCCCCACCTTCAATCACTGAAATTTTTTAATATTTGCTGATGACTTTGACTGTAGGGAAGTCAAAGTGTTCTTTGAAGAAGCTTTACATATATACCTTTGCAAGATACTTTCATAAGTGGAAGATAAGACGTAATGATCACAAAACAAATGCAATTTAGTTCATCCGAAAAAGAAAGTCCTGCCATCTACAAAACTCGAACTTACAGGTCGGATTCCAATCTACACAATGGAGAAATGGTATCAAATATCTCGGATTATACATAAATAGCAGACTAACATTCAGCATGCATATTAGTAGTACAATAGATAAACTACTAATAGAACTATCAGAATATTATATCCTTTCATAAACAGGAAGTGACTGCAAACGTATACTAGTAAAAATTATATTTATTCCAATTATGCAATATGATTCGTAAGTTTGGGATGAAAGTTAGAAAGAACTCAAAATAAATTATTAAAACTGATTTTGAATTTGCCCTTTTACTACCCCACCTCTCTTCTCCATGTAAAAGCAGATATTTGCACGATTGATGAAAAAATCTCTGAAGCTAAAAATAATTTTAGTATAAAAAATCAAAAGCCGCACAGTTTCAGTGTTGATCTATGCTCTCGGAGCTAATTTATAAATAAGCTTCGCCTTAAGTATTGATCCTTAGATTGTTGTCTTAGTGGTTAAGTTTTATAAATAGAAAAATTATCAAATGTAAGGTTTTTGCCCCCAATTGCCTTATAATCGTAAAAATTTTTTGTAAAATCATTGTAATTTATAATCTGTTTCTCTTTGTAAAAAAGAACTAGAACTCTATAGTAAAAATTGTCAAACTATAAGCATACTAAAATGTGGGAAAAATAAACGAATTAATATTGGGTCCTAACTGAGAGGAACTTTATTTGTGAATTCTTTTGTTTTTTGCCATGTTCTTTTTCCTATTCATTCATTTTTCTTAGTTCACTCTTTTTATATGCTTTCATCTATAATTATAAGATGAATCAATGAAAGTAAGGGAAAAGTAAAATTAAAGCTAATTTTTTTGTTCCCAATTTGTGCAATAAACAAAATATTGGCTAAGGCCAATTGAAAAATGAATTAAGAATATCTGTGTAAAATACAATTTAGTTTTGTGGTTTTCTTATGATTTCCTATTGAGGAAATGTAATTAAATTATAAATTTATATATCCTAATAAAAATACATACATGCCTTTCTGATCGGATTAATAAATATTGAAAAACTAATTGAATTTTTGTATGAGACTAACGGATATGACTACATTACACTAATCGTTCACTATGTTCATAAAGAATACGATAAAGTCTCTCTGTTCTAGACAAACTATTGTATATACAATACTTTTAGGAGTCTCTATACTACATATAACTCTTACTCTATTCAATATTATTCTTCCTTCTCCTGTAAGTTTTACTAATACCAAAATCACTTTTGAGTTAAAAAATATGGGGGTGCCACAGAAAACTCTTCCTCCTGTATTTCACCAGATTTAGGCTCCACAGAAAACTCTTTTGGGAGTATTTGATTTTGTGTTTTTATATGCTGACAGCCCTATTAACATTCAGTTGAAGCGGTTTGGTTATTCGATAAAAGCACCGAGTGGCCGAGTGGAATGCAAAACTCCATACGACGAAAACACTAGAGTTTTCTGTGGCACCCCCCAATATTTGATTTAACCCCCATATAGAACTATGATGAACTTTAAAACCAAATTTAAAATGTCATTTAACAGACTTTCAAATGCAAAAATTCGAAATCCAATCGAAATTAATGTTCTGTCTTATACTATTTGTATAAAACAAGTAGTGCATAAAATAAATAAAATATATTGCTAACAATTTGCTGAAATGATTTTATATCGTCATCATTTTAAGTAAAATGTTGAATTTTCAATACATGATCAAGTTGATGATTGCAATAAGTCAGTTTGTAAAGTCAGTGACTTTTTATGTGAAATAAAAGATAGTCTCCCATTAGCTCGTTTCAAAAAATAGGTTTTTTCAAGGTCTTCAAAATAGGCAATTGTTTTTTAACGCTGGGCTATTTCTTCAGGTCTAAAAATAAGAATTATCAAAGGGTGTTAAATCTGCAGAATATGCTGAATGAGCTAGCGATTGGTAGTCTAATTCATGAATTTTTTCCATGACGACTAACACACGTGTTCATCTGTGAATTGTCCTGGATGGAAGAGCACAATATTTTTCGCCAAATGTGGTCGTTTTTGTTTCAAATCAATATCGAATCTGTCCAACAGCTTTGAATAATATTCGTCGGTAATCGTTTTACTCTTTTTTCAAAGGTAATCGATGTGAATGACACTGCATTCATTCCAAAAAAAACCAACAGCACCCACTTTGGCATTATATAGTATGATGCACATTCACCTGGATAAATCCACTGCTTTGACTATTCCATAGTCTCTGATGTGTTGTGATAAATCGATGTTTTGTCTCCAGTTACGGAATGGCGCAACAACTCGTTTCGATTGCGGTTGAACATTGTCAAACACAACTGTAAAATGGCCACACGTTTGCGTTTATGGTTGAGTGTGAACAATCAATGAGCATCGTGTAAAATGAGATGCCAACAGCATCGTCAGCCACCACACGCACTTTCATTCTCCAATTATCCAATATTATGCACATGGATTTTATCGGCGATTTTTGTCGTGATGACCTCTTTTGGGCGGCATCACAACGGAATTCATTTCATTTCTTAACCATTGAAATTGATGGTGCATTCTCGTCGAAATTGACGAGGTTGTCTGCTTTCAATGGCTGGCAATTACAAATTAAATGACACAGCATGCTCAAAGTAGTAGTCCATTAACAGATGGTTAATAAACAGTTAACAGAAGTAAATAAAAATTAAAATATGACTGACTTATTAAACTGACATCGTATTTTTATGAAAACCAAAGAAATATTTTATTAAAATTTCTAATTTTTTGATTAAGTGTAGTCGTATTCAATTGGGGAAAACAAATACCAAGGATGTTTTGGCTTTGGCGTCAATGGTCCTTGATCCGCGCTTAACATACGCATTCTTGCGTTTTAGATTGTTTTAATGAATCCGTTTTTCATTGTCGGTGATTATACGATGTAAAAACGATTTCCCTTTGTACCGTTAATGAAGCAGTGACTTGTATTGAGATCAGGAGGCACCCAGATTCCGACCTTCTGGACCATATCAATGGCTTTTAACCGCAATGAAAAGGCTTTTTGAGTCAAACCTAACATTAGCGCTAGTTCTTCGTACAATATTTCCACCAAATCGGCGCCTAAAAACATTGGTGACCAGTACTCGCAGTTTGAAATTGATGGAGCATGCTCTCCATAAGCTTCACACAGCAGCCGGTGATTTTCTGCTGCACTTTTCTTCAGATGGAAGCAAAATACCAGTACTTCCCGCGAATGGAGTTTTGTAGAAACAAAAACCAATATATAACAATATGTTGTTGACACTGAGATAGAATAAAATTTATTCTAAAATGTGGTAGAATGATGAAGCTTTTATATAAAGTTAGTTCCAACATGGGACGGTATGCTTAAACACTACTGGTGCCCTCTGTTGGTAATCCTTTAAAATAACTTACAATAATAGATTTTATGCATACTATTATGTGTTAATCCGATTAATCCATTATTTAGATTCTTGTATTCATCTCCAGTAATTATAAATTTAAATTGTTCTGTACATTTTTGAGTTTATTATATGAAAAAAAGAAACTATATCAAAATATTGGTCTAAACTGTTTACGGTTCATTTAATTTTGTTGTGTATAATAAATTGTGTTTAAAAAAATATGTAGAAATAAATTTACAAAAATTAAATATAATAAAAATGCTCTTTAACAAGATAGAGAGGCTATTTTGGTTTATTGACTATGGAGATTATCACCTCTAGTAATAGGCAAACTCTGTTGATAACTCAACAGCTCAGAAAGCAACACAAACGCCAAGACAAAGTTGTGTGTAATAAAATAACCAAATCACTGAAAAGATAGATTAATAGTTCATAGAAATTTTGTCAAAATTATTCATTAAAGAAAGAATTCACTTAGAATCTCTTATACTCGTATTAATTTCAATATTTAATTTTTGTGCTCTAATTTCTTTTGTATTAACAAACAAATAAATTAATGCATACGACTAATAAAGATAAAGATAAAGGAACGAATGAATGATTGAATGAATGAATCTGAATGAGAGAGTATATAGTATAGCGCATTTATATGTCGTCAAAACTTAAATGATTTTAATTTTTCTCAATTTATTTGTTGATTTTCCGTGCGTCAATTAAAAAATGACAGACATACTCATCCCATTCCCATTCCCATTCTAACACACACATACACTTCATATACTTACTTACTTACTTATACCATACATACAAACAGATTAATAAATATACACATATGTATATACATATACTATGTGTGTCTGTCTGTGTGTGCTGCTATGTTTATGTTTGTTTGCTTAATAAATTATGATTTTTCGTTGCGAAAAATTATTTGAAATATTTTTTTAACTAAATCAAAGATGCTACTTGAGGTTCTTCTCTGTTTTGACTGAAAGATCAGCAATGCGAATGAAATAAAAATTAATTGTTTTTTTTTTCGTTTCGTTTATTTATTTTTTGACGATTTATCAGTTTAGCGCGTGCATATTACACCTACATAGTACAAAAGTTTTCCAAAGGTTATTTGTCGAATTCCTATAAATTTGAATATTTTAATTAATGAGAAACAAAAAAATGACACTGAAGAAATATATTGCGTATACGCAATACATAAAGTTTATGATTAAAAGCAAACGAAAAGACTAATTGATATATATACATATATGTATATGTATATAGTATGTGTATATGTAGGTATAAATTTGGTTTATTAAAAAAATGTATTTTTAATTCAAATCAAGATGAGAAATGGATAAGTCAATAAAGATACGTGTATTATTCTTGCTGCTTATAGAAGTCTATCAACTTTTGGCATATACACACGTATAGTTATTTTAAAGGTTATTTGACCTAATTTAAGAATAAGATTTTATAGATTTTTCATAAGACCAAATTTTGTATTTTCTATCCGAATCATTAACAACATTTTGATGACCTTAAAAATGCAAATCTTTGGTTAAAATTTTAAGATAATCTCTAAAAAAAATCTCTTCTGATCACATAGTTAATTCTTTAGTTTCGAAAATAAGTGGAAAATCATACATACTCTGTTCACTTGAGTTCATTTAATTCTCCAAACTACAACAAAAAACTGGTTTAAAATTATAAGCGTAAATATTAAAAAAAAAAAAACTTTATTTCAATGTCAAAAAGAACCATTTCATTATTGGCTCACTTAAGTAGAACCCCCAGAAAAATCAGATTATGGACTACACTACACTTTTTAAACTAGGTGTCATGTTATTTGCTTATATCTAGATTAGTTTCATGTAATGTGCTTCAAATATCCTGTTTGGAATCGAATCATACAATTTCTTAATGTAGTCCATGGCAATGGTGCGACCAAGCATGTTTAATGGCTTCAATAAGTTCGCATTTACTAGAATATTGCTTTACGGACATGTAAGGTCAGCCGTGTAAGTTGCCCAGAGTTAAGGAACTCTACTTTTTGGCGTTCAATCCACGATTTGACGACTCTAGCAGTTTGGATTGGAGCGTTATCATGCTGGATTCTATACTCCAAGTTTCCGAATAGTTCATTTATTTTCAATACTGCTTTGTATGACATTGTATTCAGTCTAGGAGTCAGAAACTGTAGTTCTAAGGTACCATAGTAATAAATACCATGCCATACCATGACACCTCCCTCCCGGCTATGCCAAAGATTTAGTAGGGGTTCATTCTTCCTAACATCATAAAAATAGTAATTATAGCCATCGGGGTCCCCTCTATTTAATTTTTTTTTCATTGGACAATATTACTCGGTACCACTCTTTATTCAACGTCATGTTTGCTCTGCAAAAATGGAGGCATTGTTCCTTAGGAATTACATTAAGTGGTGGTTTTTTTTTAATTTCATACGTTTAAGATGTACAGCCAGGAAAATAACCCGTTTTACAGTAGAGACGCTTGCACATACACCAGTTTTATCTTTAAATTTGGCAGCAGAGTCGTGTGAATTTGACGATTGTTGCAGAAGAGTTCTCTTATCAGCAGCTGTTCGTTATATATGCAATCTTTCTTGAGTGATGTTGGGGGGTGCTATTTAATTGAGCGGCAGTATATGGACGAGAAAGAATCAAAGACTCAATAATATTAATATTCTATTTAAATTCAATAAGCTAATTGTGTATTGTAATGATGCAAGCTAATGCATCATTGGACTTGTAACATGTAAATTTTTCTGTTCTCGTCTATATTCAGAGTTAATCATTCCTTTAAAAATATTGGACACACATGTTTTGTTTTTAAGACAAAAAATAAAAACAAATATTTTCCAAATGATTTTTGTTGGCTTTTGGTCATTTGGAAACACTCAAATGCTTGATTGTGTTTTCCATTCTGGATGAAATGAGTCAATCCATGTATCAGCACAACACCTGTCAACTGTTCTTATAATGTACAATATACAACTTTCAAGCGCTGTACAATACAACAAATTTAAGAGGCATCCATACATGTTTGCTTGCTTTTTCTAAATTTCGTCATGAGTGATACACACTTGGTTAAATTGGTTGTTAAAAACTAAACCTTTTCGATTGACTTCATGGGTGTTCTTTCGATGAATTCCATTGTTTTTTTTTACTACTTCTTTATCTAGAGTATGTATACATATATAGTACAATAATTGTAATGCATTCATGTTTCTTACAATATGCAATCATTCATTTAAATGATTATTATTTATTTTATTTACCAAATTAAACCTAATATTTAATACTAGACTTAATATAAAGTTTAACGAGCACTAGCTACGGGGGCCTTTGACTCATGATTGAATTATACCTATTTCCTAAATATAAATATTTGAAAACTTAAAAAAATTGTAAAATTTGGATATGTTAAGGGATGTAGGAGTTTGTAATAATTGGGATGGAATTTGGGAATCAAAAAGGGAGGACTCCCCAAGTTTTGGCAGGCGTCCAAGAGGTGGTCAACGGTCAGATCGGCTCCACAGAAAGGGCATGGTGGACGGGTTGTTCCATTGAGAAAAGAACCACATACCCGTCTCGCTAAGTTGGCGGGTAGGTTAATTTTTGAACACGACGTATTGATGGTAGAATACCGATGTTTGAATTGTGCCCATTCAGACAGCTTCTTCGATCGAAGGTGACATGTGACGAGCTTCATTATATCCTTTGCGTTGGTCGGCGTAAAGTAGTCAGACGGGGCGTTGCTAATATGCAGTGCAGCCATATCAGCGCATTCGTTTCCATTCATTCCTTGATGACTAAGAGCCCAGAAAATAGTAATTTTGTTGCGGTGTTGAGTGGAGATTTTCTGGATTTCACGAATCGTTGGGTCATTATAATGACAATTTTGTATGGCTACTTTCAAATACTATTAAAGGATAGTCAAGAAGTCTCTATACTCTCTACAATTTTTGATCTCAAACCAAATTCAATATTGTAGATGTTCTCAATAATTTCTGAAGTGCTAGTCAACTCATTCAGATTACCAATATTGCTTATACAGAATTATTAAATTTTTATCATTGTTGTAAAATTACAAAACTTGCTTTCATTTCTAAAACTAACTTATGAATTTAAGAACGGTGTCGTGATAATGTCAATATTGGTTACAATACTTAGGTTGGCTTTACACCGAAACAACAAATATGTTTTTGTGCCTGGTGGAAACAACAGTACATTATTTCTTATGAGAGCGCATACACCAAAGGAAACGAAACAGAACAAAATGTTTTTGTCTGCGTTGCTTTATGGTTGGTTGTCGACAAATACACGTCATTGCATACGGAGAACTTAAACCGAATCAAATAGTAGTATGTTGGTCGTTGTCGATAATTGGATAGTTTGTAATGATGCAACCTATACCGATCACAAAAAAAAAAACAACAAACATGAAAACGTGAAAACGTGATCGGTTACTCATGTTGGCGTGTTGTTTTTTACAGATAAAATTACAATTTCCAATTCTTTTATCTTTCTTTGTGTTCTCTTGCTTTCTTCTTTTTTCATTGTATAATTCATTGTGCTCCACTTGGTGAGTGTTGGGAATAGATCAAGTTTTCTTGTCCTATTAGTCAGAAACATTTTATTTGCTTCGTTGTAACACCAGCCAACACTTTTTGGAAGTCTTTAAGATTTCATTCATTTTACTTAGTTCATTTTATTAAGATATTTTGTAATTTGTGTTTAAAACCCCAATCTGCAACTAGACTTGAGAACACGCCGAATGTATTGGTTGCTAGGCCGAAGATCCGGGCTCAGTCAGAAAACAAATCTACAAAACCATACTTAAGCTTGTTTGGACATACGACATGCAATTATAGGGAACAGTTGCCGAATCTTATATTGAAATATTTCAGCGTTATCAAAATATTACGTTAAGGAAAATGACTTGCGCTCCCTGGTACATACGTAATGTGAATATTTACAAAGATCTCTTGATGCCAAATGCCAAGGAAGAGATAAGGATTCATAGCAAAAGGCACAACAAAATGCTCTAGCACATCAATAACTTGGCCATAAGTCTTCTTGTCAACTCTCGAGCAACGAGGCGGCTCAAGAGATTACATCCGTCAGATCTTCCTTACCGAAAAACGTAGCCAACGTCATAGCTTAGGATAGCATAGGATTATGTTGTAATAATATAAGTAATTAAAAATAATGTGATATGTAAATACAATATTAGTCAGTAAATTTGAACTAGTTTTTGATTCGAAACTGTTGACAAATAAAATGATAATAAAAAAATAAAAAAATGCCTGGTAAGTAGCAATTCACCTGTTAAAATTTGAAATGGTGAAATGTAAGTGCAAGTTCTTCTTGCGTTTAACACAAATCTTCTTCCAATAATGATTCTTTGTCTTTCACGTCAAACTCACCTCTCTTAAACTATTTAAACCATCACTCTCAACCACTTTTCACTTAAATCAGCCTCATTATATGCTTCGACAAGCCTTAATTATGTAATGCGGATACAGAATCTCTAATACTGTAACCAGATGTCGAATCTTATCACACCAGGGTGAATCAAATATTAACCGGAATTCTTTTTTAATATTTATTTATTTTTAAAACAATACAAAAATACTATTGATTATTTTTCTACATAGTCTCCTTCACGTTCTACACATTTTTCCCAGCGGTTTGGAAGCATGTTAATTCCTTGCTAGTAGAAACTTTGAGGTTGAGTCACCAACCAATTGCGCACGAATTTCTCAACATCTTGATCGTTTTCAAATCTCAATCCTCCAAGTGCATCTTTCATGGGCGCAAACAAATGATAGTCACAGGGTGACAAATCTGGGGTATATGGAGGAAGCATATCCTCCAGTTTTTGTTTCGTTTCACCCGCCGTATGTGGCCTGGCATTGTCATGAAGAAGGATGACGTTTCTGATGGGGATACCGCGTCTTTTGCTTCTGTAAGCGGCTTTTGCTGCCTCCAACAGCTGGCAGTAGTAGGCAGCGTTAACTATACGTCGGTCATGTAGGAATTCAATGAGCAACACTCCTCTGTAGTCGAAAAAGACGGTCGCGAGGACCTTACCGGCTGAGAGACGGGTTTTGGCTTTCACAGAACCAGCTTCGTCTTTCCTACGCCATTCTTTACTCGCCATCTTGGACTCGGGAGTGTAATGATGCACCCATGTTTCATCACATGTCATGATACGCCTCAAAAAAGACTTTCCCTCCCGCTGAAATCGATTCAGATGTCTCTTACTGATTTGCAGTCGGATGTTTTTTTGATCTTCGTTCAACAACTTTGCGATCCATCGGGCACAGATTTTTTGAAACCTAGATGATTTTTAATGGTTGTTTGAGTACTTCCATAGCTAATGCCCACCTGTAAAGCGATTTCATGAATAGTGAGCCGCCTGTCACTTTCAATAAGGTCACGAACTGCACTAATGTTGTCACCAGAGACGCTTGATTTTGGACGTCGATTATGACTCACATTTTCCACACTTTCTCGTCCACTCTTAAACTTTTTGGCTCAATCAAACACTTGAGTTTTAGACAAAGTATCATCCCTATACTGGGCCTTCAATCTAGTCAAAATTTCGCACGGTTTAACGCCTTCCTTAGTTAAAAACTTTATTATAACCCGTTGTGCAACGGACGCTGGAACCTGTTGCTCACTCATAGCTATACTGACGAATTGACTAAGTCAAACAGCTCACCAAGCGTTTCCCCCACTCCTAATACACTACACTACAAGAACCTACACTGTGAGAGCACTCGTGCTTGGCTAAGAAAAGTATGTGTAATATTCCGGTTTATATTTGATCCACCCTCGTATGATGTTTTACATCTGAAAATATAAATATACTATAACTTATTGGGGGAGCCTTATTAGCTCAAATTTGAACACCCAATATATTGTATATTTCAATTGTTATACATATTGCGTATACTCAACTGTTTTTAAGTTACAAATATCAAGTATACGTCCCGTTATTCCCTCATTATTATATCCGGGCTTCTAATCCCAACTAAACAAATTTAAATTTAAATAATTCATGTACTATGTACTTATTTGCCAAATCAAATGGAATCGTGTGTCATTGCCGTTGAAAACTTTGATCACTCATCATTTTTTCTAACAGTCTCCAAGCATGTGAAAATTATGTAGTACCATATAATTTAACCTTATCTATGGTAAATTATTTCAGATGTGATGAGTATATAATTTATCTTTGACATCAATTTTAAAATTCTTTTTCATATATCATTTTCTTCTATCATAAATCATGAAATCGTTTTTTTATGTTTGTAAAATGAAATATTATTTCTATAGCATTAAGTAAAAGTATTGTAAATAAAAAATAAATCAATAAAATAAAAATTTAATTTCCAAGCACAACAAGAAAACGAAGGAGAAGATGCTATGATGCGTTCAAAATAAATAAAATAAATAATAACAAAAACAAAACGATCGAATAGATAAATAATGAATAAGTGAATGAATGAATGAAAGAAGATGATGATGGTGATGATGATAATGATGATGATGAAGAAGAAAGAAAAAGTACATTAATTTACATTGCGGCGCTTATGAAGCGTCAAAAAATACTGAATACTGAATACTGAAATCTGTGATGATATACTAGCAAGAGAAAAGGGATCAGAAAGAGGCGTAATAATGTGCATTTCAATAATAATAATAATAATAATCATCATGATCATCATTATTAACATCTGTGAAGCGCATGAGTTGTCATCATTAATTTGTTTGTTTTTTGTTTTTGTTCTTCTATTTTGTGTTTTTTGTTATATCAGTTGAGCGTCGCCGCTCGAGCGAATCAGAAAAACTCATCAAATGAACAAACGAACAAAAAAATACGAATGAACTGAAAAATAAACGAATGAGCATTGCTATCGATCAAGTAGTACATATACAGTAAAATCCCTAGTGGCCGGACAAATTTCTTAGTTCCAATTTAAGTTTTTCAAACAAAATAAACATTACGGTGCCCGGACATCATTCATTTGATCCATAGGTGTGTGTCCACCCACTGGAGATTTTACTGTAATACTCTCTGTCCACACACAGTTTGTGAAATACTCACTCAGTCGCAAACTTATTAATTCACTCGTTTTACGCTCACTCACTTGATCACACTCACTCACTCACTTACTCACTTACTCAGTCAGTCAGTCATTCATTCATTGATTTGTTTGTACAATACTTTACTCAGTGCGAATTATTTTTTCGTCAAAAATTGAGTCTACCAGATCTACTGATCTGATCAGATCTGATCCAATCTTCTCATTCATTTCAATCGGTTGAATTGTGCGGTCTGGTCGGTCAATTCTTTTCGGTATTTTGTTTGTGTGCTTGCCCGTTCGGTTGTTCGGTTGTTTTCTTCTGTTGTTCCCGTTATGTTCTAACGTTGCTTTGGATCGATTAATTGAACTAATATTGGTCCATCGGCAGTTAAAATTAATCAATATTATCGCATTTTTTTGTCTGTTGTTTTGTTAGTTTTTTGATTAAAAACAAAAAAAAATACATAACATTATAATCAATTAAAAAAGTAAATGATTCATAACAACAAAAACATTTACAATATTTTATTGTTCTTATGTTCAATTTCGATGTGATGTCAATTGTGTTTTAAGAAGGTTTGTGCTCCATTCAATCTCTCCAAGTAAATTAGTTTGCTACAATAGTTTACCAGATACTCATATCAGACAGAATTATACCACAGATAGAAGACCAACGATTCAAGTTATAGAATAGTTGAGAAAATAGCTAATGTATTATATTTGTTTCTTAATAACAACAAAATTAAAAGAATTTCAAGTAAAGACCATAAACATTCAATTTAAGTCTTATGCGATGGATTATTATTAGATTAGAATGATAGTTAGGCTATTTTGGATCAATCAGAAGGACTAATATACCATTTAACTTAACATCAGCTATCACTTAGAGTGTAGTATACATTTTAACATAACAACAACACAGATACTATTCCGAAATATTCACTTAATATTGTCTTGGAAACAATGCTCAATGAAATGATTTAATGCCAAATAGATCACTTAACTACTACTACTACTACTACTAATTGTAATCTGTATATATAATAGAACAATAATAGAAACTAACATAGGTTTGATAAAAGAAGTAAGGTGAAGGTGATTAAAGTGTTATCAGATTTTTATATTTGTTAAATAAACCAACAAATGCCTATGATTGACCAAAAAATAGAAAACTGAAGGCTATGCGGCGATAGTATTATTTTGTGTATCATACATAATTAATTTACATTTAAATTCGCTTTTTCTAATTAAATACAAAATAAAAACTCACAATTAAAGATTAATATTAATTAAAGACCTTAAGCTAATTTTATGATGCAAATCGATGTACATATGGTGTTCCAGGATGTCTAGTCGCGGCCAATATTTGAATAAAGTCATTTTTATACTTTCAATCGGAAAAAAATCACTGAGAATAAAAAAAAGTTCATGGTAGAAAAAACCCAGCTACCACAATAAAAAATTGACAAAAAGACTATTTGATGCTTTTCTTGATACAGTTCCGTATAATTTTACACTCGAATGTACTCATACGGATCTTGTACTATTCTGTTATCCAAATGCACTTGTGATCTTTTAAAATAAATTTATGTACATATGGTGTTCCAGGATGTCCTACTGCCATACCCTACGCGGCCAATATTTGAATAAAATCATTAATCATATTTTCAATCGGATGAAACACTTTATCAAATAAAGCAATATTCGTTGAACATAATTAAACTTTTGTCCATTAAATGACCGAATCAAAATCGGACCAAAAGATGGCTCACCCTTTATTTTAACAATTACCGAGAATAGAAAGAAATTTATAGCAGAAACATCTCAGCTACCACAATAACAAATTGACATAATGATTGTTTGAAGCTTTCCTGGATAAAGTTCTGTATAATTTTGCAATCACTAATAGATGTATGGTAGAGATATACGCTTACGTATCTTGTAATAGTTATCCAAATGCACTTGTGATCTTTTAAAATAAAATGAACGTATGATTATATTTTAAAAATCATCGAGAATAGTATGAAGACATAAAGGCTATTTGAAGCTTTTCTTAATAGTTTTCCGTATAATAAAGGTATAGATATATGGACCATACTCATACTGATCTTGTTCTATTGAATATGAGAAGTTCTATGTATTCTTTATTTACATATGACTTTACATAATGAAAGTTAATCCATTCTGTAGTTACAAAGTTTGTAATGCAAACTTAAAATCATTATTTTGGCAATAGTATGCTCTTCAGAATGGATCGCCTCAAATGCTGGCCATACATTACTGACTGATTGATCAAAGATTGAAACTTTTTGATTTATCATACAATCGAGTCAACAAGCAAAATGAAATTATAAAATCAATCGCATAATGTGTGGGCCGCATAATAAATTGAAACCAGAATGTGGGGAAATATCTGGATAATATGATAATATAATTTCCCATGTATGTAACTCCTTTCAACTTCATTTTGAAATATTGCATTATGCTTATCACTCTAATCCAGTTGCTTTTCTTTCAGGATTCACTATTTAAATTCATCACTGATGATGATACGTATCAGATACAAAACAATTTGAATGTAGATTTAATCTAATGTATTCGGTAAATGTGTTAAGGAAGAGTAGTACGGAGTATTCAAAGACAATTTTATGGTTTTGTATGAATGAATTTGTTAGAAGAAAGAAGGGAACACAATATTCGATTCGAAACTGTTGTATACAATTTTTTTTCGGCTTTTGTTGTTGTTATTTTTATTTGCGCTGTTCCCCCTAAAAAGCGCGCTTTTTTACCTTCTCATAATCAAGTGAATGAGTGCGTTCCGTCGGTTCTTTCGTCGATTCGTTCACTCGTTGGTTTGTTGATTGTGTTTATGCGATAATCGTGTTTAATGAAGTTTTTTTTTTTTGTTTTTGTTCTTCCTCTACTATAATATTTTTTTTCTTTTTTTTTTTCTTATTTCAACTGATAAGCAGCGCAGTAGAAGAAGAGAAAATTACATGACGCTAATGAGAAAAAAAACATTGAAAATAAATACAAAAATTAACAACAAAAGCAACAACAACAAAATTGCACACAATAAAAATAAAGTAAATTTTTTTTGTTGTTTCTGACGAAGACACAAAATACTATTAACGAATAAAAAGAGAAAAAAAAAAAAAAATATGATAAAACAGAAATGCATTTGTTAAAATCTTATCAGCGAATGTGAGTGTAAACGCAATAACAATAAAAACAACAGAAATACATTAAAACACAAAACAACATAAAAAAAAATAACAAAAAAATTGCGAATGCAGAAGTAAATTTGATCAGCAACAAAAGGCGACCACAGGCAACAGAAGCAATTGCGCGCCGGCATAAGCTTTTGGTCACCAGGAAGATAGCAGAAGGAAAGGAATAGAAAGAAAACAACAAATAAAAAGGAAACAGCAGAAGAAGGAGCAAACGTAGAAGGAGTAGAGAGGGTGGAAGTAGTTGGTAAAGGTGAGTTAAAAAGGAAGGAAGGAGGAAGGCAGGGGCAGCAGTGAGTGTTAAAAATGAAATGAAATGAAATAAAAATAAAGTTTTTTTTTGTTTAGTGAGAATGAAATGATTCTACCATAAACCGAAGTGAAATGAAGTGTGGTGAAGTTAAGTGAAGTGAATATAATTTTAAAAGAAGCAGCAGAAGCAGAAGCTGATGTAGGAAGTAAAAGCAAAAGCAACAAAATGAGCACTCAAAGTCACAATGAACGATAAAATCACAACAACAACAACGACAAAATTGAACTTCAAAAGAAACACCGTTATGCTTTCAACAGTTGGTAACGGTACAATTTACAATTGGTGATGGCGGCTAGCACAGTCAGTCAGTCAGTCAGTCATCTCCCACTACTACAATAGCAACAACAACAGCAAAAACAGCTGTTTGAAGAACACAAAAATAAAGAAAAACATGAAATATGCTTCAAGTCAGATTTTTTGTTATTTTTTTTTGTATTTAAGACTCAGCATAGCGGTCTTTATGGTAAATCTATGTATGTTTTTGTGTGTGTGTGTGACAATAAGTGGTGTTAGAATGAAAGAGAGGAAGGATTGAGAAGGGAGGGAGGGAGGTAGACGAAATGAAACCTCAATGTTTTTATATTTCGGCAAATGTTACAAAATGAGATGAGTGGAAAAGAAACTAAACTCAAAACTCATGTAGCGGTAACATAACGGTTAAGCTAGAGAAAAAAAAAAAAAAAAAAAAACAACAACACAATAAAAACAGAAAGGAAATGAGAGAGTGAAAGTAGGACACGTTATAACGGCAGTAAAAATGTATCATCATCATACTACATAAGACTAGTAAAGGAAAAGTTGAATGATTGTGAGAGTGAGCATAAGGAGAAAGACACACACAGAGAGAGAGAGAGAGAGAGAGAGAGTGTGTGTGTTGCAATACTAGTAGAAAGCACGTGAGAAAGAGTTAGAGAGAAAGAGAGAATGACTAAGAATACACACACACATAAAAGAACACACACGTGGAACATGAGAATACGCACTCAGCTCAGAGACAAAAGATGTAAACGACCACGAAAGACACAAAAACCACTAACAACAACAACAACAATGACAATGACAATAACAGTAAAATTTTACTTACACATTGGTGGATTGGATTGTGGCTAACTTGGTCGGTGGTCTTAGCTAGCAATTCTTAACCAAGAAGACGAAGACGAATGGCATAGTATGTTAACATGGTGGTAAGTCAGGAACAGAACATGGAAATAGAAGTATTATAAGTAGAAGTAGAAAACTTAACTGTAACAACGGCTACCGTTAGCGACAGCATCATCAACACATCAGTAACAGTTACAATTACAGTTATACAGCAGCAGCAACAGAGACTTCAGCATGCGAGTGGCGAAGTGAGTGAGTGAGTCAGTCATTGAGTGAGTGAGTAAATGAGTGAGCTGAAATTATTTGTTGAATTGTAATGGGTGGTGGTAAGGAAAAAAAAAATATTTTGTAAATAATCTTAAACAGCATACTAGAAAGAGATAGAAAAGGATTTGGGAAGACAGAGAGAAAGAGAGTATGAGAGCGGTGCAGAAAGCCATGAAGAGACAAGTGTAAATGGGCATAAAAATACTAAATCAAAAAATAGAAAAAGAATAACATGCTTACAGTGAAGTTGGGAGGACCAAAGAAAAAGCAAAGCTAAGACTTTGAAGAAGAACAACAACAACAACCTAGAATTGGTCATGCATGCGAACGTGTGCATGTGCGTTCGCGCTCTCAACAACAGCAACAAGAGACGATGATTACAGCAAGTGTTTGTTAGCTTAAAATGTAAAATATGCCATGGGTCGCTAACAACAAGGGGGTGATATGTGGAGCTGGAGGTAAGGCATTCCATACCATGTGGTGATGAGACCATAAGATGAGAGGAGCGACCACCAAAAGAAACAAATAAACAAACACACAATAATAAAAAAACAAACGAAAAAAACTCAATTCAACTCAACTCAAAATTTAACATACTACAAAATAAACAAAATATACAATACTATACTCGTATATACTGAAATGGCATAATATTGTACAAGAGAAGCTCTTAAGAAGATAGGGCAACAAAGGGGTAATAAAGAGATTAGGGGGTATTAAAGGGGATTTGGGGGATGAGGAGGAGAAGGAGGAAGAGGACTGATGGTGGTAGCAAAAACAAAAACCAAACCAAACCGAACCAACCAAACTAAACTAGATACTACTATGAGCAAATAAATGGCGAATACAAACGCGAAAATCCACCAACAGTGGCAGCAACAACAACAACATCAACAATAAATGTATGCATGTGTGTATGTGTTTACGTATGCGTATGAGTGTGTGTATGAGTGTATGTTTTAGTCAAAAAAAATAAAAACCAAAAGGCAGAAGCAGCAACGCAAAACAAAGAAATGGAAGAAAAACAAGTTAAATCAGTGCAAGACGAGAATTTCGCGTTTCAAGCCATCGTCTGAACATGATGACGCGTAGCGCTTTTCTATAAACACACAAAATATCATTAAAATAAAAAAAAATTAAATAAAAACTGCAGAATGAAACAATTCAATTCTTCATTTATTAAATAAATTGGAAAAAATAAATACATAAATAAAGAAAAAAATCAAGTAGAATTGCTGTCAATGATGGCAATGGAAATTATTAATAAATAAATAGAAAATAGCCAAAACTTGTTCCGAGTGTCGTGTTTTTCTTTTTTTTTTTTTGTGTGTTCTATTTTGATAAATTGAAGAAAAATCTAGCGGTACAAGAGAAGAAGAAGAAGACACAGAGCAAAAACAACAAGACCAAGACCAAGAGAAAGAAAGTGAAAGTTAAAAAAATAATACAAAAAATGAAAACATATTATTCATAAAAAAGTATGAAAGCGAATGAAAGAATTAATGTTAAATTTTCATAAAAAAAACCAAGAAAAATTAAAAAAATTAAGGAAAATATAAATAAAAGCAATGAAAGCAATAAAAACATGTGATAAAATGCAGAGTGCCAAGTCAACGTCAACATGAACATCATCAGCTAAATACAATACTAGTAACATTACAGCACACACAAATTGAGAGAAAAAGAGTGAAAAAGTGGGAGCATGAGTGAGAGAGAGAGAGAGTAAGCGCCAGTGAGAGAAATTGCAAAAAATAACAACAACAAAAAAAAAACATCAGCATCAGAGCGCAACATCATGCAAAAAGGATACCAAGTAGTAGTAGCAAACTCAAAAACAGCAGGAACAGCAACAGTCACAGTTACATTAGAATCAACAGTAACAGTGGCATCCGTAGCATTAACAGTGGCATCAGCAACAGTGGCAACAGCAAAAGTAGCAACAGTAGCAGCAGCAGCAGCAGTTCCGTTAAGCTGATTACTACATGGAAACAAATTTAATACTTTTAAACTGAGTGAACCGAAGAATCAGAAGCCGCCAACAAACTGAATGAGTGAAATTTCATGACAAAGATATAGAGAGAGAGCGAGAGCGAGAGAGAGAGCAAGGAAGACTTCCTCATTTGGTTGTTGTTGTACTATCTTGGTTGAATGGATGATGGAACAAAGAGACATGAGGTGAGTACAAAAAAATGTAATTGTTTGCTTGCAATTTGCGTTAAATTTGTAATTGTTCCCCATGTTCAAGTTGAAACACAAACAAATGTATACCATCCCACCTTGCTGAGTGTGAGTGCGTGAATACGAGACGCAATAAAATAAAAAACAAAAAGAAAAAACATAGAAAAAAGAAAACAAAATCATAATAAAAATAAAAATGTGGGGTTAGGTTGAATTGGTTGGATTTGGGTTTACTTACTAAGGGTAAGGTTGAGATTATAATATGACAGAGTATATGTATGTTTCACTATACTAAAACTCCTTCTTGGTGATGATAATGCTGCTACTGCTGATGATGATGATGATGAAAGAGAAAAACACAATTTTTATTTAATATAAATAAAAAAATGTAAACAGAAGAGAGGAAAATGTGTTGTTATAGGATAATAATATTAAAATAAAAAAAAAACCCAACAATTAAAACTTAAATTGTATTAATAATTACATTTCATTTTTTATAGCATACTTTGTGGCGTGCTTAACTTAAATATGCTTGAAGGGAAGAATAGAGAATAGAGAGTAGAGAGCGAGTGAGTGAGTAGTTAGTTATGTTTTCCAATTTTGCGGCTTGTGGACAAGGCAAGGATTTACTTTATTTAAATAACAAATACAAACAAAAACACACATTTCTGCTTTTTAAGCCTTCAACCAGATAACAACAACAACAACTATAGTTGTGATTACGCATAAATCAAATAAGTACTAACATACACCCATGATCAAAATAATAAGAACACCCTCTGGTGTGTGTACATACACATTTCAATGACATGCCATATTAAATGATGACTATTCATGTTAATAAATAAAAAGAAAAATAGGAATTTCAGAAACACTTCTAAGCTATTTTGAATTTCGGTTCGATTCAGTAAGGTTTTTCTTTCAAACTTCAGGTTTTGTAGTTAACAAATACGAGGAAATAAAGAGATTGAAATTAACAATCAATGGATAGTTCCATACAATCCGCCTCTATCTAAAATGTTCAAAGCTCACTGCAGTTCTGTTAAATCCATTAAATACGTATGCATGTATATTAACAAGAGCAGTGATATGGCTGTTTTTACAATGAGTAAAGGAAACCAGTACGATACAGTACCAAAATAGTCGTTACATCAATACCAATGACATTGTGCTTCCTAATACACGATCGCGGTCCAACTGTTGTCCATCTATCCGTTCACTTAGAAAACGGCAATGTGTGTTCTTAACTAAAGAACCCACGGTAAAAGTTGCGACAGAACCCGCTCGCTCTCATCTGCGAGAAAATGCGTTTCGGTTCACATTGTTTTTCTCATATTTCATATATGAAAGACTTCAAAATATCATTCTCTTTTTCACACACGAGTGCGAGCGAAAAAATCTTTCAAGCTGCTCGTACGCGAGCTTGTGTGATTTCTATCTTATTCATAAATGAAGTACTCAGAAATGAAGCGTTTATTATTTATTTATTAAAAATTAATTATAATAACTTTAGGAATAAGATTATATAATTATCATATAAACTTAGAGCGCAAGCTGCTAGGGCTTTGAAGACTTCTTTTAAAATAGTTATACTAAATCTTAGATG
Source organism: Amiota communis (assembly GCA_037043315.1). Taxonomy (NCBI): domain Eukaryota; kingdom Metazoa; phylum Arthropoda; class Insecta; order Diptera; family Drosophilidae; genus Amiota; species Amiota communis. The sequence goes on from JBAMAV010001065.1 coordinate 332,028, forward strand.
TGATAAGCTTTTCGGAAGCAGAATATCTTTTGAAAAAGGAATGATGAGGGTTCTTAATTAGGAAAAAGGGCGTTTCTAAAACTGTGTGAGTGCAACTGTCCCAGATGTGCAGACTGTTGACACATCTTCTATGTAAAGATGCTTTGCCCAATTCGTAGCCATGTGAAGATGGTACATTTTTTTTTTGTAAACAAGTTATCGTGTAGAAAGGTTTCTCTAGGGGTGGATTAACAACTTAATACCAAGCTTGTCTTCATATTGATGAGATTGATGGATGTCTATGATTGTCTTGCCCATGTCCATATCGTTGGAGCGAATTTCGATTAGTGACGGTGACTGCGATACTAGCTTAGCTGCTGCATGGGCTATTTCATTTCTGGCTAAGTACCCAGAATATTTTCATGGATTCCCATATTAGGCTAATTGTATGATTCCGATTACTTATGTCGAAACAAATTTGTCTCTGTTTTGTCTGCACTGCATTTAGAATGGCTGGTTGGGCTGAAAAGACCGAACAGTAACCTGGGAGCCATCATGCTTTAATATGTGATCCATCTTGGTCAACATAAGCAAAGACTGTGACATGTTCGGTTTTTGTTCCATCCGTATACAACCATTGAGCTTTAACCTGTTTATCTCTTTGGTAAAAAGTTTTCGGTGAACCGATGGTGTAATTTTTCGGAAATTTCCGTAGAGTGCTAATAATAGAGGAAGGTCGTATGTTTTATATCTTTTATATTCTCATGATGAATTGTAGTTTAACTAAAATTATACAGACCTCTACTTCTTTCTTTTGAAGTCGGTTAATAAAAAAAGAATCATCAAAATCAGTTCATCTAGATAAAAATTCTGAGTTAACTGAGAATTTATAATTAGTTAATTTCGAGGACTGCACTATGTGCATATGTTTATTTGGAATTTAACTAATGGAATCTGAATTCGGTAATATGCGCATTTGATTGCGTTCAGACCGGTGGAATCTAAATATTCCAGCAATTTGCATCGAGATGGCTGCACTATGTACATTTAGTTCCTGGTATATTGCAAATTACTGGCATTAGAGAAGGATGCCAAAGCACGCTGTGCTTCCTTCAGCATTCATTAAGGTTTAAAAGTTGAATAAAGAATGGGAAACGAGGAATCTGTTCTTTTATTGCTAAAATTATATTTTGTTGAAAAGGTATCGTTTAATTTAAATGTTCATCATTTCATATAGTTAGAAGCATCATTTTGATGACCATCAGTGTACAATATGTATATTTTTATTCGGAAAAAGATTAAATGTAAATAAATGTGACAAACTTAGAAAAAGCGTGGCTAGGAGAGAGGGGAAGTATATGTGTAGTATGTTGATAGAATTTAAGAAAAAGTAGTTTAAAGTAAAATTGTGTATGACAAAGGAACAGAGATTGATAGAGTGAGACAATAACTCCTTTGAGTTAAAATTTAAGTGCACTTTCTAATGTTTATTTATAATATTTATTACATTATATTGTACATTCCAGACTTTTTTTAAACAGGCAGATTCTGTAAAACAATATCATCATCAGCCATAGACACTCTGCAAGATATTTCCGATATTTTTTATTGTTCATCAGAATCTGATGTTCTTTCAGAAATGTAACAAAAATATATCGCCAATATTATAAATATATCTCGTTACTTAAAAGCTGTAGCGCCAAGTAATTTATATATTCTGAAAATAGGTGAAGCGATCGATGCCTTTAAGATGAATTTTGTCATTGCGCGCATATGTCATTAAGGAGGGAGGGGCGTTCAAAACGGGAAAAAAATAGATTGAAAAAATTTTTTTTAAGCATATTGCTTGTCTTATTTAGCTGAAATTTGCACACTTCGAGTGCCTGATCTATATTCACCAAATTAGGAAGGATACCCCTCCCAAACAAACCCAAATTTGAATTAATGTTCTTATGAGAAAATTTATACACTAAAGTTGCCTGAAGCATATTCACCAACCATGTAAATTTTAAGATGCTAGGATTATATTCAATGCCATTCTATATTTTATTTCCGCCTTGGCTTGAAATAGTTTGGAAATTATGGGCAAACCAAGAGGTCTCTGCACCGCCAAGAAGCACGTGAAGACCAATCCTTTCTGTGGTGAAGGTTGGCGTTGAAGCCAAACAGCCTTACTCTGCCATTAGTAAGTGCATCAGGGTACAGCTCTTTAGGACCAGCAAGCAGATCATCGCTTTCGTTCTTCGTAACGGTAGTTTGAACTATTGACATTGAAGAAAACAATGAAGTTTTGGTCGCTGGTTTCGGTCGTAAGAATCACGTTATATCCCCGGTGCTTATTTCAAAGTCATGAAAGTTGCCAACATTTCGTTTTTGACTCTTTACAAAAAGAAGAAGGAACGCCCAAGATCTTAAATATTTATTATTAAAAATAAGTTAATATAGACTACACAAGTCGCTCACAAAGGGTGATTTCTTCTTCTTCTTATTTCAAATTTTGGCATATCCAACAACAAATTGTGTGTTATCTCGAGATACATAACGAAAATGTGACGCATTACTACCTAGCCCGATTTTTTTTTTTGAAACAATTTAATATTCAGGATACTTCATAGGTTGGTCCAGCGGATGACTCGTTATAAGTCGAGTCATATTATGCGCATGTAGTAAATGTTTTCTGCAGAATTAAATGATTTCATTTTTAATTACTAACAATAGATACATAACGAAAGGCCATTTGTACTGGTGGCAAAGTCTTTGTTAATAATATTGGTTAATGCCAACTAACGCCACCATAACTGGCATGACCACTATGAGTTACCAACACTGGCATTACCACTTTTGATTTACCATCGCTAGCATCACTACCACCTGCAACTTAACCACAATCAATGTTTGTTTCTTCAGCAATCTCTTTTCCCTTTTAGCTTTTTAAAATCCACAACCACACAAAACAGGAAAAAAGCATAAAGTGAAAACACACGAAATATAAACAAGAACAGTGTAACAACAAGAATAATAATAGTAGTTGTGGGAACTCCTGTTGCGGTTTCTTGTTGTTGTTGGTGTTGGTTTTGTTACATTGTTGTTTTTGTTGTTGTCCTTATTCGTTGGCGCACCCGTTAAATTTTCAGGATTTACTCATTCTTGATGTTATTATTATTGTTCTTCTTCTTTTTAAGCACACAGACACACACATACTCATGAATCACACTTATATGTATAAAGTTTATACTACATAGACATAGATACATAAATAACATTTGCTATTTGTCTGTTGCTAGCATGGATTTTCTTCCTTTGTTCGTTTCTTTTTCATATCCACCACTTAAACTTCCATTTCGATTTTGCTTGCAACACACGATTTCAAGTTATCAGTTTTACTTATTTTCTATGCCTTTTTTCCCCGTGTATAACTATAAAAACAACAATAACAACAACCACTACCAACTACTACCAATAACCATATTGAAAGTAACGATAAGAAGTATCTTTTGCTGTTGTTATTGTTGTTGTTGCTGCTGTTGTAACAAAACCAGATAGAAAAATTTATTGTAGTTTTTAGTAGTTTATTGTTGTTGTTGTTGTTCGCCTTTCGATTTAAGCAGGCAAACCCAACTAAAATAAATTGCTAAAACAAGAAACAACGATCTCTCCTTCGATTTTCCTTATCCCCTCCTCACTCTCTTTTACCTTCAGGAAATTTCAGGAAAAACTTTTTGTTTTCCTCACTTTTTTTTGTTTTAACTTTTTCTGTATTTTTTTGATTCTTTACTTTTTTACTTTTGCAAGAAGTTTTTCCAAAACAAAACAACAACAACAACACCAATGAATGGGAGAATTAAGTTGGTGTTCCAATACAAACAAATTTACTTACAGTCATACCTCCATTACTAGAATTTCAATAACTCAAATTTCCTATAATTTAAAATAAATCGTAGCATAGCTTCTAGGATGAAAATTCTATGGTACAAGAGTGTTTACATAACTTGGACTTCCATAACATAAAACAGAAGATATAACACCATGTGCATTCTTAAGTCGAATCTTCCGGGGAATTACTAGTTTGTTTTTCTCTTTTTTGTGAAATAATGAGACATAAAAGTCAGGAGTCATACAATAGTTCTAAATTTTTTGTTTAATGCTTTTAACTTTCTTTGACTTAGTACTATATTGATATAGATTGAAACTTGATGCAAGAGATTGCAAAGCATAGATAAAAAAGATTTAATCCTAATACTTATTACTGCCAATGGTGTAACTTCTCTTAAGGTTGTTTATATTGAGTGAGGGTAATATAGTATTTTATAGTGATTCGAGTTATGGAAGTTCAACTGTGTGAAATGTGTGTCAGTAATTGTTTGTTACTATATTTATTTGATTATTGTTTTTAATTTTATTATTGATTTTGAAGTAAAACGACGGGATGCCTTCCTCCTTGGGCGATGGTTATGGTTCTGATTTCAATTATAAAATATTTTCTTCCTTTCTTTGTTTCAGTTTCAGTGAAATCTTTCAGAATAAGACCATCTACATGTTGCATCTCAATAAGTATATAGTTATTTATTTATTTTTCTTTTTTTTTGTTGTTGTTGTTTAACTTTGAACTTGGTAATTTTTATTGAATGAAAGAAATGCTTTGAAATTCATCTTAATGTCAATAACAATAATTAAATTATACCAAGAACATGATGAACAGGAACAGAAATATGTATTAAGATTGAAGCCAGTTAAAGAAGAGAGGAAAGAAAATGGGAGGTGGTCGGAGTTGACTTCGATTGGGTTGATCTTTAGCTAATAGTTTTCATTAAGAAACTAAAACAGGCAATAATAATAATCAATCGAATGATGATGCTAATCATGAAGAAAAAAGCTGAAGTTGAAAGATTTAATTAGAATAAAAAGCTTAAGCAGAGAACACTAAAGAAGGTGTTTGTATACAACTAAAAGAAATTGGAAAAACTAAGGAAAATAACTGCAGGAGACAACATAAGAAGAATTTTAACATTAAAAAAAAGACAGCAGCTTAAGGAAAGGTCAAAGAGGATGATTCTATAAATGACAGAATCTAATTTTATTTGCAATCAGTCCCAAAGACAACAACAACAAATGATTAGCTCCAGCGAACTCAACCAATATAATCCTAGCTAAATAACTAAAACGCTATTCTAATCTATAATCTATGTGGAAGATCTAACACATGAAATCATGTCGTTTTCTAGAAGAGTTATAGCTAAATTGTTGATATGATTATGAATTTTAGTAATGTATGTACCTTTCTGAACTTTGTCTTATTTCATCCCTAATGAATGGTATTTTGAGATCTTTATGAAAATGGAAATTGGTCACATACCAAGGAGATTTTGCAGTATCTCAATGTTGGAGTTACTTGCCGTTCCCCACAGCTGCATTGCCTTATATAGTCGAACTTTGTTTTCTAGGCTTAGTTGAGACCATGGTCCAAGGAGCCAGTACATCTTTCTGATTTTTATGTTTAGCAGCATTTGCTCTAAGATGAGTTATAATAATTTTGTGAAGATCTCAAATAACAATCTGATTCTGGCAAAAATTTGTTAAATAAAAGACCTAAGAGGGCTTCAAGAAATGATTTTAGTTTGAATGGTTGGAAAATGGCGCTTTAGAGAAGGTTAAAGATGAGATTTAAAAGGGTCCTAATTAAAAACATTATTTTTTTTTGGTTGAAAGAACTAACAGAAGAAAACGGTATTTTTTATGAAATATTTGAAGAAGCTGATAAAAAAGTTCTTAGTGATGATAGAACAAGAAAAATAAAATTGAATCCTAATAAAATAGTCAATACTAAAGGTGATACTAATCAAAATAATATACAAGAACTGTGAAAGATTTCAAGACCTGAAAATAGGAGCACTATTAAAAAGAGACTGAAGAAATTTAGATAGACATTGGAAGAAGAGTGTCAATGATGAAGAAGAATGTTCGTATAATGAAAGAAGAAGCTAACAAAAGATTGAAATAAGAAACCAAAGGAGAAAATTATTATGATGTACTGCTGTCGTAATGGATGAAAGATTAAAGAGATTACCAAAAGGCAGAACGTGAAAATGTCTCTAAAAAAATGAAAGTAAATGGAGAGGTTAAATAAAGTATTAACAACAATTTTAAACTAAATTGAAAAGTACTTTTTTTCACTGAAAAAGAGTAATGAATTCACGAAAAAACCAAAAGATTCTAATAAATAAAAAGGACAAAAAGAAATGAGAAAGAAATTTAAAAAAGAAATAAAGTAAAGGAACAAAAAATAAGTTGTTGATTTGATAGGATGATTTAAAGAAAAAATAAAACAAAAACCAAAAATCTTTACAATGTTTTAGAGAAAAAGGTATAGATATAGGAGGGAGACCATACCAAACGAAACTTAAAAAGAAGCCCAATAAAAATATTTGAACTTGGTTTTTATGGCACAAAAACACCAAGAAAAGGAAAAATCAAGCGAAAATAATATCATAAAATTCATTCTAAGTCAGATTTCGGTATAAAAGAGAAAAAAATCTGGTAAAAATGCAAAGAATTTCATGCGTTGTCCTTCTCATTTCCATTTACATTGTCGTCGTTGTTGTCGTTGTCCTTTTGGCCAATCAACATATATAATTATTTATTATGAAAAAGTACAACACCAACAACTATGTAATACAACAACATGTTTGTAATGAGAAATGAAAGTGAAAGAGGACTATGAAAAAGGGAAAAGATAGATGGAGAGAGTTGGTGAATTAAGTCAATATTGTGAATGTCAGTAAATCGAATTGAAAAACCAATAGAATTTTACTTGTGGTTTCTAAGTATTATACTATTTTTCCCAGCCAAAGTCCAAGAATTCTTGACTATCGACAAAGTTGTCGTCATGACTTTTACAAAAAAGAAAATCAGAGCAGCAACAAGAAGAAGCCAAAATATTAAATCACTTAAAATTCCAGACTCTGTGTAGTACTACAATATGTTTATTTTTGGAACATTGTTGTAAGTACTATGCATACAATACGGAAAGCATTGCACAGAACATTAAGTTCGATTAACCGAAGTTTACACAGTACTTATATACATATATCTATTTGCAAACATAATTTTAATTATTGAACATTGTAAAATGAAATTCAAATTTTTTTGTTTATTTATTAGAGAGGTTATAGACCAATGTAAAATTACATTAAATCTAAAAGAAATGGAAGCAGTAGCAACTAAGTCTTACCTATTTACAGAAGATATTTACATTATTACATTATTTTACTAACATTGCTATTCATATTAATATTATTTACGTATAGTTGTGATACCACTTAGTTACAAACAATTTAAATTAGGTGTTATAGGTTACTTAATTTTCAAAAGTATACTATTCGAGATATGTAAGGGGAGATGGTTCGGAAAGGAGTTGTATTGGATTGGGATGCAGATAGGATAACATTGCAAGATTGACAAATTGGTGCGGGAGATTTGTTGATGGTATGGCGATTGGTAATGCTAGGAAATGCGAAGCCGTAGGAATTTGGTTATATATATTAATATATTGGTGAATGGATGCTTTGGTTGAGTTGAAAGGTTTGTAATGATTTGAGGAATTGTGTCAGAGGGATAATCTGTAATTTTGGTGAACGAATGTGATATGTTTTTTAATGTCCGTTGTATTGTTGTTGGTTTCGTATAAAAACGGGTATAAGTGTGATTCTTTAGCACAGAGCTTCGCCAGTTCATTGCCGTCTATCCCACAATGGCTGGGAACCCAAATAATTTTGTATTTTGATATGTTGGGTGAGATGATTTTTCTTATGGCTGAGGAGCATGCATTATGGTTGTTGATATTGGCAAAAGCGTTGATTGAGGATAGGGAGTCTGTGCATATGGCGAAATTGCCTTTCGTCTACTGGGCATGCTGGCAAGCTGCGAGTATGGCTGATATTTCGGCTATGAAAATTGAGGAAAAATTAGGTCCCAGTCGGCGACTTATGATTTCGTCTTTTGTGGTTACACTATATGATACTCGTTTATTCGACTTGGAGCCTTTCGTGTATATACATTTGTAAGATCTGAATGATTCTTGAAGTTCTAGAAATTATTTTTGTAAATTTCTGAAGGGGTATCCTCTTTGTTGGAGAAATGAAGCGAAAGGCACAAGTATGAGGTGCTAGAAAGCCAATTGGGGATAGTTTCATTACTTGTATTGATAGGGGCAATGTTTAGATTGAACTTCTTACAAAATTATATTAGGTTATATATGGTTGATGGAACTTTGGGTTGCTTATTTGACTTAATGATTTTTGAGTATATGGTTGCTATAGGTGAACCTTTGAATGTCAGAATTCAAAATAATATAATGTAAGTTAACCATATTGTAAACAAAACAATCAATTTGTATGAAAATAATTGCATCTTCAGTAATCAGAGAGCTCTAAAAGTGTCTGCAACTAGCTGGCTACATCTCTTCTCTTCATTTAAATATACAATATCTTCGTCCTGATGACAAAGTATTAAATCTTTTTCTTATAAAAGTAGCAAACATTAAAATTGTTATATTGTAAACCTTTAGATCTTTTCATCTTTTCCTTTTATTGTATAAGAAACACATTCCATTTGTGTCGAAACAATCATTCAGTCCTTCCACTAAGTAACAAAAATAGTAAAAAAGTATCCTATATATCAGTAATTATACTCTAAAGTGTTCATCAGTGAGATCAGGACCTGCAAGTTGATGGCAAATGTCGTATGTAGCCTCTTCACTCGTTGTTTATTTTCTATATTTGTCTTTCTTCTCTTCAGATTCCTTAGATTTTTGATTTGATCCTTTGATTCCTTGCCATTCAAAGGCCTCTTAAGTGGTTGAGTACTGTTTCAGCAAGAAATAATACTATGCTGAGCACCACCAGAAGCGAGTATTATTTTATTGTTTTCAATATTCTTGCTCTCAACAAGGACCGGTTCAAGTTCATCAATTGTACAGTTTTCCATCATCAGTAACTGCATACGAACAAGCTTCGACACATGCCATCAGATCGATGTAAAACCCTTAAACGAAGTAAAGAGTAAGAGAGTAATAGAAGAGAAGATGGAACATACATAACTGTTTGAATAAAGTGATTACAAGTATTGTTTGATATACCAGGGTAAGTCAGAAACCCTGATAGCATGGGCTGTTTGAATGCAAGATTCGTTGACACTCCACCATCGATATGACCGGGATCATCAATTGAAGCACAACTTTGTACAGATTGTCTGGTTAGATATGTAGTGGTAAGACTAAAAGGTCTGTTTAAGTTGGGGGTAGATGATGGTTTAAGATGAATTTCGAAAAAAAATATAATAAAAGAATCAAAAAAGACAAGAACTTAAATCGCGTGTGGCCACACACTAAGTACTTAATGGCATAATACCATTATCAACAGCAGTAACAATAACAACAACTCTTGTAAAAATGATTCCAACACCAATAATAACAAAGGTTGTAATAATGATGATGGTATTGGTGATGATGATGGTGATGACGATGATAATGAAGAATTTTTTTGACAGCATTTACTTGTCTTTGCAATTGTTGCGTGTAAAAATAAATATATTCTATTCGACACAAACAGTGAATAACAAAAGTATTCGTTCAAAATAAAGTGAATATTTACAGAATGTGTCCCAAAAGTATCGAGTAAAAGTTTATGTGAATAGAATTGTTATAACCTGTGCATCAAAACGCCACTTTCTATTTTTCGGCCAGCTTTGCTTACCTTCCTTCTAAGATGCATAAACTGAGATGGACTTTATTCTTGGTATAATTTTAAAATATGATATTTTCTCTTCCAAAATATAAAACCACCATTACAACACTTCGAAGCTTGAGAACGATAGAATCAGATTTCCATTTAATAAAATAAATTTATCCATATGATTTTCATCTCTAGCTAAACAGGGTTTTAAGGGTATCTTTTTGATTATGTATACTGTCTCCTGATATATTCCTAAAGTCTCCACACATAGTATGTTCTCAATATAATTGGATTTATGTCATAGTTGCAATATAGGTGCCTTACATCGAAACAAGTAGTAAGTAGTTCCGTTAGTATTCTCTTCTATCTATTCAAATATTCAAAATGTTTAAAGACATTGATTGCTTTAGGGTTGGATAAGTAAGGGCCCATATTGCTATTACATAGAAATGAAGTGCAATGTTCTTTCAATGTATGCATCTACAGTATTTGGTACCTATATATTGATATTTCAATTCTGAGCAATGAGTGTATTGAGAAAGTATTATTTACATGGTTTTGGGCTACACATTTTTTTTTATTACATACATAAGTATATGTAGCCTGCCGCGCATTGCTGCGGCCCCTTCGTGATGTTAGTGCGTGATTTTTGTAGTCATAATTGCACTTCTTATTAAAAAAAATATGTGTTGGAGTTCATCGCCGTTAAACTTATTTTCTCGTCCTATTTTATATATATAAATATAGGGAACCATTAGCAGAGCAAGCCGCCTTCTAAAACTGGAGTGATTTGGTGAACAATGATGAGACCGTCATAGACGTTCATGATAGTATTAGACTTTTAGTGATGTTTTGTTTTCAAGTTCTCCTTTTGAGAAGATCATTAGGGTGCAGTGGAGTTGAATTGACAATGTGATGTATTTGTGCAAAGTAACTAGTGGGTTTGGATGTCAATATAGTTCTATGTTGTATTTATTTCTTGTCCAGTACTGTTGAAATCTTCAGTTCTCGGTGAAGTGTTGTGTTGCTCACATACCACGGAGCACCAGATATACGACGAAGGGCTTTGTTTTGATATGCTTGAATCTTGCTAATGTTATAAGCTGCAGTGATACCCCATATTTGTATGCTATAGCATCAGACGGTGGCCACCACTTGCCTAAAAATCAGTAGTTTTCTACTTAAAGCTAGCCTGCTGTATTCACGCAATAGCCAGTGCAGTATGCGCAACTTCTGATAGCAACTAGACGTGACACTTCTTATATGGGCGCGCCAACTGAGACGTTTATCCAGGATCAAGTCGAGGTATTGATACACCTGCGGGATGATACTTGAACCATATGTTATAACTGGACAAACATCACTCCTTAATGTGAAAATGCAGTTCAATGATTTGTGAAACTGTGAAATATTCTCAAATATGATTGAATCATATCCGTTGATACTTTGGGGGACATATCATTTCCTACGATGGACGTGTCATCTGCATATGTTGCAAGCAGCACACTTTCGTCATTTGGTAGCGGCATATCCGAGCAGAACTGGTGCCACGACAGCATTAACTTATGCAGTTAACATTAAATTGAATAAATAAGAGTATACATATTTCATATTAGAATGTGATGAGCGGCATTTGGTGTGGTGTTTCTGCACTCTTGAATATTAACAACAAAAATATGATAAAAGAAATTGATATGTAAGTACAGTGAATCTTCTGTAATAATTTGTGGTCTTTTATCAGTCGAAAGAACTTATAACATTATTTAATTATCACTGATTTATTGCTCAACTTTCAATATTTCAAAGTAAATTTACCAACAAGTGTCGTTAAAATTTATTTTTAACCAAACGACTTAAAGTGTTAACACTCATATATTTAGTAGTATTAATGATGAAATTATCTAAAATGTATTGTATAATTTTTTGAATCACTATTTTATAGTAGTACTTATAAAAGTGTATGTCCACTTAATATGATCGTTCTTTGTTTGCTTGTCTATTTATACAAATTCAAAAAAAAAAAAAAAAAAAAATTAGCATCTGTCATCTGTGATGATTCCACCTTCTTTGAAGGAAATAAACGCCATTTTCTTTTTCGTTTTGTGTCTTTGTATTGTATTTCTTTATGTCTCCTCTTTTTCACCATTAACCATTAAACATCATAATGACATTGATAAAAGTAAAATGACTCAAATCATCATGATCATCATGACAAAGAGAAAATGAAAAGCATGAAATAAAAGAAAAAACATAATCATTAAATAAATGCAAAGCAACAGCTGAAAAAATGAAGGATATCAACATAAATTTGAGTTTAACAGAATATTACAAGCCAGAAATCCATAACTAAGCGGTTGTCCATGGTACATGGTTTCTTATACTCGTACAATACTAAGTATTAGACCAATTTTATTCTGAGAAGTGAAAATTATTTTTTCAAGATGCACAGAACTTTGGCTAAGTAGTATAGAAAGAATATAGTAAGTAGTACGAGTATGTTACGATACCTTAAAACTAAGTGACTAATTTGGTTTTGTAGATTCTCTTTCAATAATGGGCGCTCTCCCCATTAAGTTATCATATTATTATTCCCACTCTAAGTGAAAAATACCAGCAAAAATAAATAAAATAATCGCATTTCATTGAGGGTGGGGGGTTCTGAAAAAGTTTCACCCAAATGTCTAGTGTCGAATACAATGAGTGAGTAAGTACAATATGTTATTACTACTACTACATACAATTGTGGGCCCCCTGCAAAAAAAAAAAAATAAAAAGAAAGGACTTTGATGTTATTGTAGAGCTTTCTATAATATATTTTTTTTTTTCGTTTCGGTTGCTTTCGATTTTTTCGCTTCATTTCATTTGCCATTTAAACAATGAAGTTCTCTTGCGCTATTGTCTGTCCTGTCCTCATTAATAATGCTCAACGTAATTTTGATATTTACTAAAGTAGCTGACTGGACTGGATCCATAGAATGGGTGGGATGAGTCAGGGGTCATGAGAAATAGAAATATTACAGAATAAGGGCGTGAATCTGATGGTGTTAGATTTTTTATCATTATTTTTTTTTTTGTGTTTTGTTTGTTGGCACCCTCCTCCTTTTCATTTATATGAAAACAATCTCTTTCATTCCTTTTCATTTCTTTCTTTCTTTTTGGATTTATGTCATGACAGAAGATAAATGTATTTTGTTAAAATGTTTGCTTGTCGTTGTTGGCGGCTTAAAAGGAAGTCTCTTTTATAGGGAAACTAAAAGAGGATGAAGAGAAAGTTGAGAAGATTGCTGCTGCTGTGGTGCTGTTGGTTGGTTCAAAATATAAGTGGTGTTAATAATTGTGAATCATATTAAAACAAAAAAGATTTCTGTTTTCCTTTTTAAATAACAAATTTTATGATTAGACAAGATTTACGAATATCAATCAATAATCATGAGAATAAATAAATTTTATATCATGAGGTGGTTTAGTTTTAAGTTTAAGAAAAGTAAATTAAAAACCAAAATGTTATCCATGGCTTCAATTCATTTAGAGATACTATTATTATGCAGTAGTATACCATATTAAATTCACTGACTATTAAGTCCACCCATAATATTCACTGGCTCAGTTATTGCAATGCACTTAGGTGGGGCTTTTAACTGTTGAATGATTAATTTTTTTGTGGTAGCAACAAAGTCTTTCAGTAGTCAAATTACCACATTTCTTTAGTTGCATAAAATAAAGACCCTCTGTTAAATTATAGTTTTTATATTGCAAAGTATATCAATACCTGATTAAACACGGGGGTTCCTTTAAGAAAAATATCACTAAACGACACAGTGTTCAATGAAAAAGAAAGGAGGATGCATTGCACAAGTGAAAATCAATGAAATATTTCCCTTTTTCCATTTAATTTTAAATTGTTTATTTTATTTATTTTATTACTTATAAGTTTAAGCACCTTGCTTCATTCAAAGTTTGAATCATTCTCCAAAAATTTGCTCCATGACGTCGGTTATTGTGGCCAACCAAACTTTCATTTACAAATTATGTACATAAATAATTCGTGTATTAAAGATGTTATTCTTCCCCCATATACTTCGTCACTTCTTTAAGTTCTTAAAATTTTACAAGAAGCAATTTTGTTGTATCGTTTTATTTACCATATGTTCTTAGCTAAGAAATAAACTTAAAATTTTATTAACATTGCCAATATTACTTAGTTTGTCGTTCACTTGCTTCCTTCAACTAGCACTTTCATTTTACATGTAGTTTCCAACAAAATTATTTAATTAATTAAGTGATTGATTGATTGATTGATGGATGGATAGAAACGTAGTATGTAAAATAACCTTCTATGCTATAATCCCATTTCACATACCAATGAGTAAATAAATTTAAATATTTCCAGTTTATTGGTTTGAATTCTTGTGCAATTCCCATCCATTTGATTGAAGGAATTTATGTTTAACCTCTTTACAAAGAATTTTCATAGAATTTTGTACAGGATTTTTCAATAATTCGCATACAATATTATACATTTTTCAATAGTTTTTTTCCCTGAATTTCTTGTTGAATATTTCGTTTTTTATGATGAGTTTTGATTGTTATGGAATGTTTTCATTTTCGTTCTTTTATTTTTGTAAATATTTGTAAAGTTTATTATGTAGATTCTATTTTAAATTGGAGGTTAGTGTGTTTTGGCCGGCAACATAGGTATTTGTTTGGGAATGTTTATTCTACGTAAAGTTTAGTATATATTTCGATTTGAAGTCACCTAAACACTTACCTCCAATAAAACTAATTTATAGAAAATGTCAAACAATTCTTTTTTAGAAATTAAAAACCTTGTAGAAAGTATTTTGTTGAAATTGTCACTTACATTTCTTATTTTGGAATTTTATAGACTTCAATCCTCAGAAGAAGTATTTTGACAAAGAGAAAAAACCCCACATTTCTGTTTCTATTTTTCTTTTTAAAAATAAATAAAATCGAAAGATGTTTATTTGGAAAGAAACATAATAATGAAGCGTAACTTGAGTAAATATGTAAATGATTGTTCTACGAAATCGAACAATGATATTGACGGATTTGTTTTTATATACATTTTGAATAAGTTGAGAAGCATACCTAAAATGATATGAGCAGTTGAATGTAGATAATAGAAATTCGACTCGCTCCACGATTTTATTTCAGAAGATCAATGCTCTAGATATGTGAGAAGAGTGGTGTGATGACTGGTTCCTGGTACCTACCTTGGGCATGGTAGCCTTACACCACTAAGCCATTGAGAACATTGAATTGTCTTCGCCTACTACATACGGATATCTGACGATTCTTCAACATTTTGATTTAGTCTAAAATTGTTGCATAAAAAAAATCAGTTCGTTGGTAAGGTTGTGTTGTATGAAGGCAGGTTGTATGTGTTGTATGTTAGACATCTGTATGCCAGGGTATTGGGGTGATTCAGCAAACGTTCATTGAAAACGTTCATTGATTTCCTCAATCATCGTTTGCATCATAAGGTCAGGATGTGATATGGTGTTCCCAACAAACCATGGTGCACCAGTTGGTGTTGTTTGCAACTTTTTGATGATATATGGAGCCGCGGTCTCCCATATTTAAATGCCGTATAGCCAAACTGGGGCCACAACTTGTTTAAAAATCATCAATCTGTTTACTGTGCGCACGCAGTAGCCAGTTCAATTTTTTTTTTTACTCCAGCACATTGTGATATTCTTTACATGGGCCCAACAAGATTTTTTTTTTTTTTGATTATTTGTTAATGTACTATCTGTCCACATGTGGCCAATCAATAAATCTACTTATATATAAGAAAACTAACGAATATGAAACTACATGACGTGACCAAAGAAATTAGTATGAGTGACAGTCAGACTCCAGACATCTGCATAAAGCTTTTAATTTAGCGGAAAACGAAAGGGGAGGTCGAGCGGATGCTCTCTTCGAAGCCTTCTGGTTTGAACGCTGTTGTCGAGCAGGCCCAAAGCCAGCGAGTGGGGGTGATTCTCCAGTCTAATCGTATGCAGCTCACGATATCGTCGTATTTCATTTTTAACCATTGGCACCCGAAGGTCTCTGTGCAGCACCGAATTTCAAACGTAGAACGGAGCATCCGCTATTCTCCTCAGAAGCTTCAATTGATAGCGTTGAATTATTTCTATATTAGAGTTAGCTGCTGTACCCCATAATTGGATTCCGTTTGTCCATATTGGTTTGATTATTGTTTTGTACAAAAGGACTTTATTGCGCAAGCTGAGTTGGGACCCATTACTTAACAACCAATTCATCCTCCAGTTTTGCAGGACGAGTTGCTTCTTCTTTCTCTTAATGTGCTCCTGCCAGTTGAGCCTTCTGTCCAAAGTAAGACCGAGATACTTAGCATTGGGCTTAATGGGGACATATTCGCCATTTAACGCAACTGGAGGACAAGTGGCATGCCTAAGCGTAAAGTTCGTGTGGGGCGACTAATCAGTTTTCACTGCGATGTTCCACCTAACAAGCCAAGGACCAATAGTATCAAGTTGTCGCTGCAGTAAACACGAGGCATGGTGGAGATCCGATGCGGAGGGCACACCAAGTAAAACGCTTATTTAGGAACAGACTAAGGTATCGAATTCAATATTATACAATAGTTGTAAAATTAAAAATTATATATGAAAATATTGTTGATCGGTAAAAAATGTCTAAAAAGAAAAATTTCTTCTTTGGCATTGATAACTTTTTGCAACTGGCCTGGCATTGCTTTCACAAAATTTTTGAACATTTTTTTGGAGAGTTGTCCTTCCAAAGGCTTTCGACCAAAGCGATTGTCTCCGCATGCGTTGTTGTCAAACATAGACTTCTGTCTTGTTAGATATTAAATCACTCCCCATTAGTGTTGGGTTGGCACTGTTCACTTTGGAAAAAATGTTCATTTGTTCTGAGTCAACTCGTTCACATTACTCAGTTGTTCACTTCCTCAGTTAAAAATACTTTACAGTTGCTACCAACACAACTAAATAATATGGTAGCTACATTTTAATTCAAATAAAATGATTGATTATTAATAATGAATTCAATACCAAATAAATTGTTATTTCTTACTACACAGGGAATTCTTTGTTTTGTTTCATTTATTTTTATTTTACATCGACGCTGAAATAGTAAAACATTTGAACAAAAAATGACCTACTCATGAGTGAGCAACCTAACACTCTCCACTCCAATCAATTTGTCACTTGAATCAAACGCGTGACCATTTAAATTTTCAAATATGTAAATATTGACCCTGATTCATTCCTCCATCCATGATTCGTATATTTAAGCAAACACATCCCCAACACCAGACATTCTCACTACCATGAGCTACTCGTTTACACAAAGGTGCAACTGTTTTCTTTCTTTTCTTCGGAATTCTGCAGAAGACTTTCTTTATTGTAATATGGTAGTGGAAGAAGAGGAGCTTTCATCAATCTTCAATAGTACTTGCTCCAAATGTGAAATGAAATTGAGTACAAATATTTGTGCAAATTCCATGCGTTCGAACTTGTTTTTTTTTTTCTTGAAATTTCCGGTATTGCTCTGGCTATGTATGTATGTCAGTAGGAAATTCTGATTCTTTTAAACAATTTCTTACAGTTCATTCACAAATTTTATTATTATAGTATTTATTTAATTCAATTGATGCAGGTTTTGTGGTTTTTCACAGAGGGATATTCAAATTTTTCCACAATTAAATGGTGTGGCATGCATCACACTTAATCACCATTTGTCATTTCTTATAACCTGACTTATTTCTTGTTTTTCCCCATACTTAGCATTTAAAAGTTAATGAACGTCATTCAAATTAAAAAAATTCTATTAAAACAAAGACTACTATAATGCGCTGAGCTCAGCTTTGATCGCACTCAGTTCTTACGTTATACGTCATAGAAAATTAATGCGTGATGTAATACACAAAATATTTTGTCGCTTTTACAGATATTTTTTTTATTAAGCATCAACAGGATCCCTTATTACTCAGCAATCATTGACAAGATATGACGTAAACAATCACAGTTGTATAATAATTTAAAAGACTCTATAAAATTGACCTTGATTCCGCTAATAACAAGGTTATGGAATTCTCGATGAGCTATAAATGCCAGACTTTGTAAGACTATATTAATTTTTCAAATAAGTTATATCAATACTTTTGCGAGGCCCTCTCAGGCGTGAGGCCTACCGCCGCCACTGTGTATTAGATGGTGTTCAACTTTGAAATGACACATCAGAGATAATAATTAGTCAGATTGAAGTTATGGATGAGTACTATTTCATGCTATCAATTTGAGACTAAATCCATAAACCAAACGTTACATTAGTTCTTAATCCTATAGTGCAAACTAGAAAACATATATTTCTTTGCTTTGAATATCATATAAGTACATATGTTCTCAGTTAACCCTTTACTTGCCGGAGATTTTTCGATAGCCAACATTTTGGAACTTATATTCTAGTATGATATTGTTAAAAACATTTGCAATGCACGTGCTTATCACACATCTAAAATTTGTAAATGTTATTGTTTTAGCACAAGCTACACTTTGCTTTTTTGCAGACTCACTACTTTGAATCCCCCAGATATTGGTGATTCAATTCTATTTCGTTTTCGTGTTGTTGGTATTGATAGATTGGATGGCGTTTGTGATTTGTCAATGTCGCATCTGATCAGACTCTCTCACGAAAAATTCTGAAAATCTAGTTGGGGCATAATTATTCGTTGTTTGTTTGAGAATATTCTAAGATGTGGCAACTGTTCCACATTGACAAGCAGCACTTCGTTTTTTGTGTCGTAAACAATGTCACTATCCTCTTCAGATCGACCGGGTCATCCATAAAAGACGCACTAGCAATTCACGTCCCTCGAATTGTTCCAGATGCAAAATAGTTGAGCCTTGAAAATCTACACATTAGCTTAGGAGATGTTAAAAAGTTATGAAAATCGACCACATGCATATTCGGAACATCATAAGACTTAAGAAGGTGTTTATCAGTAGATTCATCAGCATAAGGAATTAATTGGATTAGGTAATCATTTGCATAGCAGAGGTTTCAACATTTGAAGAATGAAAATTTTATAGGAATGTCTGCCATAGAAAATGCAAGGAGAATAGTCAAATCTTTAGAAAAAATCTTGTAAATTTTGTTAACACATGATGTATCGTTTTCATAACATAATTTTTAAATTCTTTGGCGTTACACCAATTGTTGTTCGATTTTCTAAAGCTGACTTGCTTATTTTAGTGGAAATAATTTGAAATATTTTGGCAATATTCACAGAATAAGAAAATATGATCAAATTTTTATGTCTTTCATAGAAATGAAAGAAATTATGTTTCCTTTTCGAAGTAGTCACCAGAAATGGGTTAAAAATTGTGAGTGGTCATTAATATTAAAAGTTAAAAAAAAATGAATCTAAAAATAGTTTAGCTTGCTTGCTAGAGATAATTTGCCACTATTCATTACTAATTGTAACACATAACTTGTAACTATCTTTAACTTAATTGCACTAAAATATTATACGCTTTATTATAGTTATAATCACGTACTTTTTTTGTTTTGAGCATCAACAAAGATCCGTTGTTTCAAGCGATCGCTATCTAACATTGCATACAGTTATAGTTATACTCGTATAGTAAAATATAACACTTTTTTCAACGATTTCGCAATAGTATTAAATGATAGTAAATGTGGCCTCTCTGGTTGGTTTGGTTTCTGTGGCTGACCCGTATAGTTCACTACGAGCCGCAAAACCACTTCCTCGCCGAACGCAATCAGTATTACCAAATCTAACCTGTCGAATTTAGGTATTTTAATAAATCACCCGGACATGTGACTGAACAGTACGAGAGGTTGTTGATGATATATTTGCCAGGGCTGGGCATTCGTTTTCGCAGCTTCTGAACGGAATACCCAGTCTCTCCGTGTGTGTCCCTACACACCAGTGACCAGTAAAAACCGCTGTTAGCCATGCGGTATCCGAGCGTCTTCTGTTGATGAGTCTATGTGACCTATTTTCGTTGTAACTAGCCAAGGTAGCACATGCCACTCTGCAAGATTCAAGATCTTTCCACCGCCTATTTGCCAGCTGAAATACAGGAAGTTTCTCCTCTTGACGACCGCCAAGGTAATTGGAATCTGTTCCGCTAACGATATATCAAGGGAAGCAACAAAACGAGCCAGTTCGTCAGTCTTCTCATTTCCCTCAATGTTCCTATGGCCGGGAACCCATAAGAGAGTGATATCAGCTTGACGACTGAGCTCACTTATCGTCGACCTGCATTCCTTAACGAGCTTGGACTTCACAGTGGTGGATTGCAGTGCTTTGAGTGCCGCCTGACTATCAACGAAGATAGCTATCTTACGACCTTCTGGTACGTTATTTCTTGCCAGCCGACATGCTTCTCTAATGGCTGGGACCTCTGCCTTAAAGACTGTAGCCTT
The DNA here is from genome assembly GCA_037043315.1 of Amiota communis. NCBI lineage: Eukaryota > Metazoa > Arthropoda > Insecta > Diptera > Drosophilidae > Amiota > Amiota communis. The sequence continues at coordinate 352,202 of JBAMAV010001065.1, forward strand.
GTATGGTAACCGGAAAGAGTGGTCGAGGTTTATTTGTGGTGAGTGCACCACATTCCATCTTTGACTAATCCGTAAAGACAAACTCTCTCTTCTTATAGATTTTTGTGTAAATAAAACGTATTTTTAAAACATTTTTAGGATTTTCTTTAAAGAATTCTTTAATAAGATTTAGGGAATTCCGAAGAGAGATTTCTTTTCCTAAGATTTTAAGTGTGAATTCAATGATATTTCTGCTGATGTTACTTTAGTACTTTATTTAACATTACTTTGCTTTGACTTAAAGTTAACTTATTCCTTACTTACTCAGTCATTCATTTACTTTCATACACTTTCATACACTTCCATTTCCATTTCCGTTTACATTTCATTTTGTTTTATTTACTCATTTTATTGTTGTTATTTTACTTGTTGGTTAAGAAAAAAGAAAATCTGAAAAAGAAAAAGAAAAAGCAACAGCATAATAAAATGATTGTTGTTGTTTTGTTTTAACAAAAATTTTAATAAAGGAAATTTGTTTTCTTTTCTTTTCTTATTGTTTTATTTTGTTTTGTTTGGGCAAACACAGCAGAAACACAAAGAGAGGAAGGAGTGCATAATGGTGGGGAGCTCCCCACTTTCTTCTTTGGAAAACATAGGGGTAGAGAGGGAGTTTATAGTTGCTTAATGTTTGTTGTTATTGTGTATGCCACCTTGTTTCCTTGTTACACAATATAAGTATTATAAAAATGAAAGTAAGCAAGGATCATTGAGGAATTTTTTGAAGTCAAATACACAAATTTCAACTTAATTAGATTTTTTGCTGTTGTTATTATATTTTCGTTTCGTTTCGTTTTGTTTTGTGTTATGTTTTATCCTTTTTTTATGTTTTTTTTTTCGCCTTTTGGTGTTCCGTTTCATTTCGAATCCTTTAATGAGTGAACACAGTTTTACACAGTGTTTGCCTTCGAGAAGAAGAAATTATCAAGTCAAAATTGTTGGCTTCTTGGACTTTGGGGCTGGGTGGCTGGTGAGACTAAAGAATAATTTGGCAAAAGGCATCAGGAAAGGAAAAGCTAAAGGAAAAAAAAAACAAGAAAAAAGGATTATATTTTCCATTTCCATTTCCTCTTCCTCTTCTTGTTCATTTCATATTGTAATTATTGTTGTTGTACTTGATTTGATGTTGTTCTTTGTACATATTTTGAATTTGTTTATATGAATTCTGCTGAAAGGACATTTTCCGATTTTGTTACTTAGCATTTTCATACAACACTACACATTCGCACTCATAGATACACATTCACACTCACAGACACACACACACATATATATATATATATATATAAGTATATGTATGTATGAAGAAACTCTTCAATTGAGTTTTTGGACTTGAATAAAGTTGGAAATTTCTGTCACTTGTTTTGTTGGTAGTACATAGTACTATTGTCCCTTTTGGTCCTGTTTCTTGTTTGCCTGCTTGCTTGCTTGCTTGCCCGTTTCCTTTGCTTCCTTCGATTCGAATCGAATCGCTTCCTTTCTTGTTTGCTTGCTTAGTCATGGAATTTTGTTGTTGTGTTTCGTTTCTGTTGCTGTTTTCGTTGTACGTGCAAAAATCAACAAGTGAAAATGTAAATTTGATTATTTATGAAGCGTTTTAAATAAATTTGCTTACTCGCTCAATGACAACCTTAAGGATAACAACATGGACGAAGAGGTTTATTTCGTCGTCTTCTTCTCCTCTTTTGATTATTCTACCACCACACTATATAGTATATATTGTATATTTTCCCCATATTCTGTTGTATTATACTGCGTTGTTGTTGTTGGTTTGGTTGGTTGCTTTGTTGATTGTTCGGTTTTTGTTTGTTTGTTCGCTTATTTTCAGTAGGATTATTTTAAAATCATTTATATTTATGCAACAGGTAACAACAACAACACACAATAACAACAACATCAACAAAGCAATTCATTTGTCTTCGTTTTTTTGAAGTGACCTTATACAAACATACTACTTAGTATACAGAAATGATCAGCAAAGTGGTTGCGAATCAATTATTTATGTATTTCTATTTTTGTATATAAATAAATCTTTGAGTTAAAAGATTTTTCGTATAAAATGTTCAATCATGTTGTGTCATATAAGTAAGTAGAAATACTATATACTCGTATTGTACATATTATATTTCATTTAGATTGCTTTTTCGATTGTTATAAATATCTTTTGTAGTATATTCGTTTAGTTAGAGAACAATGAAATAAGATACTTTGTAACATACTTAAATTCGGATGACACCGACTATGAAATACATTATATGTACTATGAAATCTCGGAAATTTTAAACTATTATTGATATTTTCTATTGTCTACTGTTTTCTACAATCTTACTGTGCCCCAGATGCATAATTGAGTCAACATATCCAATTTGAGCTGTGTATATAATTTTTGAAGAACAGACTCTTAGATTGATGGATACAAAATAAACAGTCGAGTCTCGAAAAGCTTCAGATTCCATACAAATCAACTTAACTATATCAAAATTCAATCCAAAATGCCAAATCTTTTAAACGAAATGTATTTTCGTTTCACCTTTATCCAAAATTACAAGATATGTCAAATGGTAAATGATTTTGTCACCATTGCTTCACTGTATCCTCTACTTACACATTCATTATGGCTTTAATTTGTTTAGTACTGGGAATGATTTGATGAAACAGCACAAACATACTACTTCCAAATTTGAAGAATTTAAGGATATTAAAGAATTATATTTCGTAATAGTTTTTGTTTACATGTTATGTATGATTCACTTGTATTCGCAATCATCATATATACAATATAATAAAAGAGTTGAATGCAGTTGAGTGCACTGATGTATTTTAGAAAGCTTTAATTAACATTTAGTGTTTCTTTCCAATCGGTTTACAAGCAAAACAGGTCAGATAAGGAAGAAATGTTTTTTTGAAGGATTAAGTTTTTGCAAAACTATGCACAAAAATTTTAGTGTTTTTTCGTTGTTTATGCTTTGTTGCTTCTTGAAATTTGTGTGTATTGCGCTCCTTGTTCTTTTCTTTCAGAGAAGGCAGGTTAACGTCTGCCCAGGTGAACTGGTAATAACGCAGAATAGTTTAAGTCAAGACTATTTACAATAAACAGTATTATTTAACCACAGTACTATCAAAGTAACGCAATATACGAAGTTTGACTGTACTCATATATACAAATATGTACAATAAAATAGAAATTGATTTAGAGAAGAATCAAATGAAAGAGATATGGGATGAAGTATGTATTTCGTATTTTTGTTTGATTTGTCTTGTCCAGATGCTAGTAAATATTCAATTCGACTATTTCATTAAGGATTCTAGTCTTACTAAGTATTATTGTGTTCTATGATGACTAGTGTATCTGTTCTATTCTATAAATATCTGTATGACTTGCAGAATATACACAATATGTAAGTATACGTATGCTTTTAAGAAAAGTGCCATAATGATATCCAACAAAAGACACATTGACAGATTTATATTATAAGTACTTAGTTTGATTCATTGTGCATTCTTCAATCTACTCTAAAGTCAGTGAATAGTCAGTGCCTAGACATCTGGCTTAGTAGAAGTACATATATAAGAATCGATTTCATAAATTGTTTTCACTCCAAATGCTTAAACTTATAATGTACGTGTAGTATCTATGACAGATACTTTTTCTCAATTTATGTTTGATAACAAATTTTATCGCATATCAATTCTTATGAGCATATTTCAGGTATCTCCTAAGGTCATAGTTGATTTTAGTTGTAAGATATGCACAACTATCATAAAGTAGTATTGATTACTGATTTGTGAGTATCTTATAAAACTTATAAACTCAGACTATACAAAAAAAACTTAGGTTTTATACATAAAATATTATTATTTAGTATTTATGACGTATTTACCATTTAAAGAAATTATAAACATAGTCTATTCACAAAGTTGATTAACAAAAGATTTCCATCCGTCTCTATTGCGTGCTAATGCGCGAAGTTCGCTCATAGATTTTCTTGTCTCAGTCGCAACAGTTCGTTGCCACGTCAATTTCGGTCTTCCTCTGGACCTCGTCCCTTGAGGGTTCCATTGCAATATGGTATGGGGTATTTCGTCGTTATTTTTGTGCAGGGTATGTCCCAGCCAACCGTACTTTCGTTTCCGTATCACAATTTCAATTGGTTCTTGCTCGCAGATTTGCCAGAGTCGCTGATTGCTAATTATTCTTGGCCACCAGATTCGCAGAATAGTACGTAGACATCGGTTGATGAACGTTTGTAGTTTCCTCATGTTTGTAGTTGTAGTAAGCCAAGTCTCACAGCCATAAAGCAAGACAGATTTTCAACAAGCGTTAAATATTTTTATTTTCGTCTTCTGGTGAACATGTTTAGCTCTCCAGACTAAGAAACTTCTGGAGAGCAGAAAATAATAATTTAATAATTTTTGAAATATGGGAAAGTAATAAAGTATAAGTATGTTCATATTAGAGTCTTGCACGAATGCACTTAAATAGGCAAATAAGGAATTTGTTTCGTTATTAGCGAAACGATTTGTTACCTTCCTAGTATTTTTAGGATCTAGATTGATCTTGATTACATGATTGAAGAATGTGGATCATATACTTATAGGGTCCAAATTTGAGTTCGATAAGAACATTGATTTGAATTTGGGTTTTTATGGGACCCTTCTAATTTTTTAACTTTATTCTTTTCTCATTACTACTAAGACAGGAAAGTTAGATGCAACCCGGAGGAGCGTGAAGACTATTACATCTTTTTATTTGCTTTTACAAAATTTATATGAAAAAAAAACACTAATATTATACTATACAGAAATTAGAAAAACAAGGAAGAAAAAACGAAAGATAATTGACTTTTACTAAATGTTAATGTGAGTATCTGCGTGTCAGAAACAATTTGATTTGAATTATTTTTCTTGTGTCTTAGTTTTACGTAATTTGTTTTTCCTCTCTCTTGTCAGACAATTTAATGCTTCAATAAGCCTAAGTTTGATTGTTTGGTGCTAATGATTGTTTGGTCTGAGAATCATATAAACTTCTCTCTATCATCTCATCCATCCATGGCTTTCGAAAGAATTCATTCTTTGAGCTCAATTTTATTAAACTACTTTATGCTTCTTGTGGTTCCTTGTGTATCCTTTATCATATTTCTTCAATTGCTCCATAGCATATCCACCATTAAGTTTTATTTTTATGCTTATCTTTCTTTATTGGAATTTTTCCATTATGGTTTATCTTCAATATGCACATCCTTTCTTCTCCTCCTTAGTGGTAATTTTCTTTTTATGAAAGTATAGTAGTACGTATTGCTCATGTTCCATCCTTATGCTCATCTTTATGGTCTTCCATAGTGTTCTAATTTCAATATGCACCTCTACAAGTTCTTCATCATCTTCAGTTTCATCATTCCCATTTTGTTTTCATACTCCTTTCTTATTGTTCTACTTTATGTTCTTTTCTTTAGCATGTACCTCCTTTAAGTTTCCGCCAATAAAACTCCAGCATAAAGTTCATGACATCCTGATCTTTCTACTACTACTTTTACACCATCTCTTGATGGTTATTTCTTCGTTCATCTTGTTCTCGCTTCTTTGCTTTTTCATTATACCTCAAGATGTCCTTCTTTGTCTTCGTTTATGTTTCTCATTCTTTTCCCCGTATATGTCCTTCGTTTTATCCTTGTGCTTTGCTGGCTGTTGTCATTTTAATTCTTTGCTTTTTATTGTTTTTTTTTTTTTTTGTTTTCGTTGTTGTCGTTCGTCCGTCCCTGCTCTTTCAATTTACTTTTCTTTGACTTTGGCTTTGGCTTTATATTTGTTAGTATTTATTTATTTTCTTTTCCGTCGTCGTAACTTCTCGCTTTCGATGTTTGATGCTTGATGATTTTTGGTTTTCCTTTATTTATTTTGTTTTCCTTTTCTTATTTTTGTTTTATATTTTTTTTTTTTTTTTTTTTTGCTTGATTAAAATTCAATAGGATTAAAGCGAATTTATTTGCAATGAAATGATTTTCTGCTTTTTTTGCTTTGACTTTTGCTTTCCCTGCTCACTCACTCACTCACTGGCTCACGTACTCTCGGTGTTTTGTTGTTTATTTATGACTTTCATTTCGGCCACACTGCCCTTGATTTTCCCTTCTGTACTTTAGTAATTGTAGTTCTCCTTGACAGAGATTTCCTTTTTTTCTTGTCTTCTTACATTTTCCTTTGGTCGCCACAGACACTCGATTTTTGTTTCATTTTACTTTTCAGTTTCAGTTGCTATGTCACATTTTCTTTATATGTTACATATTTATGTAAGTATGTGTACATTTCTGTATCTGTGTGTGAATGTGTGATGTATATGTACATTGTGTGTGTCAAGTAAATATTTTTACATCTTCGCAGTACTTAGACTTGATGCTCCTACAGTGCGTATGCGTAATTTAACTTATTCTCCGGCTGTAATTACCATGCGACAGTATAAAAAATATAATAAAAGAAAAACGAAGAAATTGAAGAGAAAGCAACAAGAACAATAAGAACATCATACTGTCTGACTGTGCCTGTGACTGACTTAATGAATAAATAAATGAAGGACTGAATGAATGAGTGTCTGAGTGACTGAGCGACTGAGTGAGTAAGTAAGTAAGTGACTGTTACCTGCTGCTTGTGACTACATGGGTGGAGGATGCTGATATATGGAATTCGTGTTCCGTAAAACTTACACTTACACAGTACGAGGTGCGTTGTTTGTTTAAAAAGATTTCTTCGTAATAAATTAATTTCAAAATAATTGTAGAGTTCTTTGTATAGTATTTGTGTAGAAGTGAAGTGCGTGAGTTTTCACACGCAATAAGCCTCATTAAGCCCAAGTCACAGCCAAAATTGAATAAAAACAAAAAAATAAAAATAAATCTTAGGCACGAGTTCGAAATACAAGTAGATAGAGAGTGTGAGAGAGAGAGAGAGAGTGAGAGAAAGAGTAATGAAGAAAACAAATTGTTTCCAACAAAACCAATAGCATAGAATATAATAGATAGAAAATGGTAAAAATGAAAATAGAATAAACTGAAGATAAAAAGACTTGGACTAACTTTATCTAAGAAATTAAACAAGAAGAAAGTTTAAGTAGAAGATCATCAAAGAATGTTAAAGGCACATAAGTACAATAGATACATAAGTACAACAAGAGTTTTTATTCAAGGTAAATAAATATTGTAGATAGATGGATACAACAGAAGGGTTATTTATCAGGTTTGGTAATAAACTTTAGAAAATCAATGCTGTAAGATATAACATTTTATTTAATTTCTTATTTATCTTTCTATGCAAACTTTCCATTATCCAGTTAGTTATGAGTACTTGATGCTAATGAGTATCTTCTGAAAGCTCCTTCATGACACCTTTAAAGGTTTCACGTTATGTTGGTCCTCTTGTTGGTAAAGATTTAATCTTGGACAACACATAAGAGTGAAGAATTTGGTGAAATAATTTGGAAATTTATACTTGGCTAGAAATATCTTGACAAATAATGCAATATGAAGTATTTATGGCTATAGAATCACGAGACGATATTCTACAGTTTTCGAAGATCTGATCAGATAACCAATATTTATACTCTTAAAAGATAAACGCCTATGCTAAACGTCAGAAAATCTTTACTGTATCTTGGAAGAAGGTCGGTCATATTGTCATATGCAACAAAAATTAATAGGCTTTATTCTGATGCAAGGCAGTGGGTGTGAAAAAATGTTTAGGCACTTCAGCAGCCCCATATCAGACAAACTTTAAAATTTGGTGGTTGAAGCCTCATACTATAGAGCTGTATGACTGCTGATGGTATTGGAGAAGTTTTCAAAGCTGGAGGGCGTATGAATGCGAATCAATATGTGGCAATATTGAACAATGCATTACAAAAGAGTGTAAAAAATTGTCAAAAGGAGCATTCGGACGTTATTTTTCAACACGATAACCACCCGAAGCACACATCTAGGAAGGCTCGATTGGCCACCTCAATCTCCTGATCTGAACCCAATTTAATACCTCTGAATTGAAGTGAAATATGACCAACGAACATGCATCTTTACCTGAATTATAGTCCAAACCGCCTGCGCATATATTGATCCAAATGTTTGTCTTAACCTCGAATCAAAGCAGTTTTGACAGCCAAAGGAGGCCACACTAAATTTTACGATGTATTTGATCCACTGATTATGTGACAATACGTCACAAACAGTACTTTCCTGGATCAAAAAGTTGAGTCACTGTATATTTTGTTTGGAACGCCTTCATTGATAATATCTCTAAAAAGGATTGACTGATTTCGATGAATTTGTTTTTGTTCGTCTCGACATCGAGAAGTTTCCTCGTTCCCGTCAGCAAGTTAAGAAATATCACTCTATAATACTTTTATATTAAATTTTTTTGTTTCAGTTACACATTTGTTACTACATATAAACTATCACAAACTTATCCAATCAGTGAAAACTAAAGATATCATCACGACATGTACACTTTATAACCAACGCCATCACTACAACTTTACCAGAAAAGAGCAGTTTGTGGGGCTTCCATAGACTTTTGACAAAACGAAGTCTGTCGGGGCAACTAGTCTAAACATATATTGTATAAATGAAATTGTATGTCTATAAAGACGGGTTACACATACACTCACTGTTTGTCTATTGAAAATTGGTTATCTTTTTCTTTTTTTATATAATTCAAAACATAACTGTAGGTATTATAACATTTATAAATAGGAAAGAGCTTAAATGATTTTACAGTTGCATATTTAGATTTATTAATGTTTTTCTTTGCCTATATTGAAAAATTGAATTTGAATAGGAACAGAGGCGATAACTTTAGTTTATGATTAATCATCCTTGGTGAAGACCATGGGGAAGCTCTTATTTCGGAAGAAAGTAGCAAAATATTAACTTGAAGGAAAGACAATCATAAAATCAACAAAATGCAAAACTTTTGTAGCAAACTTTCTTGAAAATCCAGTTAAGCCATGTGAAGATCTAGGAATTCTTCAAAATCATACTCCTCAGCATCCAAAACTCGCTGAATTTGCAACTAAATGCAAGTCTTGATAAATAATACTGTGTAAAATAACACCACATACTATGTGAATAGCAAATAGTATCAAAATTTGAATGGACCTGACTTCAGCTTCTATGTAACATAAAGAATAATTTCATTTGAGACGTCACCATAGCTGCAAAGGAGTTGTAATGATATGGGATGCAATTTCATACGTATGGAACGCACAATCTTTAATTTGTGTCATCTAAAATGAACGCAACACATTACAAAAGCCTGCTCACAATAATGCCCCACACATAACGCTTGTGTGGTAAAAACCTGGATTAATAATGAAAACATAACCTTATTGGAGCGACTTTCTTAATCTACTGATTTCAATGTATAAGAGAATGTGTGCGGATTGTTTAGAAGGCAGACAGTTTCCAAATATAGGTTCATTGACAGACGCCATTAACAGCGCCTGGAGCGAAATATCCTTAAACCTCATAAAATCTCAATATGATTATTTTCCTAACCAAATGGCAGCAAAGGCTTTATTAATTAAGCTTTACACATTATACCGGCTAATCATGACCATTTACAAGTTATGATACGTCAAAGTAACATCTTTATACATTTATGTATGACCCCTATGGATTCCGAAACTGCATTTTAAGAAAAACATTACAAATGTGTAAAATGATCAATTTTCTCCAAGTTTCTTAAAAGTTTTCCTTTTTCTTTTTCTTGAATCATAAATTATCATCATTATTATGTACGTACCCTTTGAAAAAGTTGCAACATATGCAACATGCTTAATATTCATTCTTTTTATTAGATGCTCCAAACCATTGTTGCTACGCAAATGTCGCCAAAGACATTATAAACATTGTTTTTGGGGGTGTGCAACATTATGTTGCCGCTGCCTATGTCTAATGACTATGGCAACAAAATATTTCTATTTTAGTTTCAGCAACAAATTGTTAAGTTGCTTGCTTGCTTGAATGTGGTGAATAAATCGATAAGAGCATTCGGTCGATCTGCAGCCAGAAGCATGTTGTTGAAACAAGAGAATATGAATAGTTCAACAATTTTTCTACTAGTACATTATTATTCTTATTAGTCTTATTTTTGTTTTTTTTTTGTAATTGTAATTATGTGGTAAACAAAGAATTATGACATCTTTTACTACTATATTATCCACTAAAGAATACAATGGGGAGAAGTCAATGGGTATAGAAACAAGTGTATGTTTTTATAAGCGTGCAAACTTAAGATTTTTTAAACATTGGGTGTACATTGATTTAGAATTCTTGAATTACTATACCATCGCATCTAAACAGTGTTCCTGTGATGTTTGGTGCGGATCGGACAGTGTTATTAGTATGTGACTAGGAACAAAATTTAAGAAATAATCATTTTTTATTGTTTTTGTTTGTTTTTCGATATAGAAAATTGTAAACCTCACTGAAAGAGCATTCTCCCTATTTATGTGCATATGTATAGTTCTTCTGTACAAGCATCAATCTCTTTAGAATTTTACATTAACTACACTTTTTTTACTTAGCACAAATGATTAGTAAAGACACTTACAGAATATGAGCAAATCTAAAACGACGACGTTGCAGAATGGAATGGTTTATGTATGTATAATCCGGACAACAAGTGAATGGTGATGGTGTTGATTATATTCTATATATGTGTGTATATAAATTGCTTGAATATTTGTACAATTTGTTCTGAAAACAAAAATACACAAATGAAAATAAGTTACATGCCTTTTGAAATACACAAATTACTAATGAACGAATGAAGGAATAAAAAGATATAGAAATCACTTCAATTGCTTAACATGAAGATGCTACATTTTCCGTTTATCTGTTGCTTTCATGTTGGAAAAGTTGAAAAGCTACAAATGAAATAAAAAAAGCAAAAAAAGAAGAAAAATGCAAAAATGGAAATGGAAATGTTTTATTAAATTATTAGATTTACATATTTCACTATCCGTGTGAATTTTCTTACTTTATAATTTAGAAATTTTCAGAAGCAGCGACACAGAGCAGCAACAAATTTGCATACATGCAAATGCAAAGCACACGAAATGTACCCTACACACACACATTAAGTCTTAATGGTCATGAGAAACAGAATAAATATGGTAACATATTAAAGGTGTTGATATCTGAACTTACATCACAGATCATAAAGCCACCTAACCTATTACTTCGGTCTGTTGTAATACATATTCATGACTAAACCATTTGGAGCTCATTACTAAGCGCATATAGTTCTTAATTTCTAATTGGCATAAGTTCTAAAGACCTTCTAGAAAGTTGAGTCCCAAATACCATTCTCTGTATTCAGATAGATTTGGACATTTACAGAAGAGATGCAGGATTGTTTCCGCTTTCTAGCATGACTATTTATTAAACAGTGTTGTCAGTTCAGTTTCTTTTCAAGTTAAGTCAAATTTATCTCAGTTTATTTCTTTGAATAATCCAAAATATCAGTTTTAGATACTTAAACAGATGAATCTCATTGATTTACATACACATGTGTTATTTGTGATATACAATAGTTGAATAAATACCAGGCCTCTTACTAAAATTTATAATTCTAAAACATATATGTAGAGTGTTATATCTTTAGTCAAACTGTTATAAATTTCATAATATCTTCGCTTATTTTTGCATTACGCATCAACAGATTGCTGCTTAAGATACAAGCGAACAATCAAACGAACGTGCGAACGACGAATGTATAAACGATGGAATGAACTCAATAAAAAGATAGAAAAAGAGCAAAGAAGAAGAAAACAAAATATTATAAGATACATTTTTATCTATATATTTGTATGAATACATTCTATGTGTATAAAACACGTGTGTGTATATGAGTATTTGCATATACTCGTATGCATTGCTCTCCTTACTAGTGTAAATATGCTAACGTTGACAGTTTATAAATTTGTTGTAATAACAAAATAAAATAAATAAATAAATAAAAACCAACAGCATCATTATCATCATCATCATCATCGTTATAAGGAGATAGATATGCGTATATACAATATATGTATGTTCATATGTATGTTAGTAGCACTTAACGAGGTATGACTATAAAATAATGAGACTGATGATTTTACAGAAGAACAACCCATGCGCCATAGATGTGCAATTCACATTTATGTAGCGTGAAACCTTCTTTTTCGATTTCCATTAGTACATATTGTATGTAATTGTGTAGACGCTTCCCATTTATAAGATAGAGTAACGATAGTTGTAAAGCTTCATAAGAAAATTATGTTTTATTGGAAAAATTACAAGCAAATGACAATGAATGTTCCATGGGTTTGGTTAATCTATTTTTGTGAGCCATAAGTTGCTCGAAAAAAAGTTGATCTTATCTTCAACAGTAGCCAGGTTGAGATCACAATGTAGGGTGGTGTCAAGAATATACCATTCGCAGCCAGTAAGTAAGCGCAAGGCTTTGTTTTGCAGAATTTGGACCCGTTTGCACAACGATTTGTTAGTACACAGTTCGCGTTGTTGGGTGGCATTAGTTTGATAGCCAGTAAAGCTTTCCTAATCCTGGCCTACAGGTTCCAACTGCTGCGGTGATATGCTCCCTTAATGTGAACCTTTTGTCGAGGAGTAGCTCAAGGTAACTCGCATTGGTGCATTGACACATCGCTGTGCTGCCAAGATGAATGGCCGGTATCGTTCCTCGCTTTGAGGTAAAGCATACATTGGTACATTTGTCCCCATTTAGTTTTATGTTTCATCTTCTGGCCCATTCTTCAAAGGTGTGAAGGTATTCCTGCAGACCGTCTGCAGCCTCGTATTCGCAACTTGTAGACTAAAAAACGCTTGTATCATCGGCGAAGAAGCATTTTCTCTGATGTGATGCGAAATAATTGAAAGTAGGGTGCCGAGATCACTAATTTTATCTTGGACAACAGACCGGTATGCCAAACACGGTCAAATGCATGTTGCACATCGATAAATATTGCGTTGCAGCACTTTTTTGCGTCGAAGGCCTCAAGAATGTGGTTAACCAGACTTGCCAGGCTTATTTAAGTGGTTGAATATAGTCAAGAAGATATTGTAGAGAATGCAAACATAAGTTTAGCTATACCCCAATGGAATCAAATTCAATCTGACCATCAGTTAACTATACGTGTGAGATTAATGATATTGTAGAAATTTACAAAGGATATCTTAGTCAAGCATATCATCACAGGGTACACAGGTCTATATTGACCTTATTCACCTAACCTGATACCATATGACTGACTGTAATCAATGTACAATATTTGTCATGATAGAATTTGCATTGAAAGAAACAAGAACCATTGAAATTGTGAAGAAGACTTTCAAGACTATTACGAATGAGAAAGTTGAATGAATCATTTTTGTCTCATTATGTTATAGCCACACCTTGTATAGTACACATTATAGTACATTAGATTTTCAATTTTCTTCATCACCATAGTTTTTATTTTTCTATTTTATACTCGTTAGCACAGGTACACAAACACATTCAGATGCACGACATACACATACGAAAACATAACAAGTATTCCGCTATCGTGAAATCATTCACCAGTAGTTGATGGTAATGTTTTTGTTGGTAGTATAAAGTTGCAGTGCTTTTGAGGTGTTTCAACAATGTTCATGTAGTATTGTACTTCAGACATGTTCTTAGTAAAGTTTTTACTATTGTGTTTTATTGTTGTTTAGGGGGGAGGGGGGACATGGTTTACTCAAAACAAAAACAAGAACACAATGATGATGACATGGTGATGATCATGAAGAAAGATGAAGTCATTGCAACATTTCCAATTTATTTTCCTTTGATGGCATCATACACACACACACACACACACACACACATATATATAGAAAGAGAGAAGATACACATGGAAGGAAGAAAGTTGTTGCTTCGAATTACAAGCATATTTTCATTTTTCGATTTTTCTTTTTCCTTTCGCGTTTGCTGATGTACTACATGCAACAGCTGCTACTTTTGTTGCTGTTGCTGCTACTGCAGAAAATTGTTGCTATGAAGAGGAAGGCAGCCAGGCGAAAACACGGACTAACAGACACACGGACAGACAGACAGGTTGCCATTGGCATTTTGGCGTATGTTCAACTTCAATTTCGTATACAAAGTCTTAGAGCAAGCAATGGCATCAGCAACAGCAACAATAAGAGCAACAATAACAACATGAATCTTAGTTGATCAACTTGTCAGTTTTATGTTTTCTCCGTTTTTCGAATTATTTTATGGTTATTCGCATCGTTGTTGTTGTTCTTGAAAATTGTGTCCTTCAAAAGTGCGTTGGCATATGCTTGGATGACTCTTGTACAATAATACAATATATGTTATGTATTTTCTGTATTTTCTGTATTATTTAATATCATTATCTTTTGACATATGTACAAAGTATACTAAATTAAATGGAAATCCAATTCAAAATTGGAAAGATAGTATCACAAGACAATATAATGTTCACACACATGTTCACCCAAATTTGTGAAGATTCCAAATCCAAAAACATTTAACATCTTTTTGCTGATATGTGCTTTTATGTGAGTGAATGTTCAGTTTATTTGTGCTGCACACCAACATCATGATGATACATACATAAATTGATTTGATTATATAATTTATATACACAACATTTTATGTACTATGTGTATATTTTCTTTTCAATTTCCATTTTTAAATGAAAAAGAAGAATTGAATAAATGTGAATAAAATTCAAGAAAAAATACGTGTGAATTTTAAGTAATTTATTTTAGATTTTAATGCAATTCAAAAACCAAATGGAAGTCCTTTAAATACTCGTATACATATATATGATATTTAAATGCATACAAATCATTAAATGCATCACATGTATATGTATGCACTTGCATTCTATCGGATGCAAATTAAAATAAAAATTTATTTGGTTAATGGAAAATTATAAATTCAATTTCAACATTTTTCTATTTACTTGCTCTTCTTTTTATTCTAATACTATTGCTGACCCGGCAAACTTTGTTTTGCATTTAAAAAACTTTTGTGAATTTGTTAGTAACTTTGTTCCCCCCGAATGTAAATAGTATAAGAATTGAATAATTATAGAGGACTAATTTTAATTATTCTATAATTACTGTGGCCTGATCGTTGCGTGGTGTCAGAATTGTTCTTTCGCATAGTCATGAATTTGTTTGGTTTATCAATGATGTTGTGTCACCATACACAGATGAAATAAGGTCCTGTAGTGATGAAACCGTATTACATAAGAGTTCTGATGGTTTAGTGTTTTCAAAAAATGTAGGCCTAGCTCTCCCCAAGCTTGAACAGACATCTAGGATGTGGTCGACGGAGACCGTGGCTCCGCATGTACAGAGTTGTGGCGATGCGCCGATGTGAAGGTGTTGATGCGTGAGCTGAGCATGTACGATACGTAGGCGGACAAACATAGACCACCGTTGTTTTGATGTTTTTGATGGAAAATGGATGCCAGTGCACGTAGGATTGTAGTTCGTATACCGATGTTGGAATCCTTCCCAGTTTGCCAAAGACTTTGTGCGAATAACTTTCGTAAGATGTCTTTTCATGTCTTTGTCGTCCATGGGGTCGATCAATATATAAGGTGCCGATAGCACGTAGCGGGTAGCTTTGTCATTGCCAATTATATCTTGGTGACTGCAACAAAATTTTGTCTTTGTTTTGTATGCATAAGCTGCGGATATCGACTATTATTCTGTTTACACAATTTATATTCTGTATCGTTGTAATGGTTGACAAACTGTCTTTGCAGACTACGTACCATCCCCTATTTGCGTGGGCGACGGTACAGGCTTTCAAAACGGCAAGCACTTTAGCAGTGAATACAGAGCAGTGTTCGGGAAGTAATCCTCCCAATTTAATTTGATCATTGTCATCAACAACTGCAAATGCAGTGTTGGTGCTATTTTTGGAATCGTCTGTTTGAGTCCATTTTTGGTCAGAAAGTTTTGCATATTCTTCCAGGAACAGTTGAGCGTAAAACTCACTGCATGTGTGCCTTTTTTTGTATTGCCGCAGCTTTAAATTCAATGAAGAGTTAGTAGTAACCATGGTGGAGAGATGAACTTACTCTTCTTAGCTTGCGAAGAAAGTGGGATACTGAGTTTGCTTGCACAGCAGAGCACAGTGACGAATTGCTGATACCACTTTATATTTTCTTTTAGCATTCATTGCCTTCGTGGAATTTTTATAAAACGAGAGATGCAATGTGTTATTAAATTTCGGTAACAGTTGAAGTGTGGCTTCGAAAAATCTATCCTTTATGGTTAGAAGGCCAGCTACCGCTAGTACACACAAAATAGGCGAGGTTGGGTAGGCATTGAGAGATCGTCGAAACGCTGTGTGGTATGGCACTTTTACTTGATTTAGTCCGTGGATTGGTAGTCCTTAGTCAAACTTGGAGAGGATAAGTGCGTTTGTGATATGTTCCGTCACCAATTGTTAGTAAAAAATCAGAACATATTTGTGCAATAGACTCGAGACATGCTTTATTTTCATAAGCCCTCATTCCTCGAGGTATTACTGGTAATGTCTGTCTAAAATCACCACAGAATATCATTGTGACACCATTCGTGGGCCGATTGTCTTGTCTTATATCTCGCAATGTTCTGTCCACCGCTTCAACTTTTTTACGGTTTGCCATTGTGCACTCATCTAATATTATTAAACGTAAAACCTTTGCTTTGTCAGTGTTTCTAGAAATGATGCAAACTGGACTTCCGTATCGTCCAAGTTAATTGGTATTTTAAACATTGTATAAGCAGTTTTCTCTCTAGGTAACAATGTAGCTGCTGGAAAGTTAGTTTAAAGGAATATACATAAATTTTATTTTTTGTGTAAAAAAATAGATAATCACATAGGCAGAATGCATTTTCATGATAATGTTGTACGGAGTCATACCACAACACAAGATCCGCACGACAGCATGACTCGGTATGAGGTGTTTCTAAGCAACTTTACAATGCTCACAATGTTTGCAATGTTTATACTGTGCACTCTATTAGTATCCTAGGCTTGCTGTTCAATTTCCTCTTACTAAAATCACACTTTCTGCACAATTTCTGATGACATCGAAATCAAATAGATACATACGTATGTCATACACACAGTTGCGAACAAATAGTGTCATACCGATTCATAGCAGAAGACACTAGACGACAGTGCCTTTTTTTATTAGTGTTGTACCGGGTCATACCATAATGCACGACTCACACTACAGCAAAAATTTCTGTCAATGACTGACTCTAAAAAAAACTCACGTTTTAAAAGAGCACGTGTCTCCGTGTCATGGTGTGCGCAGTGTTAATGCGGGCTGTTAACACTACTTAGTGTTTTGTCTCGTGCAATACTCTAGTGTGAAGTGTTCTTTGAAGTGAGAAAATGTTGTAGTATGTAAATTATAAATTTAATAATATTTTGTGAATCAATTTTGATGAAATCAAGTTCATCCCGTGCGCCAAAGAAAGCTTCTTGTATTTCTTGATACTTGAATAAAAAAAAAAAAAAAAACTTTCAAAGTCTACGATTTTATTATATGTATAGAAGATATATCCTTGATTTGATAAGCTGCTATTAATTTACATATATTGCAATTTCTATGTCTGAATAAAAATGGAAAGATATAATTATTTTTAATTTAATCAAATTGAATTAAATTCCTGTCATTATTCTACGTACGTGTATAAGTTAAGTCCTTGACTGACGTCGTAATATAACAGTAATAATAATATAATAATGTTAAAGGTCATGACTGCGACAATTTCTCCTTTGCGGTGACTTAAGACTTAAGATTTCATCCATTATCCATTCAAGTTACAACAGCGTCTTCTTGTAATTCTAATGATTTAATCATTTAAACTGCACACGCACAACTGAGTCTTTTGTATACAAAACCAATTCCCAGTAATATACCCAATCTCAACACCAACTCAAACTCGAACCCCATTCACATTTCCGTTTCCAACCCCAACCCGCACTTAACCAAAAGCAATAACTTAGTGTGGTGTATGGACATCATCATCATCATCATCATCATCATATTGCTGTATTCTCGTTGTTGTGTAATTGCATTCCAAGCGTGTAATTAGCTGAATGTCGCTATGGGAATGAAACCAAGTACCGTGAATTATACTATGGTGATATACATACATACATACATATACAATACAAAGACAGGGGAAAAGTATTACATTATTACAGCATGATATCCTAATCGAGTTGATCTCATCAGCAAAAGGCAACAAATGATATTATTATTTTTTTTTAAATTAAAATGCTCTCCAAATAAATTGAAAAATGCAATAGAAAATGACACTTAATACTAAATGAAAAAGGAAACACTTTGTGACTGGGAAAGGGAAAATGATGAGAAAGGAAAGCAAAGGAAAGGAAAGGAAAGGAAGAGAAAGAGAAAGGCAAAAATTGATTTTATTATATGACCAAGAATTATGCAGTAGTTGTACATGGAGTTATGCAGGTTATACTACTACTATTACTATACTCACTTAACTCAGCTAAGTTAAATTAAAATTCAATTCAATTTGTATGACAACATGCAAATGTCATGCAATGCACAGGAATTCATGATTATGAAGAGAATCATAGAATATAGAAAAAGAGACATTTGTATAGTCATCCTTCTTTGGATGGATGGATGGATGGATTAATGGATTAGCATTAAGTATGAATATGGATTCTGGTCTCATTTTAAATTTAATTTTGTACATGTATGTATTGTTTGTTGATTGCTCTTGCTTAAAGTTTTGAGTTAAACGCAAGCATTCGTCTGCTGTACGAGTGTAGATAATTCAGATAAAAAACACCACAACATTGACACGTGTGAGGTCAATTAATTGAAAATTTTATTTAATATATTTACACAATTTTATCTTGTATCTTGCATATTCTATGTATTTATTATGAAGTATAGTATCAAGTATTGATCAAGGAATATATCAAAAGCAAATACATATTTTCGAAATTAAAGATTATGAATATATGTATATATATATATATGGTACAATATAAAACATACGAATGTATGTATGTATCTATAGTAAAGCATTATAGCCAAAAACATTGAGTAATAAATAAATAGGTGATTAAGTTACAAATTCATAATCTTTGTATATTGTATATAGTTGTTGTAGTAGGTATATACATATGTACAAAATAAATCTCTATAGTTAGCTATCATGTCTGTGCACACGTTACGTATGAGTGATTTTAATTGGGGCCGCTTTAATGCATAATTTAGAATGTCGCTGCATATTTTCAATATACTCATACAACATACATATAAAATATCTACATATCTTAGAAATATATAAATACACATATATGTATGTAGAATATAATTTTTTATACTTGTATGTACATGGTTTGCTTGAAAAGTTATTGGCCTAAAATCAAACTTCAAAAGCTCAATTGTCTTGTTTTAGAAGTCAACAATCATTCCTCGCATCAATAATTGTTATCTATCAAAATTTGTTTAGAAAAAACTATTTACAGTATACTATAATATCTTGAGATGCAATTCTGTTAATGTGACTCGTTCTTCAATATGCCCAATGCATGAATGAAGATCTTTTCATTAGTTTTGCTAACAAATCTTCACCCAAACTTAAATAAAATACACAAAATTTGAATAAAAAAAAAATTTAATCATTAATACACAATATTCTTAAACTACTGTTTTAGGAAGTGAAGATGAGTTCATGCTATTAGGAACTCATTCCAAACTTTATAGAAGTGTATTTATAAAAATTATATTATTTTTATTTTTTATTAGAGCACGTTGCTATGCCCCTGACGTTAGAGCCACACAATTCTGGTCAAGGTTCTAAATGGTGATTGAAAATCGTGTTGCACTGCGTTCTGTGCCATGAGATATTGTGTATTATATACAATACTTTTTGCACACGACATTTTTTGTTTGATTACCTGGCGCATAAATAATCAAATTTGAAGGTTTTCCAAACAAATTTGTAGGTTGACCAACACGGGAACAGGCAACATACAATTGGCTATGCAAGAAACATGGGTTTTCAAGATTAATCCTTTAGACACTTAAATTTCGGCAGCAAAGCATAAAAACATAAAAGTGAACAAAAAACATAATACTAAAAAAAGTATATTTACCTTTACAAAAAAAAAAGTAAAGTAAAGTATGCAAGTCGATGCATTGGGACTCATTTATTCTTAAAATAAAAAAAAAAAAAATTATTAAAATCTGTTCAGTATATTTTGTAAAGTAAAAATCTGTCTGTATCTACAAGACTACCCTACCTACCGAGTCCAAATGTAGCTAATAACCACCCACTTGATCTCATAAGTACAATCAAAAAAATTACATCAAAATCGGCAAAGAAGTTAAAACTAAAAGTTAACAATAATATGAGCTAGCCATGGCCTTAACATCATGACTATTGTAAGTGTAATTGAAATGAAATCTTTTGATAATTTTTTTTGTAATATTCCTCTGTTAATGACTTGATGAATTCAAACTTCAATTTCACAAATCATTTATTGGATCTCCATAAGCAATTAATATCATTTTGTCTTCTTGGTATCCATTGAAAGGTGATTCTTTGTTGTACTTAGTTATATTGTAATATGTTCATGGATTATGAATTCATCATACTCAAGGACACGGAAAACTAATAAGACTATCCTCGTTTATCTATTGACTGTTTCGTATAAAGAAGAGTTCCAATTAGTGTTTAAATATTTCATAAACGAATATTTTATGTCATTTTATTTTTATATTTATTTATTTTTTTTTTTTTTTTGCTATTGCCGTCGTTGCTGTTTTGTTTCATATTCATTTTTATTTTGTTTTTATAAAATTATTTCTTCCAATTTGCGCAAAAGAGCGGCGACAACAACAACAACAACAAAATACAATATTAAACAAAAAATTATGAATGCCATATTTTTTTTATTTATTTTTATTTTGATATTCTTTCTATTATTAATTCAATAATAAAATGTTAAAGAAGATTTTTATTTGAAAATTAAATGAAAATTAAAAACGAAATCGAAAAATCGAAATTTTAACAATTTTCTGCAAGAAATTCATAATTTAAATTAAAATTTGTTTGAAAGAAATTTCACCCACGACCGAGATTTCTTTGTTTGTTTTCTTTTTCCAACATATACTTTGTGCTAATGATTGAGTGAATTGAGTGACTAAGTGACTAACTGACTGTCTGATTAAGTGAATGAGTGACTAAGTGAATGACGGTGAATTACTTGGCGTGGTCGTTTTGATTTAGAATAGAAAAATATCCATAAAAGATAATTGCATTTTATTAATAGTCTTCAGTGAGAAGGACAACAAAATGTGAGGACAAATGACACATCTACGAGTTTTTTTTTTTTTAATGGGAAAAATGTCTTTCCAAAATTCTTAAAATTTCTGTTGCCTATAATAGAACTGTAGTGGATAAGATAAGGGAAAGGGCGGCCGCAAGAGGGCCTATTGTGACAAACCCCGTCACATTCTGATATTCATCAAGATCCCCTTCGCAGACAAATCTGCAATTTTAACTGATTCCAAATACTGGTTTCCAAGGTGACAGCCATCGTCGAACTCCAAGGCAGTCCGCAGAATGGCTCTGGTCCAGTGAGGACTTTAGCAGATCCTTTTCTGGCGAGTTCATCTGCCTCTTTATTTCCAATATATCCACTATGTCTAGGCACCCAGATTTAGTTTACATGATAGCTTGATGCCAGTCTTTTGAGTAGCATCAAGCAATCCCAAACCAATTTCGAGTCGAACTCGAAAGCATTGGCGATTATAACGCGGCCTTGTTATTGAGGTATATTTCTATTGCATGGATTTCTGAGTCTTTTAAAGTTTTTCCTGTAGACATCTGTTCCAACGCCAGTGTCTGTTTTAGAACCATCTGCATACCACACATGGGAGTCACAGATAAGCTTGGGTCTTGTCTGTTCCCACCTATGTCTGTCTGGATAACTAACAACAAAATTTTTTTGAAAATTGAATTTAGTCAGACAGAAGTCACTAATGATGGGCTTGTGAATGCTCAGATTGAGTTCATCTCACAGAAGTGATTGCTCGAGACCTACCGTGTCACTATCATTTACAAAGATGAGTTTTGCTAATAAACAAGTGGATTGGTGGTAGGTTCAGTAAAGTATCGAGGGCATTTATGGGAGCTGACTTCATTGCTCCGGTAACATAGACGCAGGCCAGTCGTTGCACTCTAGCAATTTTCAAATGAGCTGTGCTTTTGTCTAGTTTAGAACACCTGATAGGTAGAATGTAGAGGATAGGATGAAGGATGGGATACACATGTTACTACTCCCTGGAGAGTTTATTGCTTTTAGTTTTAGTGTTCTTCTTGGAACTTACCAGAAGGGAATAGCCTACCGATAGCCTATGCTAACACCAACATAAGCTTCCCTGTCACGATAAGGTGCCAATCTAGCAAAAATACATACATAGTACAATATACATATATATATATACATTTTGAGCATGCACAATTTTTGTTAATAAAAACAACTGCAACAAAATTTAAACCAATATACATGTCAAACCAGCAATAAAATAGAGCGCTCAAAATTATGGCAATTATAATTCATTATATTGTTTATTGGTGTGTTGAAGCATTTGATAATAAATTGAAAATAATATGATTGCACTAGATACATGGGTGGACAAATGCACATGAGCAAATGTAATGAAAACTTTAAAGTTATTATATTTTGTTGTTTTTGTTTAGAAACAAACTCATGAAATAAAATGAAATGAAATGGTCAACTAAGAATAGAAGCAATTTCAAAAGATAAAAACTTAATTGAATAAACACATGCATACAAGAACATGATTACATTTTATTTAATAATACATAGTATCATTGATTTGATATCATTTTACTGTATTATGGACACAAACACATGATCATTGTTCTGATATAGAAAATTAAATAAAATAAATACATAATCATTCTTAAGGATTATTAAATCAATTGTGCATTTAAAATAAGTATATCCCATTATTTCATTAACTAAAGAATATATATATATATATATATATATATATATATAAAATAATATATATATATATATATTTATCATAACTAAAGATAAGTATATACAAATATTTTGTTTTATTAATAAAAGAAATATTTAGCATTGATCAACATTGATTTGATTTTACAATAATTTTAATTAAGAAGAACTAAGACATTGTAGAAGGGGGTAGGGGGGCCTTAGGTAAATGCAACCTCGATATGTCCGATCCGTTTCTATGTTGATTCAGTTAAATGGCGAATCATATGAAATAATTTTCTTGATATTCGTGTCAGTTGATTTATGCCTCACACGTCATAAATAAATTTTCCTTTATGAAAAACGACGACAGCACAACGAACGACGAGAACGAGGAAAACTCTGATGTCAAGCCTTGAGCAATGAAACGACGCCAACTAGTACATAAAAACAAGTGTGTACACATATACATGTAGACTATATAGATAAAAAAAAAAAATTAAAAAAAAAAAAAGATAAAATCATGACTACGTCAATATAATGATCATCATGATTATCATCATCAACGTGATGATGATTTTTATTTTTTCTGTTTATTATTTTAAATGAAACAAAATCTTGAGCGGCACAACAACAAAACAACGATTAAAGTATCTTTATATAAGTAGAATCTCTAATGGAAGTGGATCAAATAAACTATAAAAAAATGAAAAAAAAAAAAAAATCAAAAGTATTCTTTCTGATGACAAAATATTAACATTAATTTATCAAATCATACACAATCTTTCACACCTCAATTTTTGCATATATCATATGGACAATCATACTTGATGACAACTCACTTTGTGATAATTGTCATTCATTTTAAATTAGAATAATTTATAAATTATGATTTTGTTAGAATATCTTAAGAAATTTTCTAATTTATAGATTACGTGAGGTAAGGCTATTTTAATAACCCCGCAAAGACCACATACCAGATAGAGTTAAATACACATGCTAGGGATATTGAAAAATCTCCGATGTTTCACATGTGATACATTGGACTGATTTGATGATTTGGTAAATAATTTTTCTATTCGATGCATTGATGTAAAACAATGAACACATCGAATCATCTTCAGATATTTTTTCTTTATGAGAAAATCACCACAAATTAGTAAACAAGAGCTGGAAATCAACACAATTTGAAGTTATAATTTCTGATAGATTATCAATTTACTTGCGTAGTTCAGTAGGAAGAATCATTGGAATTCTGGAGTGATCTCAAAGTTCAGTTTTCTAAGTTTTATAAAATTGTCTTTAAATACTTGACTATTGTCGCTACTTAAGTACCATTCGAACATATCTAAAATAGTCAATCAGCAAGGTGAACGATTCAGTAAATTTTTATTTCTACAAAGTCTGCCTAAACAGTATTGGTGATTATAGACTTCAAAATTAGTGCTCCACTCAAGTTAATCTTATTTTTGTAATATTTAGACTTTAGTATTAATTGTATATATAACGGTCTGGAATTATAATAAAATATTTCAATAAAAGGTGAATATCAATTTATGGTTACATTTTCTCTGACATTTCGTGACGTTTCGTGTTTGTTGTGCTAAAAAAGCACAAAAGTATTCAATGTTGAAAAACATCGATATTTCT
Organism: Amiota communis; assembly: GCA_037043315.1. Lineage (NCBI taxonomy): Eukaryota > Metazoa > Arthropoda > Insecta > Diptera > Drosophilidae > Amiota > Amiota communis. Next base: position 376,970 of record JBAMAV010001065.1, read on the forward strand.
ATGCGGTGTTTTGAAAAATATTGATGAATGGTTTCGATATTTTATATCGAATGAAAACATCGATCTATTTTTTAAATGGACACTCTTATTACATGCAGAGGTATGTAAAGAGTTTTCAGTGATTTTTTTGAAATTCTTTCAGTTCTACTGCTCAGACCTATGACAACTTTTAGAACAGGAGTAACCCATGAGTATTAAGCATATTCATGTTCTATGCTCCGTTCAAAGCTGTATGTTCTCATAGATTTGGCAATAGACACTACGTGTTTTATACGTATGAGCTATGCTATGAGAGTAAACATTATGATCCTTTTTTTCCAAACTCCATTCCTGCTACTTGGTTTCTTTATTGCGCTCCACATTCGCTCGTGCCGTCGCCATTGCCGGCGGGGCTTAGTTGGCTTAGTTTTTCCAATTGTATTTTGAGTACACTTCGTCTAAAAGACAAAATATATACACGTACTTGCAACACATATCTACATATGTATATACATAATATTATTGTTGCAACAATGTTTTTTTTTTTTTTGCTAAACTAAAGTTTTTCAGACAATTTAATCAAGAATTTTCTGAATTTTACACAATTTTTTTAAGCTAAGTTTTTCTTACATTTTTTGTTTTTATAAAACGTAATGCAATCATTCAATAGAATACTATGACAATTTCGATAAGGTTTACCAAAACAACCATAGACCACGAAATCACTTAACTCCCCTTACTTTTTTAAACAAGTTTAGCATAATTTTAAAGTGATTAGTTTCCTTATTCTAAAATCTAAATCACTAGATCATTGGTTCCCAAAGTGGGGGATATCGCCCCTTTGTGGGCTCTGGAGGCAGTAGAAGGCTCAGACAAAAAATTAGGTGGTGTTAAAGCAACAGTAACATTATGAGGGCACCAGAATTTTTTTAATTGCGAAGTAGACTGTTGGCAAAAAAAGTTTGGCAAAATTCTATTTAAAATCGTAGCTAGGTAAACGTGCTCACTATCCAGGAAGCTATTGCTCGATAAGCCTTCTCTGCAGTTTCTCAAATCTACTCAATATTCAAATACTTAAATGGAAAATAATAATAAGTATACTTCCATCTTCAAAGTACGGTTTGTATTCATTCGCTCAACAAACTAAAGGAGTTTGTGGGTGTTTAAGCCGTCTTTGACACTGTCTAGCAGATTCACAAACTCAAAAACATTGCTGTCCATTTGTATCTAATAAAAATCATCAACAGCTTTCTAATTGATTTGGGTTGAGATGGACAAAGTTAAGTCCAATACAAAATGGATCACAGCCGGCATTCCTCAGGGATCTGTATTAGGAACAACGCCCATGACATTCCTTTCCCTGAATTTTTATGCGCTTCACTAAGTCCATGTCCTTGTATAGCTTATGCAGCTCGCTGTTCCATCGAATACGGTACACACCGTCTACGCAGAGAGGACCGAAGATTTTACGGAGTATTTTTCTCTCGAACGTTCTCAATGCATTCTCATCGCTGTTGGTCAACGTCCATACTGCTGTGCAATATGATTATGCCTTGTAGAGCGTGAGTTTGGTTTATCGAGAGAGGGCTCTGCTTTTCAACTGCCTACTGAGCCCAATGTTGGCAATTGGCAAGAGTGATCCTCCACTTGATCTCTAGGCTGACGTCGTTCTTGTTGTTGATGCTGGTGCCAAGATAGGTAAAGCACTTCAACACTTCAAAAGTGCGGTCGTCAACAGTGACGTTTTGTCCAAGACGCGAAGACGCCTTGTTTGTTGACAGAAGATAATTTGTCTAATACGACATTAGATAAAATAAACAAAACAACAAGAATACTATATCCGTTAATAAATAGGAAGTCTAAATTGTCTAAATTGTAATTGTGTTAAAAATAAATTAACAATATTTATTTATTTTATAATGCTCGATAATCTGGGCTAATTGGGCTATTGGTCACCAAAACAAATTATTAAAAATGATTCTAACCGGTCGATTCTCGTTATTAGAAATGTTATGATAAAATTAAAGTTAACAGTGTGCACAAATATTTAACATTAATTTATCAGCTCCTCGACAGCAGCTAATCAAAATCTAATAAATTATTATCAGAAGGCTTTCCTTAGCAGAACAAAATGCTGTTAACATCCATTAACAGCCATGTTAGGCTTTAACAGGAAGTTAGCACAACAAATCTAATAACGAAAATCGACCGGTTAATCTACCCTTTTAGTTTTCCACTTCCCTACTCCATGAAATTGCTGATGTTTGTACTATGATTGATGTAAAAATCTTTCAGACTAAAACCAATTTTAATGTGAAAAATCATATCGTATCACACAATCTTTAATTTTTAAGCCAATGTTCACAAATACGGACGTTTAGTTTTAGTATTAGTTTAGGAATTTTACTTTTAATGCTTACGTTAACCTTAATAATATCCAGAAATCCCCTTCTTAGTTGTAATGCTAGTAAATCTAACCCCATTAAAATGTAAATGCTTGTAAACTGTAATAAGATTTTATAGATTAATAAATAAATAAAATAACAACTGATATTTTATTGGGAAACCATAAATTTTTTTATTCAGTCTCAAATAGTAGTCATTTGAGAGTTTTGAAGATTTTCATAATTTGTATTTGTGTGATATTGGTTGGTAATTTTCATACAGCCATACAAATTGATTTCAAAACTTGACTTGAACAGTATGACATATATGTTATGTGTAATTTAACAAAATATATCTTGAGTAATTAGCAGCGAACGAGTGAGCGTGAGCAGAGCAAGTAAAGAATTGCGGAGAATTTAGTCATGTAAGAATACCTTAACACGCAATCTATTTAGAAAAACTTGTGGATCACATTGTGTGAGTTGTTTCATATATGTAATGAAACTAATCCATGATACTATGCTGAAGTTAGGACAATTGCGAGTTGGTGGTAGGACATGGTAACTACAGTCTGGATCAGTTATCCAATGACGTATTTTCCAAAATGGAATTTTTTCAGACTTAGTTTTCCTACGCAATTCGCTTTCGTTATTGCCATAGTTTAAGAGGTAATGCGAAAACAGTTGACTTTTTTGTATTATGCCTAGAAGTTTTTCACTATTGAACATAGCGTCCAAGACTTGACAAAATTTCCCTGTGTTCTCAGCTTTTCCTTCACCTTCTCTATTAGTTTCATCTTCAATATCATCATCTTTGTGATCTGCTGTTTTGCGCAGTACATTATTAAACATAACTAAAACTCCCGGTGATAAAAATCCAAATCGAACACACAAAAAAACTCGCTCAACTGCATGAAAACGTTCAGGCCAACCGTATTCCAACCATAACATTGCAGCATAAAAAATCTGTTTGTTGTAAATAGAAATAAATACATATGTAGAAATAATAGATCAGAATTGTGAATACTATTGTATTGTAATAGTTACCTCCATTTCGTTATTAACGCCAGCGTGATCTGACGACAACATAGCAATGATCTCCTCTTCTCTCATTTTTAAATATTCTTCGGTTGAAAAAACTACGAGGCTTATCCTAGCAATGCGATATAACATCGGTTCAACTACTTCTTCAAATAAATCAGTGGTATTTCGAAGCTCAACCACTGCCAAGAAAGCGTTAATCTCATTGAAATATGCAGAATCTAGATAATAATGACACAATTTTTCAGCTCTGTTGATTTTCAAAAATTTAGCCATACGATATAATGGAAAAAGCTCTTCTCGCGTAAACTTAGTGGGATTACCCACTAGCCAATCATACATCTTTGTAAATAATTCCAATGTCACATAACTATGTTTTATAACAATCTTATTACTTAAGCGACATTTCTTCAGGACAGGTGAGATTATAGAGCATGCCAGTGAATGACATTGAAAGGTGCCGTCTTCAAAGCAAAGTGTAACATTTGGATCTTCTCGACATTTTAATTTATTTAAAATAACTTCTCTTAAATTGCTGTCTTGCAGTGGTGGACATGTATGTGTAATCCAGTCCTGGTCATAGTCGTCAATGGAATATAAATCAAAATTTTCCAAATACTGATGCAAAATATTTGTATCAATCTCCTGATCGTTTTCATCATCACTGTGTAGTAAAAAGAACATTAGAAATCTTATTTTGATAAAAAAAAAGTGCATAAAAACACTTCGCAAATTCATCATTCAAATGACCCTATGCCACACATCACTCAATAAGTCTCCGTTCTTCAGTCATAGTATGTAGTATATACTCTCCTCATTTCAATGCTCCTTTAATTTATCGATGGGTTTTTAGTATCTTTGGTGTCAAAATAGTACTCAGTTTCAGCAATCACTTGTTCATTTCAGTCAAATTTCTTTTCCTGGATTATATTTTTGATGTGTACAAAAAGCCAATACTCTCTGGAGGATAGATCGGGACAGTACAATGGATGAGGAAGCAATTCAATGCGAAATTCACTCAATTTAATTATACTTCTCCATTGATTTGACACGTGAGGGTGAAATGACGTGAAATGCCCTTTGCTATTGTGATTTTGCATTTCTCAACATCAATTTTATGAATGAATGCCATAACCTTGCCAGCTGACATTTAAGTTTTTGGTCGCTTTGAATGACTTTCACCGGCTACTGTCTATTTAACTGACGATCATTTTGATTCAGGTGTGGATCCATGTCACATACTGACGCACGAAAGGATCGATGGTTGTACGATGACCGTTTTTATAATCAGCAAACCAGCCAATAATAGTGTAATCTCCTGGTGCAGAGTCCCCACAATGCTTGTCAAACCATTTTTGATTTCAACAGTTTCAATTTCCCACATCAAATTAAAAATATATCCATTCTTTTAAAAATTACCTAACTTTGGTCACTAAAATCCCGAAAATATATCAGTTTGACAACAGTGTTGTCCATATCGGAGACTTATTGAATGATGATGATACTAATATTAAATTGTTCTTTTATACAATACACGTAAGTACAATATATTGACCGCTGCCGGTCATTCTAAAATTAAGTGCAGTGAAACAACAATTTTATAGATTACTTACTCTTCATCAGATTGGTATCCAGGTATATTTGATAATTCCTTTTCTAATATTATCCAATCCTTTAGGCTGTCCTCATTAGCATTGTCGCCCTCAGACATTTCCTCATCAGGCCTGGCCTTATTAGCCTTGTCCTCATCAGGCCTGGCCTTATTAGCCTTGTCCTCATCAGGCCTGGCCTTATTAGCCTTGTCCTCATCAGGCCTGTCCTTATTAGCCTTGTCCTCATCAGGTCTGGCCTTATAAGCCTTGTTCTCATCAGGCCTGGCCTTATTAGCCTTGTCCTCATCAGGCCTGGCCTTATAAGCCTTGTCCTGATCAGGCCTGTCCTTATTAGCCTTGTCCTCATCAGGTCTGGCCTTATAAGCCTTGTCCTCATCAGGCCTGTCCTTATTAGCCTTGTTCTCATCAGGCCTGGCCTTATTAGCATTGTCCTCATCAGGCCTGTCCTTATTAGACTTATCCTCATCAGGCCTGTCCTTATTAGCCTTGTCCTCATCAGGCCTGTCCTTATTAGCCTTATTCTCATCAGGCCTGGCCTTATTAGCCTTGTCCTCATCAGGCCTGTCCTTATTAGCCTTGTTCTCATCAGGCATGGCCTTATTAGCCTTGTCCTCATCAGGCCTGTCCTTATTAACCTTGTCCTCATCAGGCCTGTCCTTATTAGCCTTATCCTCATCAGGCCTGGCCTTATTTGCCTTGTCCTCATCAGGCATGTCCTTATTAGCCTTGTTCTCATCAGGCCTGGCCTTATTAGCCTTGTCCTCATCAGGCCTGTCCTTATTAGCCTTGTCCTCATCAGGCCTGTCCTTATCAGCCTTGTCCTCATCAGGCCTGTCCTTATCAGCCTTGTCCTCATCAGGCCTGTCCTTATTAGTCTCGTCCTCATCAGGCCTGGCCTTATTAGCCTTATCCTCAACAGGCCTGTCTAATAAAGACCTGCCCTCACAAGCACTGTCCTCATCAGACATTTTTGCTAATCACAATTGAAGAAACACTTTTACACCGTGTTAAAGTATATTTTTTATTGTATTTTATACAATATATGCAAAATTAAAATTTGTCTGTAATGTAAATATTTGTTAGAAAAATTTTCGTTTTTTACGCTTTACTCAATAATGAATTATAAAAGACTTCTATATTATATGACAGAATTGTCTATGCTTATAGTCTCATAAAAAAATATCCAAAAAGTCTTCGGTAATTGTGATTGTGTAAAGGTCCAACCACATAGCAAGCTTTGGACGCTTTGTCAAACAGTTATTTTTTGTGTTTTAGGCTCAAGAACCAGTCTTTCACCCATTCTCAACACTGGAAAGCCTCAAAAGTTCAAATTTGAATTTCTAAAAAAAAAAACTGTGTTGTTTGCTTTATACGATTTCATACATTTCAACTATTGAAGTCTAAGCGTGCAAAGCTTGCGAAGCCACAATGTGCTCTATGTCGTTGTAGAGCATAAGCAGTGGGTAGCGATTAGCCGTATGTTTGGTGGCAAACAAATATGTGTAAATATCGTGACTTTTACATATTTTCGTTTGTGAGAGGTTAATGGCTCAATAGAATATTATGAGAAAAATACCAGGTATTCTTTAGATAATTAGAAAAAGATTCCTTGTCTTTACATTGATTGTCATTTAAAACATAAGTAGGAAACAATATATTTATAAAAAAAACTGATTTTTGTGAACTTTGCCCTTGAATATCTGACTGGCGTAAACCACACATACCTAGACTTTTGAGGTCATTATATAAAATGTCAAAACAAACATGTGTACCAATTTTCAGCTTATTTGGTTTCATTGCGCAGGTTAATCTTTTTTCGCCATATTTGATTAACGCAATAGCTTGTTAAGAGATCAACAATACAATGACAACCGCTTAGACTCAAAATGACGACTAAATGCACTAACAACAATATATACGTAAATTTATAACAATGGTAATATATTTATTAGCATTCCCAGCGCGCCTTGCTACGCTCTCCGCCTTGATGTTAGTACGTGATTTCTGTAGTTATGGTTTTTTATTAATAATTCACGTGAATGATCATATTTTAATATTCCATTCGCCTTATAAGAGTACCTGTAACACAATTTTGTGAGCGATTTTTACAGTTACTCAGTTAATAACGCAGGCCTAAAAAATTTTGTTTATTTTATGCTTTTGAACATGTTACCCGTATCACAGTAATTAAGCAAAGTCAGGTGCCGGTAGTAATTAGATGGGGGACTGCTTCGCTAAGTGATGAATCAATTCTTGTAAATAAAAGTGATGAAAGATCAGTTTTGTCCAAGTGTTCGTGGTGTTTAGTTGGTTGATTAAAACTTAAAAAGGTAAGTCTCCATGATTGTTCTTTTTCTTCTTCCACAATTCCACTCTTTGTTAAAAACATTTGGAGGGGAGTGTTGAGGTTTGATATTGAGGTTTTTATATCATCTTCTTTTTGGTGTTGGTGCCGACTTTAAATTGTGACGTCTGTCGGTTGCAAGAGCACTAGCAAAATAGAAAAGAGTATGTCACAAGCACATAACCAAATGCATGTATGCATTCGTGTAACGTTATTATGAGGTTTTATTTTATTTATTTATTTATTAATGAACTTTCCTGTCAAAATTAAATGCATATACTATGGAGCAAGTTGTAAATGGATCTATAAGTAGGAAGAGCTTTAATCCATTTTTTGTTTGTATTGATCCAGTTTTTGGTGAAACATTTTGAGGTGTCTTATAGTATTATGATTCTCAATATTTCATTAAATCGTGAAAAAAAACTTCCATGTCGTCCTTAAAATTCTTCTATATTTGACAAAGACGGCTTGATTGATTTTAAAATATGGAATATTTTATCTACTAATTTACGACAAAAAAAAAAAAAACAAAACCACCTCAATGAAAAAATACATATATGTGCCAACTTTCTTTGTGATCGGTGAAATGGTGTCGGAGTCCATCACCGTCATACTATTTTTGTCGTCCTATTTTATGTATACAGATTATAAAATAGTATGATTTTTACGCTCACCAGGATGGAGTCTACTCGAATGATGATTCGATAAATCCTTAGCAAGATGATTTGGATGGAGTAATAGAGTTTTACTAAATCTACTGCTATGGAAGCTTATTTGGTCGCTGACAAACGTAGAACGTTCAGGTCTTCATGGAGAGATCTGTTACGAATAAATCAGGGGGCACCAGTAATTAGACACAGGGTTTTATTTTGTAAAATCTAGATTTTTCTTATATGGGACAATTGGATTCAGTATAACCTTATAGACAAGGACTTTGTTGCCAAGACGCAGCTTTGAGAAGTCAGTTCAGTTTCCTAATTTTTGTAGTGCATTTAGAAAGGATGCTTCTAATATGATAAGCCCAGGTCAATTTACTATCGAAGTGTTTATCTAGATTAGATTAGGGAAAGGACGGTAACCAATAAACCTCGTCACTGCGGCTGCAAATTGGCCTATTGTGACAAACTCCGTATTCACAGTTTCTCCGATATTCTGGTATTCATTAGGAATTCCAAGATCCTCTTCGGGGACAGATCTGCTATTACAACTGGTTGGTGACGGAGTCTGGTCCTCGCAGTGACATAACACGTGCTCTGCTGACTCCTCTTCTTCATTACATAGTCTACATAGATCGCTGCGTCTGATCCGCATGTTATGTAGATGTTTCATTACTCTGCAATGTTCTGTCAAGAAACCTGAGTCTATCCGAATACCTGTCCATGTCAGTCCAAAGAATTCATTTCTTCTTTTGCGAGATCTAGTTGGCATGAATTTTTGAATGGCGATGCGATTTGTCATCTAGCCATTGTTAGAATTTGGATTTCGTCGAACTCCAAGGCAGTCCGGAGAATGGCTCTGGTCCAATGAGGACTTTAGCACATCCTTTTTTGGCGAGTTCATCTGCCGCTTCATTCCCAAGATATGCACTTTATCAAGGCGCCCAGATTAGATAAACATGATTACTTGATGCCAGTCTTTTGAGTAGCATCAAGCAATGCCAAACCAATTTCGAGTTGAACTCGAAACCATTGAGTGCTTGTGTATGATGATTTTTTTATGGTAGATTGTTTCCGCAGGACAACATTTACGTCCGAGTGCGAATACCACGCACATTTTTGATGGTAGATGTGTAAGTTCCAACGCTTCAACCAAATGGTTACTTCGTTTAGGTAGTTTTGCAGAAGTTGGTTGAGATTACCATAAAACTACACCATATTGAAACTTTTGGATGTCAAATGAAAATGTAAAGAAAGATTTGTTGATTGAAGTATTTAGGATGTATGTATCTTAATATCTCCCCTTTTAAGTCTCATTATGTTACGAGTAGTAAATGGCATAAACTTGTACAACCTTTCAAATATTTGTTTTTTTTTATGATTTTAATGATATCCAATGCCATTTCAATTGCGGTTGTGACAGGAAAGTATTTTTAATATTCTTTAACTAAACTATTTTCATCGCTTTGAAAATGTACTTCTCTGTCTTTTTATAGTACATATTTTCCTTAATATACTACTGGTAAATTTTATTTCCTACCTCATAATTCATTGTATCCTGTGTTGGTATGCATTTTTTTTCTTGTACGATAGTAATTCTTCCGTTTCTTATTTTGCTGCTATTGGTTTTTATAGTTTTCCCTGCATATTTCACATATTTTTGTATTTTTTTTTTTATTTTATTAGTTTTTCCATGGGCGGGAATGCTACCAACCAACTGTGTCATAGGGAAATTCCGTTTCCTTTTTGATAAAATTGCATTTATCTAATTTAACCATCGATAGATTTTCTCTTTCGAGACTTCAGAGTTTGTAATGCAAATATTGTTGTAGGAAGAATAATCTTCAGACTTTTGAAATAATCTTCTTAAAGATATGAGTGACAGGCGAGTTGCTTGCCATAAGTGTGAGTTTTCTCAAAAGCTTTACGCCCCAATGCAATGCCTTCTTTGGATTGCTTTTATTTTCAGCATTGACACCAACATTGCTTTCATTGGTCCTTACACTTATTGAGCTCTCTTACCACTTAGGCTAGGTGGCAATACAGCAATGGGGAATGTTTTCTTTAATACAAGTGTGTATCATCAATGGCAGTTGAGTACATTTGAATTTTCCATTACCATCTTTTCAGATTTTCTTAAGGTGTGTTTTTCTTATATTTTTTGTAAGGCGAGAATAAGTTTGTTTGGACTTGTGATAGTCTTGGTTCTAATTTTAGTTTTGACATTGATGGCATGTGTCAACTTTTTGTTGCGTAATATCATCGTCACTGCAGCCTCGATTGGACCTATTATGGCAAATTCCATAATTACAGTTCCTCTGAGAGTCTGGTATTTATCATGAATTCCAAGATTTTGTTTTTCGTAGTTAAATCTGCAATTTCATTTGGATTTATGTACTGATTACGTCGATATCGGACTCGAATCCAAATTAATTCTTCACAATGGCATAGTAAATGAATGCCCTATTGTCTCCTCTTCTTCTTTACAAAATATACATTGATAGTTTTAAAGGTTTTTCAATACTCTAATAATTTTTGAATCTAACCTTTTTGGAACTCCCGTTGAATGCCTTTGCCTCTTCCTTCACATTTTGACGGTTTCAAACAATAAAGTTCAACAAGAGTAAAAAAATTGTTTTTTTTTTCTATAATTTACTTCTTTAGATTACTTCTTTTAGAAGTTATAACTCACAACAGAGAGACAGATGGGATGAGCGAGAAAAAATAACAACAAAGTTTGTTTTCTATTAAATTTTTTAACATCAAAACCAATGCCACGGTAAAAGAGAACTCTTAAATAAATTATTGTATAATTGAATGATTTGATACCAAAGATGAAAATGTATTCATCGCAACCAATAGTAATAATACGAGTATTACAACAGATTTAATTATCCATAATAATTGCAATAAAGGTAGATCTTCCAAAAATATTAATGTTATTTTATATTTCATAGCAATCGAGCGGCTGTTAGTATCTTTTGTCTTCATTTTCTTTAGTCTGAATCGATTGAGTGTTCTTAGTAATTCGTATTATTATATGTCAATTAAATCATTTAAGTATCTGTCCAATTGTGTATATGAATATGATTCAACAATAGTACAATATATTGAAGATGATATGACACTAAGTATTGTATGTATTACTGCAATCCATTAGGCAGTGAAATTTTGTAACACTTTCTTCAAACTTCAATCTTTTTTAATTGGCTTATGGTAAAATTTGTTTATTTATTCAAAATTTGAAAGTGAATTTGAATTTATAATGAAGATCGAAACTAAGTTAATCCTTTTAATGATTTGAAGTTTTTTGATTTTGTTTTTTAGTTAATTAAAATGTTTGCTAATGTAATTTATTAGTATACAAATCTTTTGTTGTCGTACTACTTATTTATGTCTGGGCAAAAACATGGTTCGCTGCTGTTACTTGTTACTTGATGTTATAGGCGATAAAAGTATTGTAGTACCAATCAAACAATCAACCAACCAAAAAGTCTTTAGCTGAGTGTAGTAGAAAATAATTGAGTAGAACCGAACAAAACAGAAATAAGACTTTTTCTTTCAAATCATATGCCGTGGGCAAAACATAACAGAAGAGAACAAACCAGAACAGATGATTGAAGAAAGCATATACCGTATGAACAAAGTTAAAGTTACATAGTTGAGAAACAGGGAGAACTTACTTGTAAACAAAATAGTACGTTGCTTGGTTTATACTTAGGAAGCAACCATTATTTGCAGTCAACTTATAGTCGGACGCGTTTAAAGCTTACATAAGCTGATGGGTTTACATTTTTGCCGGCTCCTTCTAACACTCTGTGTGAAGTGTGCGTGTGTGTGTTGAGAGAAAATTATGTGAGAGAAGGCAGAGGTTAGGGTTAAAATAAGTGAAAACAACGTTGAATGAACTCTCGTTCTCTAAATTTCTCTCACAAAATTTCACTCTCATTGTAAATAGTTTGAGTGTTTGCAATCTCTTAAAAATATGACAAATTTTTGACACAATTCATGACAATGTCAATGTCTTCATATGCCTTATATCATAGTACAACAAAATTTTGTAATCCTTCAAAGAGTGAATTTTGTGTTTAGGAATCGAGAGAGCAAAGTCACATAAAACATCTGTGTTGCGCTGTTTTGAGTTAAAACTCTTTGAAAACGAGTGAAAACTGAAATATTCTCAAATAATAGATGATATTGATGCGCAAGCGCGTTATCCATACAATTGTGAGTGAGTTTTATTAAACAATTGAGAGAATGCAACTCGTACTACGAGTACCATGTGCTTGAGTAATACTAATTGGTGACTTTATCAAATGAGTGTTGTTTGCACCTTTTTGTTGCCTCAAATGCATGATGTACTTTTTTAACTTTCAAAGTACTTGAGTCTACAATTATATTTAAGTTTCTTAAGTACAATGCTACAATAATTTTCAAAAAGCATCAAATGTATGTGTGTGTGTGTGTGTTTATTTAAAATTTTCTAATGAATGTGAAAATACTCTTCACAAAATGTACTTGTGAGAATTGAACGAACATTAATCATACTTACAAAATGCTTACAATTTCAATCTTTACTAATAGGCTAATAGGCTTATAAACAATACTACATAGTAAATAGTACTTATTATATGACTAATGGATTAGAAAGGTAATAGTACTTGTTGAATTTGCATATGCTTTTGTATTCTAAATATGTATCTTGTTATGCATACTTATCAGAATTGCAGATGGATTCATTGTACTGAGAGTTTAACAACAAGTAAATGCATTATACTACATAAGTATAATTTATTTTTGAAATGAAACTTTAAAACATTTAAGAAAAATAAATTGTTTTATCGAAAATTGTCTTTTATTTTTCTTTGTTAAAAATTTATTAATGGAAATAATATCTGCTGCTGACAAGTCACAATCCACGAAAGCCAATACTTATAAAGATTTGTTTTGTTCACTTGCAACTTTTCAATAGTTTTTCCTCTTTAATGGGCAAAAATATTTGAATAATTTGAAATCAGATGTAAATTATTGTGTACGTCATGAACAAGATGGTTCTGGGTCTTTAGTTTTGTCTGAAATGAATCAGTTGATAGACATTGGTCTGTCACAAAATGACTTCTTGAAATGTTGTATTGCTCTTCAACACTCTTTAAAATATTACATTTCTGTGGATTTCTAAAAATATATCTCAAGCTTATGTTGTCAAGTTTTGGAATGCCCAGGAGCTCTACCATGTTAATTGTTGCTTAGACTCAGAGGTTTTGTGTTGCATAGCATTCTGAGAGCAGGTGCTCAACAGTTGCAACGTAGTTGCAGAGAGGGAATGCTTCATTGTTGTGGCCGCATAGTAAAGGGTTTTCTAATAAGAGGTGTTATTTTGAATAGCCCTCTGTTTCGGTAGATGTCACTTTTGAAGCTGTCATTTTTGACATTTGACAAGTAAAAACTACGCCATTAATAAAAATGGAACGATACACGCGTCAACAACGCATTGAAATTATTAAAATTCACTATAAAAATGGTAAAAATTTGGCAGAGGCGGTTCGTAAAACTAAAATATTTTTGGGTCGTCGTGCACCTTGTCGGACAGAAATTGGTGGGTAAATTCGAGCTGTTGGGACAAGTTAGTGATGTGAAGAATAAAACCCGTGCACGTCGCGCAAGAATAACTGAGAATATTGCTGAAGTAGCCCAAAGGGTTGAAGAAAACCCAGGTTTGTCCATTCCTCATCGTTCTTTGGAATTGGGCATTCCACAAAAGTCATTACACCGTATTTTGCATAAAGACTTGGGTCTTAAGGCTTATAAAGTTCAGTTAACACAAGAACTCAAGCCGGACGATCATCAACAACGTCGTGTCTTTGTTGATTGAGTTCTTGAAATGCATAGAAATGATCCGGAATTCCATCGAAAAATCATCTTGACTGAAGAGGCCATTTCCACCTCGATGGCTACGTGAACAAGCAAAATTGTCGCATCTGGGGCTCGGAAAACCCAAGAGTTATTGTTGAAAAGCCTCTCCATCCTCAACGTGTGACTGTTTCGTGCGGTTTATGGTCCGGCGGGGTCATTGGACCTTACTTTTTCGAAAATGAGGCTGGAGCAACAGTTACGGTGAATGGATTGCGCTATCGAGAGATGATTAATGATTTTTTATGGCCGGAATTGGATGGTATTGACCTTACTTATGTGTTGATGAGTGAGGGATGTGTGATCAAGCATTACGGTGCCATTTGGCAGAATAAATTCGAGTGATGGCACATGGATTTAAACGCTTGTACTGGTGACTAGTGTTATTCCATGAAATCCGGTCTTTCATTCGAATATTAGATTCAATTAAACGGAGGATATCGGCCTTTTCAAATATGTTATGTGGTTCTGTTAAGGCGAGCTTAGCACTGAAGTCAGCTAGTTCACTGCATGGGCAGGGACCCACATTAGTTTAATATGTTTATGCTGATTCAGATAGTCAAGGATTGTAGTAGTGATTATACTGTTGCTGTTGGAGTTACGTACAGAGTTAATAGCTGATTTGCTGTCTGTGCAAAAAATGACATTGGATGACATATGCTTGGGGAATAGCACAGGCTTCTGCAGTAAAGATAGAGCAGAAGTCTAATATTAATCCAACCGATATTATTGTATTTAATCCATCTAAAACAGCAAATGAAGTTGCATCTGTAGTTTTGATCCATTATTGAATAAGAATGTCGATCTGTTATTATTTGGGTCGCGTTAAACTTCATTACAATAAAACAAGCTCTATATTCGTTTTTTGTGAATGCTTCAAGTTTATCGATGAACGCAGTGTCCATGGAGTAAAAAACTTCAGGTTGAATGTACGTGGGACACTGAGTAAATCCAACTGTCCTGGAGCAGAATTTTGCAAATGTGAGACTTACAGCTGATTAATCCAATTCCAATAATATGCTACAAAAGCATGTTTTTAATACGCGTAAGACTTGTCAACTTGTTGAAGATATTGTACATTTAGTTTTAAAAGTGGCGATAACTAGATGGAACACTTGTTACTTTCTAGTGTTAGTCATCTAGGTTCAATTCTTAACAGTCTCCATATTACTTTTGGAGTTTTTAATGCTGAAGTGTTCCATTATTTATTTTTATTATTTTTTTTTAATAATTCATTTTGTGCAATTTGTAATTTCTGTACGTTTGATTTTTCGCAGTCTCTCCAGATTACAGATAATCGATGTAAAGATTGATTTCAGTATCACCATTTTATTATGGACAGATAAAAGGTGAATTTCTGTTTATGAAAGGGTAGAGGATGCGTATTGTTTTGTTTACTTAGTGCATGTATATGTTAACTTCTGGTCTAAGTGTAAACCCTGGTATTTTAGGTGGCTTTTCCATCGAACATTAGTAGTGTCAATTATCAAACTTGAATTTGAAATATAAGGGGCCATCCACATAATATGTCACACGAATTTCTTGATTTTTTAAAATATGTTTTTAATAAAATCAACAATCTAACAAATTTAGAAAATTAATAAAACAAAAAACGAATTAACGAACTGTTGTTCGATTAATTATATAATATTTTTATGAAAGATACAGTGTACACACACTATATATTTTGGATAGTTACACTCAATTAGAAAGTATCAGAAATACCCTTTTCCCTAACTCTAAGCCTTCATCATTCCTCTTTTCCATTACAGAATCAAATAACAGATATTCTCCTTCGTAAAAACTTGTCACCTTTTCGATTTAATAAAACAATTTTATTTCAAAAAGAGTCGAAGGCCCTAGCAGCTAGTGATCTGCGTTATATACTTATTAGTTAAAGTATTAATTTTTTTTTTTTTTAAATTTATTATAATAAATTAAATATTGTTAATCATCTTGTGTCTATGGACTTTGAACTCACTCCTGTATAATATCTCTTACTGTCATATATATTAGTCACTTTGTTGTCTTTTTGGTTGTTTATATTAGTTATATCTGTTATGTCAACTATTTTTCATCCAATCATATATGTAGCATCGTAATCGTTTATAAAACAAAGAAGTTCCTTAGCTGCAATTCTTTGAAGACGAATCTTTACGATGGTCAAAATCTCACTTGTTGTCTCTTCTGTGATTGCTTGTGTTGGTTCGTGGTTTATATGATGAGTAATATAAATTACATATGCCAAACGATGGTTTCAACAAGTATGTGTCGACACAAAAGCTATCTTACGGAACTTGCTTCAAATATGATGACAGTCGGAGATCCTAAGATAGCTGTAGTAACAGTGGAGTTAATTTACCTATGGAATCATCATTTCCTACGGTTTGGCATTTTTTAATAATTTAGACTCACAAAGCTTATGACTTCTCCCACCCCTTGTTACACAATGGCACAAATTTTCTCTTCAGCACTAAAATTCTGTATCATCAACAAAGATAGATGTTTTGCAATGTTCAGAAATCTGTAGATCATGGGTATAGATATTATACAGAATGCAATCATGCACAGAACCCTGTATTTTTTTGTCTAAATTGTATATGAGTTTAGGAATTATGATTTTACTTGGAATTTTCTTGCCATTAGAAAGTAGTAGTATGAGTGATTTATGAAATGAGTAAACGGAATGATGAGTATATTTAATTATTACTTATTGTACCATTTATTGAATGACTTTCAATTGTTTATTTGTTTGATCTGAGGTGCGCATGCATACTTCGTGGCTCTGCTTTAAAACGGGGGCACTCATGAACAAGATGCTTCGGATCCTCCATGACATTTCTGCAGAGACCTCAGCACGGATCCGCAGCTAGCGCAAACCTCTAAAGTTACTGCCTGCAACATCCAAGGCCAGTTGCAAATTGAGTAAATTCGAAACCCACGTCACCAAAACGATGCTTTCGCCAATCTGTAATAACTCGAATGGGGTGGCTCTGCCCTACTCCACCTGTGCTGCCATATATTTAGGTATCAGGTCTTAATCTCCTCCATGTCTGCTTCCTGAGAAGATGTTTGCGAGAGGTACTTGTCCTTGGCAGCCAGGGCTTCCAGATCAATTGGAAGTCTGCTTGCAAGGACACCCGCCACATCATCTGCAACTATTTGACACGCTCTAGGTTAGCAACCCTGTGAGCACTCCTAATAACACAAAGGTATGGCTTGGTTGCAAGTACCCCATTCCAGATTGGAGCCGCATAAAGCATTATGGATTTACTCACCGAACCTAATAGAACTCGAGTTTGTTGTCTCCCTAGGTTTGGGAGAATCATGGCCAGTTTTTGTGTGATGGCAGCTGACTTATTTGTGAAGAAAAGTCAATGTTTTATAATAATTTTTTATTTATTTTTCCTCATACGCCATCGAATAGATAAACCAAGTGAAATTGCGTGATTTGGTATGGCTTATCGGGCAAATTGGTTTGTTTGCTATGGTTCTGATACATACATACATACATCCATCTATCCCTTACATACCCAATTGTATACATTAGAATATATCGATACTTGTATACTAATGTATACACTCGTGTTGTGTGGCTAAGAATTTATTTGAAATATACCATAGTATATTCTTGTTCCTGATTCCCTTGTTTTTCTTTTTTTATTGGTTAGTTGATGTTGTTGGTGTTGTGTTATTTGTTTCCTTTATTCACCAACCTTCACTTTACTTTACTTTCCTTTTTGTTTTTTTTTTTGACTCAAACAAATGATGAATGAATGAATGAATTTTGTGCAACCACGACACAAATCGAAGTTAAAGCAAAATCAGTTAGCGTTAGCCATACAAGTGAATGGAAACAAACATACATATGTATGTACGTATTGTATGCAGAACTAGAAAAGCAAATACACATAAACTCCGTATACTATGACAAGTTAATTGAATAAACCGGCATTGAATGAAAGTTTTAGCCAAATACGCTACGAAAAAAAATAAGTTGATTTTTTCCTGTTTTTTTGATTTATGTTTTCTTGCTTAAAAGCAAGCAACGAACTATATACAAATCAAATAAAATCAAATAAAATATGGCAAGCAAATAGAATTGTGGCAATAGATACATGGACATATGTATATGTAGATACATATTTGGTTTTGGTTTTTTTATTAGATTTCATATTAAATTGAAATACCAAAAATACTAAAATATTGTAGTAGTATCTGTTTGTTATTTACTTTAGTTAAAGGTATTACTCATACGCAAGGCGTAACTGAATTCATTAGGTTAATATTCTGATGACTGCCTGACGCCTGCCTGCCTTATTCCTTAACAGTGCAATTTGTCAGTGTATAAGATTTGGGTTACTTGTAATACTTTATCTATATACATAGTATACTTATATCTGACAACGCCTTAGGGCCATTTAAGTCACTCAATTCCAATCCCATATACTTGTACATTATTTAGTATAAGAATGAATTTGAAAAAATAAAACTTTTGATATTCGATTTTCGATACTTGAAAATGAATGACGCCGCCAAAGGCTTGAGAGCCTATTCAGACAGACAGACAGACACAGACAGACACAGACAGACAGATAGACAGACAGAGAGTCAGGCAGAGTGAAATTCTGTAAGGTTTGATTAGGTGCTCTGCTGATTATTGCAGTATTGTGTATGGAGATACAGAAATATGGCTGATAGTTGATGGTTGATGGTGGATGATGGTGGTGAATGTTGATAAAAAGGTATCATTTCGAAAACTGATATATGTTGGGTTGGAGAAATGGTTTCATTTTCAGTTCTTGTTTCTTGGTTTTTTTTTTTTGATATTTTTTTTATTTTAGAGGACTTTATGAATAATTCTTTGTCTGCCGTTGCCTGTTTTGGGTCAAATGTGGCACAAGGCAAAAATAAATACAAAAAAATAAAAAAGGAAAAAAATTCTAGAAAAACAAAAACAAAAAACACCCCACGAGCAACATTTCAAGGACCAAAAACCAAAGAACAGCAGCATGGCAACTTAGCCAAATAACGATTTTTTTCCATTTGTTTTATGCCGTTTGCCTTTTTTTGTTTTGTTTTTGTTTCTGTATTTATTTTTTTTTTGGTAGGGAAGGAGCACCTGAACTTTCTTATATATTTTTGTGTATATTATACATATATGTATAATATATGTGTGGGTATGTCTGATGAAGAACAAAAACTTGCATCCGGTAGACAGTTTAGTCAAAAAATGCTCTAGTCAAAGAAAGTATATTCTAGTATGGTATAGAGAACGCAACAAGCATCTCCAAGTTATTGTCCTTTGTCTGTGCCTGTCAGTTTCTTGTCTTGTCTTGTTGTTGCTTGTTATTGTTCACACTCTTGGTCATTCATTACCATTCTTCATATATATATATATATATATTCTCTACAGAAAATGTAGCACATCCATATGTTTATCCAGAAATGCCTGCGCCTTCATTCTGTCATGTAACATGTCATCCCATTGCTTACACTTTCCTATTCGTTTTACTTTATTGTATTTTGTTGTTGTTGTTGTTTTCCTTATTTCATTTTCATTTTACCTTTTTCTCATTGATTCTGGAATTGTTTCTTCTCTCCTCTTCCTTTACTCTTTTACTGTATTATTTTCTTCATTTTCATTTTTTTTTTTTACAAGGAACTCAAATATTGGAAAATGTCATTATTTTACTGTCACTTTGTCACGCTTTAGTCTTTTTTCCAATTTGTTGTACAATTTTTCCTTTCCTTTTATGCTTAAAGTTCTGTTCAGTTCTCTGTCTCTCTCTCTCTTCCCATCATCATAATCATCTGTATATTCATTCATCCATCTATTGGTTTATCCATTCATTCATCAATCTATTGATCCATTCAGAGTTTGTCTTGCTGTCTATTTAGCGGCTAACTATGTTTGCTTTATGTGTCCTTTGTTTCATTCCTTTCCTGTTCAATCCAGTTCAGTTCAGTTCAGTTCAGTCCTTTTTAGCCAGTATGCGACAGTATAATCGATAGTTATTTATGAAAAACAACACCACAAAATGAGGATGTTTTTATGTTAATGGATTGTCTTAGTCAAGAACTTGGTCCTTCATTCGTTGTCTTCATCATCAACAGCATCAGTAGCAGCATCAGCAACAGCATCATCAGAAATTTGTAGTAACAGAAACAACATCAGAATCATCTAGAATTGTTAAGGGAAGGACACAGCAATATGTTTCTGTTGAAACGTTTATCTTTTGCTTTCATGATTTTACATTTTCTTTATATTTCTTCCTTTATTTCTTTCCCTATATCCCATAAGGACATTTGGTTCAAATTTTAATCGAATTGCTTTGAATCGAGGAGCAACTTAGCCATCTTGTCATCTTTATTATCGTTATCATCATCATTATTTGCTTTTATTAGGATTTGAATCAAGTTTTTACATGTTTCTCTTTTGTACACAATAAATCCATAATGTCATTGCAAAAAAGGGTTCATCGTTGTGATGCTTAAAGTCAATGAAGAACATTAGGAACATTTGGTTCAACATCTGACGGATATCGACCAACAACAATTTCCGTTTGGCAAAAAGTAAAAGACATAAAAAGGAGCAAAAAAATTGAATGCAATTCTCGGAGAAATATGTATACTTAGTACCATAATAGTGTGTTAACACTTTATTTTACTTTAAATTTAAACTATTGTACAATAATAAACCGATAAACACAAACACATAATATGCACAATAATAATGTAAGTACAATAGAACAGCACCGCATTATGTGATGGGTTGTACATTAAGTGACTATGACCAGTAAATCGCACAATATTATTGAACAAATTGACTATTGCATAAAAACATTGAAACTGTTGAAAACAAGCCTCGATATTGGAACTATCTCAATAGTAATTAATGCACAATACTCGTATTATTGTATCTACACAGTTCAAAACTTAATTTAATTTTACACAATATATGGTACAATCAATCAATCTCACTTGACAATGATAAATTTTATTGAAGAAAACCAATTATTGGGCAATAAAATTGTATCTCTATTGGTTACTTTAAACCATTTATTGCTGATATTGAGTTCCTATTTGATATTTCAAGAATAATTCATGCTGCTCACATTGTCATTCCATCGAATGAGCAGTATATTTTTTGTATACTTAGTTAACCCAATTCCTCTGTCAACTAGCCTATTTTTTCATTAAACCATCAAAGGCACACTAGAAGTTAGCGCTCCGCTAATTGTCACATGTATGAAATACAATAGTTTAGCCTTAGACAATATTCAAATTAGGTTATCATTATCATTTAAAAGAATTTCACCATCATGGCAATGTACTTAAGTGGGCATGAGGCCACCAATGTTGAACTGGAATTTACTGGCAACATTAAATGAAATGGCATCAATATATTTATGAGGTACTAATGATGTACCACATATCAAAATGTGTCCTTTTAAGAGTACCGTACCCAAAGGGTGCCAACGGGATCCATATTCACACACCATGTAAATTTCATGATCCTATGGTATGGTTAATTTTTTTGTAGCATACTTTTAAGCGACCTTGTGCTGTGGAACGGAACCCTTCGTGTGCGAGTTCGACTTCCACTTGATATCATTTATTGTTGAATGTAGCTATAGTATGTAAATCTAAGAACTAATTTAATTCAATGTGATATATCTTAATGCTCAAAACTATAATTTAATGATTGCATTCCGATATCTGCTGATTACTCTGCTTCTTGTGTTCGTTCTATTTCCTTTTCGACTGCTTTGATCGCCTGTTCTGCTGAGATCTTTTGTTCTACTTGTTCTGTTGGTACTTAACGATCTGCTTGTTTTCCTGGTACTTCTTATTCAGCTTTGATCTAATGTCATCCAGGGCAGCCACCCCATCTCTATGAGTTACTACTTTTCTTACATATAAGTATGGTATACTATGTAAATGTTTTTTAATATTTTATCAGACTGTCTTATAGAATAGAAAGTGATGCTTTGTGAATAAATAGAGAATCCTATATTGAATGTGAAGCTCGTGTTAGTAGTAAAAGGGATATATATGTAGATCTCAGAGAACCAGACAATTGTCCGAAAAATTGTCCATTAGGACTCTTATTTTGTTGTCAAGTAAGTGAATTCTGCAATGGAATTACGATTCTTCTATTGAATACAATTAGATTATATAGATAAGGTTAGGGGAAGGGCGGTCAGATTATTGTGACAACCCCCATAATCACAGTTCCTCCAGATATTCATCAGGAATTCCAAGATTATCTTTGGAGAGAAACCTGCAATTTCAACTGGTTCCAAGTACTAATGTCTAAGGTGGCATAAATGCCTGTGATGTTTACAAGGAAAATTAAAATTAAGGAAATTCTTCTCAAGATAAATATGACAATGCAAAATTAAATTTTAATCAAGAGCTAAAAGCCATGGCACCTAGTGGTGTTGATATTAAAAAATTGGACCACTAGATGGCCCACCCTTTCGTATTTATTTTTTATCCTACTTTTTAATAACAATATTGTCATAATAATAAATTTTAATCAGCTCAACTGTAATTTTGGATTAAATTTCTGAATTACAATATTAAAAATGCTTTACAAAGTTAATTATATTTTTAATAATCCTCACTTATTTCATTCATCCATCCATTTATCCATTCAATCAATTCTTTCATTCATTCATTCATTAATTCATTTACTGACTTACTGACAAATGTAAAGTTAAACCTGAGTTTTAAAATAAATGCTACGCTATCAACCTTTTTTGAATTGTAAAAACCATACGATATGTTTTTATGAAATTCATGAATTATTTTTCATATTAAGGGAGAATGCAAAATAACGTGATATCAAGAGGGTTGTACACAAATACTTATTGAAAATAAAAACATGAAATTGTTTGAAATATGAGTTTGGATGAGTTAAAATAAGGGAAAATGTGGAAAAAGCACCGAAACAAACAAAATATTTAAAATGAAAAAATATCATATTTTGTTGAACGCACAATTGTGTCTTATATACATTGTATAATATATAGTAATGCCTGAATAAAATAAACAATATAACAATAGACATAATCTGATTATACATATATATTTATATGAAAAATGAATGTCCAAATAAGAATGTAATCGATAAAGTTCGACACCGTTTGACCAATTATCATGAAATGATTGGCACATACGTGTATTTTTTCATGGAGAAGGTTTTTCTGCAATCCATTTTGTTGTAACATGCCACTAGATGGAGCTGCAATGATCACCTTCTACACTGTTGAACCGATTGCCATGAAAATCGGTATACATAGAGTAATCTTTCATTTTTAGCAAAAACACCGGAACATGCATGCATTGTACGACTTTATACAAATCGATCATATTTCACTCATGTGTTGGTGGCACACAATTATGACAAAAACAATGACTACAAAAATCACGTGCCGAGCAACGCTAGTCTTATTGTATATAACAATATTTGATCTGTTAAATTTTCACAAACAATAGTTTGAAACCAAATGACAAATTCCTATAAACAACTAATTAAGAAATCATTCAACTAACTCAGTTATTATTTGTTCTAATGTGTTTCTAAAGTTTTATTCACTCTGTTACATGGTTTTACATAAAATTAATATACCATAAATTTAATGTAAAATGTACACACGAAAATATACTCGCATTTAAAATAAACCGTGACATGAACATCACATTTAAAGAGATTAAAATTACCCCAACTAGTACAGTAGTGTATGTTTGTTGTTGTTTGTATTCTAACAAAGTTTTTGTAAAAAATTAACAAAAATAAAGTATGTGAAATGAAAAAGGAAATAAAATAAAATATTTAAATGCATGAATAAACAAACACAAAATGCATTAAACGGAAATATGAAAAATATTGTATGTAGAAAAGAAATACCAAAATGAGCAAAAAACATGCTTTTACCAAAGTAGTTTTTAGCTGGACTTACAATATGTTTTTCCTCATTTTAAGGTAATAAATTTGTATCTCTATCTTCAATACATATAATTATTTTGGTTATTTAATTTTCTTGTTTCTCAATCGCGGTTTCCTGGGTATTTCGTTCCTACAATATACATATTTCAAGAGTTATAAAATAATTTAAAGCCAGCAGTGTGTTAGCCAACATTCTTCCTTTCACTTCCAATATCTCTAAACCTATAAAACATATTAGCTCATATAAAACTTGGAGAAATTCTTATTGACTTATAAAAACTAAAGAAACTGATAACAAAACCATTCCATGAAATGTATATATTGCCATGAATATCTCTACAATTGGTGAGGGTCAAAAGACTGTTATACTCGTAAAATAAATAAGAACTGGAGTTCCTCAGGGCAGTGTATTCCTGCCAATCTTGTACACGCTCTTCACTGCTGACCTTCTGATACTAACTCTCGGTAGTAAAGTATACTGACGACACTGTCTTACTGAATAGCGACAGTGACTCGGTTGTAGTCTCAACCCTCCTCTAGAACCATATAGTTCATTGATTAGACAATCGTGGAACATAAGCGTCCACACACATCATACTCACATTAAATCACATGATATGTCCTTCAGTAGTCACAATATGGGATGTCGTCGCAGGTAGTGTTATTGTGAAGTAACTTACGATTAACAAGCTTCTCATCTGGCAACCTCACATCAAAACCAAAAGAAAGAGTTGGCTCTCCAGTCGATAATCATAGCTAAATATACCTAACAAGCTGTTACTGTATAATATCACATACTAAAGACGGTAAAGACCTATGGTATACAGATTTAAGGCACTACTTCCAACCTAAATTTGGAAATACTTCAGAGGTTCAAATCGAATTCGTTGCGAAGCTATGTAGGTGCGCCGTGGTACATGTAAAAGTCAGTCATTCACCAAGGTTTGAAGATTCCAACGATTGTCAGGCATAGCAACAGACACATCTCTCATTTGGAGAGCCATGGTAATCAAGTGAAAAGGCAACAACATCTGGAACTCCCATTCTGTTTCCCAAACGAATGATTCATCCACAAATTCAAAATAATAACATGAGATTTTTCATTCAAATTGGGCTACTATTTTCATTGACTGACGGATATTTTAAGAAGAAAACATTTCTTACACTAAGTGGTAACATATTTTACTTACATAAATGTGAATGTGGGGGCCAAGTTCGATGTTACCGATAAAAGTGTTGAGATCTAAGCGGGTACCAATCAAAGCAAAAAGTAACTGCACAACGTTTCTCAATTGATTAAAATATAATTTGTTATGTTATTTGTTGTAGACCTTTGCAAGTTTTAATAGTTAATAAATATATGGCAACCATTTCCAACACTGAAGTGTCCAACATTAAAGTGTCCAACACTAAAGTGTCCAACACTAAAGTGTCCAACACTAAAGTGTCCAACACTAAAGTGTCCAACACTAAAGTGTGCAGCACTAAACTGTACATCACTAATGGCACGGTGTCGCATAGGACAGAAACGGCAACAGAACCAGACTCCAGTACATTTGCACATGATATTTGATGGTCTGGTTCTGTTGCCGTTTCTGTCCTATGAGACACCGCGCTATAAAGTGTTTAACACTAAAGTGTTCAACACTAAAGTGTCTAACACTGGGATGGCGAACTTGGGAATGTCCAACTCTGAAGGAAGCTCTGTCTTCTTCTTCTACTACCACTTGTGGCAACACGTCCGCCATATTAATTTATAATTATGTATATCCATTCATATAACGCATATCTCGTTTCCTATTTTGTGTTCTATTTCTTCCTATCTTACATAGGATATATATATATATATATAAGCATCCAAATGGAGAGTCTCACACTTATTGAGAATTAGGTGAATTGCAATTTCATCACCTTGCTTGCAGAATCTGCAAGTACAGTCTGAGGCAATAAATATCCAACTAATCTCATCTTACTCATCTTACCAATTTATTAGCTCTTTTGTAATTAACATGTTCCAGAAGGGGTACATACAGTTGTGTCTCTCCGCAAAAAAGCGAGTTCGCACAGAAGACTTACCGCCCATTATGATGATTGAATTTAGAAAAGCGAGAGAGGGGTAAGTGTAATAGATGGTAAGGTATCAGAGGACACCTTCAGCCACTGGAACCGACCCATAAAATCAGCAATTTATCAAACTGCCCAAATCAAAAAGGTTTCCCAGGAAGCAGTCACATGGGATGTGTTGAATACTTACTTATTCTTCCTCATGTACATAACTTCGACAAAATTCTTAACATGTGGAACATGCGTCCATTGGGCCCAATTGGTCAGTGCCCCGTCATCATCTGAATACTATTTTTGTTAAAGTGTAGAAGCTCGGAGGTTCATTACATTTAGTAGCAAGGCCAGAGTTCCCGGGTGCCAAAGCAGCCTGGCTCATTTGCCCTCTGCACTAGCTCCTTAGTTTTCATTTCGCAGCCTGAAAGAATGTTTTGTAGAGGTTTGTGAATGACAATTACCACTAGAGAAATTGGCAACACCATCTCAGTTGTGGCTAAATACAGTGAAAATTAAAGGTCACATATCTGGAAATTTATTAGTTAACTATAAATTATGTTGATGCCATTTTCATAACTTGAATCATATTGAGTGTGTTACTAAAGGAGAAGCTAATTAACTGCAGACATGCCCTCAACTGATCTCAACAAACTGATAAAATCCATTCACATAGCCATAATTTTATAATACGAGTACACGTATACTTACTATGATAAATGCTTCCACCCAAAAAAAAAAAAAATTAAAAAATAATTGAAATATTATTGGTGTTCAACGTGTATTTATTAACTTGAATTTTGTATAAAAAATATAATCATCACTTGTTTTTTTTTTTTTCAAAAAGAAATATCGATTACAAACAGTATAGCAAAACTGATAAACATATTATGCAAAACATTGTGGTCAGGAAAAAGAACACACTTGAATTCAATTCCATCCTTGTAAACGATGTCTGAAAATTAATGGAAACGTTTGATATTTTGTTAGTGGCATTGGTCTTTAGTAATATTTTGCTTTTATAGACGCAGCCAGCTGTCTTCGCTTCGAACTTTCCACGAAGCTCGCGTATTCGTGCGCCGGAACCAGGTTGTTGTTTCTCAAAAAAGTTTTTAGTATTTAATTGTGTTGCACTTTTGTGCTTCTCTTCATAGATATTGCACAGGGCTCGTATTCGTTTACAGCCATCATTATTATCTTTTGCCAAATTTATATGGGCCGCCTCATACTGTTCTTCCTCCAAATCATTGTTTCGACCCTGGTTATCAAAACGTTTAAGGCCACAGATTTCTCGATTTCGGTTCTCATATTTTTTTTCCGTTTCAAAGACTTGGATAAGTTTACGTACACGATCACCACGAACCCTGTTGCCAGCAACTTGTTTTTGTACTCCACCACCACTACCAATACTACCAGCAGCACCACAATCACCAGCAGCACCATCACAACCAACATCAGCGCCAGTTTCAATATAAATGCTACCAACAGAACCACAAGCACAATCATCACAACCGGCACCACCAGCATCACCAACAGTATCAATACCAGTACCAGAAGCCCCAACAGCACCACCACCAATACCACCGCCAGCATTAGCAACAGTACCAGTACCAGTACCAGCAACAAGACAACTCCTCAGCTCGCAATCATTTCCCTGGTTTTGATTGACTATGCAACACACGATGTTAGCAACAAATCCTAGAATTATGTTTTCTTCTTCATCTTCTTTGCCCTGTAGATCACAACCATACTGGCGATCAAAGATGTCACTTGCGCACATATCTTCTAATTCATAATCCTCTTCATTGTTGCAAATAATCTGTATGCCGTGCTTCCGGTCGGTCCGGTTATGATTGACTTTTACGTTCTTCACTTCTTCTGTATTATTTTCCATGATACTACCAGCAGCACCACAATCACCAGCACCACCATCACAACCAGCATCAGCGCCAGTTTCAATATAAATGCTACCAACAGAACCACAAGCACAACCATCACAACCGGCACCACCAGCATCACCAGCACGACCAATAGTATCAATACCAGTACCAGCAACAAGACAACTCCTCAGCTCGCAATCATTTCCCTGGTTTTGATTGACTATGCAACACACGATGTTAGCAACAAATCCTAGAATTATGTTTTCTTCTTCATCTTCTTTGCCCTGTAGATCACAACTATACTGGCGATCATAGATGTCACTTGCGCACATATCTTCTAATTCATAATCCTCTTCATTGTTGCAATTAATCTGTATGCCGTGCTTCCGGTCGGTCCGGTTATGATTGACATTTACGTACTTCACTTCTTCTGTATTGTTTTCCATGATACTACCAGCAACACCACAATCACCAGCACCACCATCACAACCAGCATCAGCGCCAGTTTCAATATAAATGCTACCAACAGAACCACAAGCACAAACATCACAAATGGCACCACCAGCACCAACACCAATACCACCACCAGCATTAGCAACAGTACCAGTACCAGCAACAAGACAACTCCTCAGCTCGCAATCATTTCCCTGGTTTTGATTGACTATGTAACACACGATGTCAGCAACAAATCCTAGAATTATGTTTTCTTCTTCATCTTCTTTGCCCTGTAGATCACAATCATACTGGCGATCAAAGATGTCACTTGCGCACATATCTTCTAATTCATAATCCTCTTCATGGTTGCCGTGCTTCCGGTCGGTCCGGTTATGATTGTCATTTACGTTCTTCACTTCTTCTGTATTATTTTCCATGATAAAATCGTAATAAAACAAAAATAATTTATAATTCCTTTAAGTTTTTTTTTTTTAGGCAGATATACGAGGTGTGTATTCTGCTCTAAAAATCAGAATGTAGATTTTAAGCAAAGCCTACCAAAGTTAAACTTTAAATTTTTTTTATGATATTCCAGGCGAAGCAAAGCCTCCTTAGATTGATAATTCAAATTATCAATAGATTTGAACAAATTTTGTCTTCAGTTTTACTCCAGGTTGGCATTTCCAAATAGAGAATTAATATGTAACGTTTATTTGATTCACATACATGTATGTGTATATGATATTTTACCAAACTATTTCCCTATTGATTAGATATGCATCTCTAAAGGGCCAACGACACAGCAAACTTTGGACGCTTCGGCTTTATACCCTATTCATTGGCTTTCGACGCTTCCGACGCTTCAAGTTACAGAGCAACCTTTTACACTTCTCAACGTTAAAAAAAACACAGCTGCTGTGAAATAAAACAAAATTGTTTTGCTTTGATATCGGAAATCATTTAATAAAAGAAATAGAAATGAATACCACAATGAACATCGATTTATGTTTTTTTATCTCAATATGTTTTTCGTCCAGGTTAAAAATTTGTTCACTCCACTTTCAAAAAAACGGTAAATAAATGACATGACATTGCTGTTTGCCATTCACAAAAACAGGTATTTGACTATTCAATACTACAATATGATGTTGATTTTAAGAAATTTAAATTAAAGGAACAAAAAGGCTGGCAATTCATTCCATGTGCACAAATTCACTGAGGGCATTGACTATTAATGGCTGCCAAACAATTAATAAAGAACGCGGCGTCATGAAATTTTAAACTTGTGCTTTATAAGGTTGATATGTTCCTTCTATCATACTCATTCATTTTAAATAATAAGGCGGATACGGATAATGGAAAAGAGAATTTGAAAAAAAAAAAACACTAGACTTTACATTTTTACATATGAAAATAGTATTTTAACTAATTATTAGCTAAAGCACCGAGCTGCTAGGTCCTTAATACTATGAAATTATTATTAATACTTATATGTTAAAATTAATTGTCCTAGATGGACGTTGTTCAGCCTGCTATCGCCTTTAATCTTTTGACGACATTCGCGGAAAGAAAATAACAAAGAGCGCAGTACTCTTGTGCATACTTATTATCAGTAAATCATAACCAACCTTAAAACATACAAAAACTTTGTGCGTGGTTTTGCAATAACTTAATCCTAAACAAAAACACATATTTTCCTTAAACTTGATATTATTGAAAAACTTGTTTGTTTGTGAATCGATTTGAATGAAACAAATACAGTGAAAACCGAATTCAAATCGGTTAAGCCGTTACTGAGATTAGCGGTCATAATGGCACAGACAAACAGAAACGGGTTGTTTACGATTTTATTATGTGTATTGTATGACAAGCTGTTTTGCCTGGAATTCTGAAATATTATGTGTTTTTTTTTTTATAATAAGTATAAATCCATGCTGACATCGCAGAGTCACGGGTTCGATTCCCGTTCAAGTCTGGTTCTGCACTTTTCTAATTATTCCCTCTAGGTTATAATTTGTAATTATAATCTTAGTTCTTATAAATAAATAAAAATTTAGAATTAGAATAAATAGATGATGAAAGGTGATTCATTTAGAAGTTTATTTTTTTTAAATTGTAAATAAAACAAACAAAGTGAAGTTGGATGGCCGAATCTTTATTAAGTCCTGAAAGAACATTCTCTGACATTTACTTTTTGAAAATAATTTCATTCAAATATTGGCCGCGACTAGGCCGTAGGTGGTCCATTCGGGAGGTCCAATTTTGGATTACTCTTTCCAGCATTGCAACCGGTATCTGCCCAATTACGCGAGTGATGTTGACTTCCAAGTCCTGGATCGAAGCTGACTTATCTGCGAAGACTTTTGACTTCACATAACCCCAGAGAAAAAAGTCCAAAGGTGTGATATCACACGATCTAGGCGGTCAATTGACAGGTCCGAAACGCGAAATTAACTGTACGCCAAAATGATTTCTCAATAAAGCCATTGTGTCGTGCGCTGTGTATGCCGTAGCCCCATCCTGTTGAAACCAAATATCGCCAACACTTCGGGCTTCAACTTCAGGCAACAAAAAGTACGTAATAATAGTGCGGTAGCGGGCGCCATTGACGGTAATGTTCTGTCCGGCCTCATTTTTGAAAAAAAATACGGACCGATGATTCCACCAGCCCATAAACCACACAAAACAGTGCATTTCTGTGGATGTAACGGTAGTTCGAGAAACTCTTCAGGTTGCTCCTCAGCCCAAATGTGACAATTCTCTTTATTGGGTTAGCCATTGAGCCAGAAATGTGCCTCATCGCTGAACAAAATTCGACGTGAAAACAGCGGATCTTCGTTGAGCTGTTCCAGACCACATTGACTTAAATTTAAGCGTAAATTCAAGTCTGGCGGCTTCAATTCTTGGACGAGTTGGATTTTGTAAGCTTTCAAACCAAGATCTCAACGTAAAATTACTGAATGAAAATAACATGACAGCTTGATTCTAGTCACGCGTGATCTGTAAAAGAAACCCAATTGACAAAAAAACTCTTAACGCATCACACGTTATATTAAATCTATGATGTGATGGATTTTTTAGGAACTAAAATGTCTTTTCTATTGTATATTGAACTTGGTAATTGTAGAACAATAATGGATGAATAAGGTATATATACATATTATGATTTCGAAAATATTATCCTGATCCATCATTCATTCATTTTTACATAAATTTCTCTTTCTACCTTCTCTCTTTCCTTTTTTTCTTCATTTTAAATATTTAGATGGTATTTAATTAATTATTAGCATTATGATAAATTCATAGAAGCGTGATTTTGATAAAGTAATCAGTTCATCAGCATCTTCATCATCATCATCATCATCATCAAAATCATCATCATCACATGAAAGATGGAAAGCAAGAAAGGCAAAGAAGCGAATGATGACAAGACAAGTTAGCAAAGTGGCAGACATAGTACTACGGGTACTACGTTATAGCAGTCCATAAAAACAATATATACTACAAACGAATAGAATACATATATTGTAGGTGTATCTACATAAGTAGTATACATCTAAACTGTGTGTATGATGGAACCAGAAATGTGTGTGTGTGTGTGTGTGTGTATCTGGATAGAAAAAATCTATGAGTATGTGTGATTGTGTATGTTGATTTGCTGCCTCTTCTTCTTCTTTTTCTTCTCACTCAATTTATTGTAAAATGTTAAAATTCACGAAGCGGAAATGTTTATTAGAGCGGAAATTGTTATTTTTAGTGTTTCATATATTGTTGTTGTTCGAGTTGTTGTTGCTGCTGTTGTTTCTGGTCTATTCTTTTGTTGTTGTTGTTGTTGTTGTATTTTTTAATATTGTTTTTGTATTTGGGTATTGTTCATTAGTGTTTCGTTGTTGTTCAAATTATTTATTTATAAAAATAAAGAAAATATAAAATAACATCAAATCAAGTCAAACTTAAAATGTTCATCAAAATTGAAAAAAAAAAAAAACCTAAAACAACCCAGCAGCATATCGAAGACCCAACTTTAATCAGGACAGTTGAAAGATGGAAGCAGGCGGGGGGTAAAAGGTCAAATAAGATTTCGATTAAATTAAGTGCAAATGGGGGAAAAATTATGGTAAAAAAAAGTAACATGCTTTTCTCTTTCATTTTTATTGAAAAAATTACAATTGATTATTAAAAGATATTGAAAGCTATATAACAATATTTTAGTTCTCATATGTAGTTGTGATCAATCTATTCTTGATTTCAACAAAAGATAGCATACTAAAAGATCACTTAGAAGGATTCAGAAGAGCTGCTACTGCATGGAAGAGATTGGCAATTGCTTGAAATGTTGTTTGTTGTCCCATCATTGACCTTTTAGTCAAGTTTTTCCGTACACAACTCAAGAATTTTTGAATTTGGACTATTCCTAAAGAAGTTTGCTGATCCCTGGTCCCAAGGGTTATGTCATTATAAGGAGAAATTGAAGAAAAAGAACAAAACAATGAAAGAAAAATGAAATTAGTGGTGGTGGTAGTGGCGAGTAGTACAGAGCAGGTAAATACAGTAACAATATTTTGCCTTCTTCTGTGTTTGCTTATTTGTTTGTTTGTCTGAATGTGTGGGTATTTCAACAAAGTAAACAATTAATTTCTAAATATTTTATGCCGCTGGGTGGGCATGTGTCAGTTTTAAGGGTAGGTAAATATGTAGGCGTGAGCATTTGTATTTCTATTTAATAAAGGTGCAACTATAAACTGTAAAAAGATTTATTTAAACACGCACACGCAAACGCACACATGCTCACCCACACAAATACACTCACACATACACTTACAAAATAGTAAGATACAATAAATGAAGTTGACTTGTATGTTTTGTAGTAGCCAAGTTTTTTCGTCGCATTGTCAAGTGTGTCTAAGTATTTTTAATCATTATCATCAACATAATCATTCTACGCCCTATTGTGTTTTGTTGCCTTATGAAAAAAACTCGAAAATAAAACTAGAAATTTCAAAGAAATCAAACAAAATTCCAAAAAAAAAAAGAAAGAAAAACTTAAAAGGTTGTTCTTCTTTGCAATATTTTTCTTGATTTGTCATTGATACAAAACAATGTAGTAGATTGTTGTGGTAAAAGCTCCGCCCGTTGGCAAATGGAGAACAACACATCATGTTAAGGTTCTCATGGTTAATGACAAGGGTTTTTTTCTGAAAAATTTTTTTTTTTAATATTGTAGATGACAAAACTCAGTCTGTTGCTTTATTTCATTAGTTGAATTCCATTTAGCCAAGTTGAATCTAAGGTTTTTGGGAAGGCTAACATTTAATTTTGCAAATCTTTGTAATTGTATCCTCTCCGGATCAAAGATTTTCCACATCTCGATTGTGCCTCTAGTTAATTCATTCCTATTAGAGCATTGCACGAGTCAACACGAAGCAAAAATTTATCATCTCTCGCTCAAATCAAACGTGTGCTACGTGTCCCACACTAACAAAAGTCGCACTGTCTCTCAAGAACACTATGAAATAAATTCGTGTGCTGTTGTGTATCAATGAACTAGCCGACAGCATACTTTTCTAACAGTATCACACAGTATCATAGCCGAAGACAGTAGACGACAGTACATTTTCATAGTAGTGTTGTACCGACTCATACAATGACTGACTCATTGCCTCACAAAAAAAATTAGGCCATCTAACAATTCGTCAAATGTCTTAATAGACGCCATACCCAATTTCAAATATGAAGAGACTGCATGTAAAACCCAGAGTTGGCTGTTAAAGTATACATATTTTATTTGAAAACCCAAAGCTCAGTCCGAAAGTGTGAGGCCATTGAAAAAGGGGAGACTTCCAAAATCGATATAGCGCGGATGATTCACTTTAGGATTAGAGTGCAGCATAAATGGAATAATATTCCCAGTACCCATGTTCACAAGCTTATAGTAAATAAGTATGACTGAGAACTGATGTACTGATCTAAAGAATTTTTAACCAAAAGTATAAAAAAACAAAAAAAAAAAATTGGATTCATTTATTTTCTTTTTTTTCTAAATTTTAAGTTTTCTGTTATTGTAGAAACAACTTAAATGAAACTATTTAGAATAAATAAAAATACTACAATACAAAATTAGTAAGTGGGACAGAACAATTAAGGGGTACGATTAAAAAGATCTAATATAATGGTCGACAGGATGCGATCTTTTCAGCCGTCTCGCCACCGTAAGTTATCCCATTCTACGTGGCTTAAAAAGGCGCCCGGCTAATTTATTTGGATGATTTTTCAACCGCTCCATATACTCCATTGCCTGACGATTAATTACATCGCCAATATTAGGAACCCTTTTTGGATTCATGTTCATCAAAATGTGCATAATTTAGTAACTGCAGGTGTCCTGTGTTTATACTTTTTATTATCTCTTCAATTTTATTTAAAATGTTCGCAACTATTGGGTGTTTGTAATTTTTGTTCTAGGCATTTCAATCTGTTTCCATATTTATGAATGCATTTGTTACTAAGTATGTATGATAAACTCTCACTTTTTTGAGATTTCTTTACACCGACCAGTATCAGGCAGTATTTGACAGGTAATTGGGTAAAGGCAAAAGGAAACAAAACTTAAGTTTCATGCAATAAATCCCAAGGTTGATACAAAAGTGTGTGTCTCTAATGATAAATGTAAATGATATATAATATAATTTCAAGAAGCCTTCCAATAACATACAAGTGTAACACGAGCAAGATACAATGGCTTAAGTGACGTTACTATTGGTAGTTTCAAAACAGAAAAAAAATGGAATCAAGTACAATCTACAATAGGAAAATATGTCTTTGTTGAGTTCATACATAGAAAATCCTACAAATAACAAGAGACTGTAGAGTAAATGTATACTGACCAATAAAATATAATTTTATAAAAACAAAGTTTTTTTCTACAATAGTATTCACTAGAGCATTGCATGAGTCAGCACCAGTCCACACTAACACCGCGCACACCATCACACTGAATCATGAGTCGTGCATTACGGTATGACTCGGTAATGCAGTAACATGAAAAGGCACTGTCGTCTAGTGTCTTCGGTTATGACGCTGTGTAATACTGTCATAAAAGTGAACTGTTGGCTTGTTCATTGAAACACAAAACAATACAAGAGTTTTTTTTATAGTGTTCTAGTGAATGTAGCACACGTTTTCTTTGAACGAAACAGGATAATTTTTTTGTTTAGTGTTGACTCGTGCAATGGTCTAGTATAAGCCAAAAAATCTTCATTGCATATACATACATATTTTCCTTTACATGAACTTATGGACACTGCCCTTCATTTAAATAAGAACACTACTAGTTTCATGTTGTTTATGTTCTTGCAAAGCTTCCTTTGCTTTTATCGGTCGTTTCTCTTTTTATCTTTAAAGAACCGCTCATTTAGCTATTTTAAGAAAAAGAAACAAGACAAAAGCGATTATCGTTTTTTTTATAGTTGATTTTAACGAAATACATATGTGTTCATCATTATGTTATGTTATTGATCATTATGGTTGTTTGTTGGAAATGATTGGTTCTGCAAAAATTTTTATGAATAATGGGACGAAAAAGTGTCCTAACGACGGAGGAAAAAGCAAGAATCTCTGCTACGGATCTCAATCTTTCTTGTAGAGAAATTGCAAACAAGAAATTGGAAGGAGTTGCTCTGTAGTGTTCATTACATTAAAAATAACACAAAGTATGGAACAAATATGAAAAGCAGCACTTAATAAGCAACTTCTGAAGCTGACCGGAGGGCTACGCTCCGTACAGCCTCCAATTCATATGAACTCCTCTGATATTATGAATTACTTATTTCATTTTACAATCTTAACATATAATTTTATTATAATTAATAATCTTATACATATTTTTACTGCTGAGAATTGGTTTAATTTAGTTGATATTTTTATATACTTAGTACCTACATTTTGTACGGTATCTGTAATATTTATATTCTTCTCTAAATAAGGGTTTCTTTTAGTTCATTTATTGTCTATTAAATTAATAAGATTTACACAGATAGAAAATTCTTAGTTTTATTTTGTTATTTTTATATACTCGTACTCGTACATTCATACGAGTATATTAAATAATGAGATTCAACGATTCATGTGCCCCCCTAAGACTATGCAGTCTATTTCTCTGCATAGTTCAACTTGGATAATTTCGAAATAAATCAATTCTTGTCTTATTATCAGAACTGTGTGTGTGTGTGTGTGGCAGTTCATTTCATTTTCAGACATTTAATGTTCATCAACATCAACACACAATATTCCATTAATGCCATTAAATTGTTGATGGGCTCAATAAAACTTCTTGTTTAATGC
This sequence comes from Amiota communis, assembly GCA_037043315.1. Classification (NCBI taxonomy): domain Eukaryota; kingdom Metazoa; phylum Arthropoda; class Insecta; order Diptera; family Drosophilidae; genus Amiota; species Amiota communis. The sequence goes on from JBAMAV010001065.1 coordinate 413,565, forward strand.
TATTAAAATGTTTAAAGTAAAATAAACAAAAAAATTAAAATGAAAATGAAAATGAAAATATTGAAAGTTTTGCAAGTTAAATTTGGTTTTCGTTTTTATTTTCTATTTTTTGTTTTTACTCTTAAATTTTTATTGTTGTTTCTGTTGCTGCTGCTGCTGCTGTTGATGATGCTGTAAGGAATTTATATTGTTGTGGTGGGCTTGGGGTCTCACCTAAACTCACCCCCAAGAGTAAATGAGTGAGTGAATGAGTGAGTGAGAGATGTTTCCCTTAGTTGTGGGGAAGGGGAGGTTTGGTTTCAAAGAGGCGTTTAACTTTCGCTTGGCTTCATTGCGTGGACTTTGCTTATTTCTCGTGTTGATGTTGACTTGGTTTTTTTAGCCAACTTTTTTTTTTGTGTGTTGCCTCCGGTCGTTTGCCAATTTGGTTTGTTCATTCATAAGCATTCTTCTGCTCCCCATTCCTCCATTCCTCACTCTATGTGCTTCCACCTCCCTTATTGCTTTTGTTTCTTGCACTCATTGCCTAGAGTCATTTGGTTAAAAATTTACTTAACTTGGCTTTGCTTGGTTTGGTTTGGTTTGGTTTGGCTTGGCTTGGTTGGGCTTTGTTTGGCTTTGTTTTGTTGCAGTCACCGCCATGGAACACGAAGTCAATTTGTTTGCTTTTATTAATGCTCAACTTAAATTTATCTTGTATCTGCTTGCAGCAACGTGACGCATATCTAATAGCCAGAAAGTAGCATTTTCAATGCTACGACCGTCGTCCATAGCTTACAAAATATACATTTACATACAAATTAAATATGAAAGGCAACGGCAAATTTTGTCGCAAAAAATAATGTGAAAAAAAAAAAATACAAAAAATTTGGAAAAGCAACCACAAGGTCTCACCAAACCTAACATACACTTCATACACATTCAAATCTGACATAAACTTTGACATACCCTGCAGTATGCTTGGTGGCAAGAGTACCCGTTTCGTTAGTAAATCACTAGCCGCCTTTTCTAGTGAATTCACTAGTCGCATGTTTTGCAGAGGTAAACCAGTAAGTGTGCGTTTTCATAATGAAGGCTTTTTGTGCATTTTTATTCTTAATTCAAACAAATGTACCATATGTTTTCTTAGCCTTCATTATATACACCATGTGTATGTACTAAGTATTGAATGTGTCTCTTTGGACAGATTTCAATTCTAAAATGCAATTGATTTATAAGTACATACAAATGCTAGTATACCAACTTAATTGAAGCGGGTATCCAAACTGTTACACACAAGTATGAATTGGATTCTGATGATGTAGGGCAAATGACATAAAAGGTGCATGTTCTCCATCAAGTCTTCTGACGTGGCTGTGCATATGAAGAAGAGACAGAAAGCGCAGAGACCATGAAACCAATGAAAGGTACCTTACCTGCAAGCCAGCATTCTCCGTTTCATTCAGGCATCACAATAGACCTGTCTACTCTATTCTATTACTGAAAACTTGTTTATCGATCTGAGTATTGTGGAATCGTTTAGTCATGCAAAAAGATGATTCTATGCAATAGTTCAGATTAGGACTGATTGAAGAGCTAATTTGATACGTTTTGATGGCTTCACTTACATATATGATGGTTGGATTATTGGTAAGCAAAGCAACCAATTTATCGCAAAACCATATAAATTAATCAATTGATTGATTGCTCCCACAATGTTGGATCTCCTACTACTTATGAACAATTGGTTCTAGTACGCGCTTTAAACATGACACTAAAGTGATAACAAAATATTGTTCACCTATATTGTGAAGTGTATAAAACTGAAAACTTTAATTCTAATAATGACGAAAAACACAAACAATGATGCTCATGAGGAAAAATATGCATATAATGATGACCATGATAATGATGAGCTTGATAATGCTTATGATGATGATGATGATGATGAAGTGTGTGTCTGCCGAAAAGCGCAATAGCGGAAGCTAAAATGGTCAAGAAGTTACACTTTACTTTTGCTTTATATTTTCTCTGCATTTCTTTTTTATTTAAAATATAACTTTATTTACTTTTACAAGTTTCAAAGTTTTTCTTTCTTATTTTGTTTTTACGAAAAAATGAAAAAAAGTAAAAATAAAAATCAAATGGAGAAAATATCTTAAAACTAATTTACATAAATCACACCTGTTCACGAAGACTCAATTTTCCCACTCTTCCATTTAATTTTTCTTCTTTTTTGGCATCTTTCTCGCCTGCCGTTTCCGTTTCCGCTACTGTTTTCGTTTCGTTGCTTCTTTTTCATCATCATCATCATCATCATCATCTTCATCATTTCTGTTATAATATTATCGTCTTATTTTCTCTTTATTTTTCTTTTATGCTGTTAGCGTTGTCCATTTTATAAGCATTTTATGTATATTTTATTTTATAAACAAAATAAACAGGAGGAGTGACCAACATCATCATCATCATCAGCACCAGCACCATCAGTTTAGATGAAAAAGAAGCAAGGCTAAGGAATATTGTGACAAAACAATGAAGAGGGATCAACTTTTATAATATTAGTAGATACATAAATAAATATTCTTACCTTAAGCACCTCCAGTGCTTCTACTCGTAGTACCACCAATACAAGAGTATTGAAAATTGAAAAGAAAAGTTTTTCCTTAAGTTTTGGTTTTGAATCAAAATTATAAAATGAAATGAAATGAAATAGAAATGAAAATCATGGACATGTATCACAATCATATATGTGGGTATTCGTTTATATTTTTATTAACATAAAGGAAAATTTCAATATGTCACAGTTTTAAGTGTAAAAAAAATCTCACTTAGAGAATTTGTAATCTTAGTTCATTTGTTGCATCCTTAAAATTCTTTACCAATTCTTGAAGCAATTGAATTGGGTCAGGTTTTGAACTAAAAAAAACAAATCAATTTACAGATTATGTTTTTTTTTTAATTTCATAATCTAATACAAGAGTATCTTAGTCAAAGGTTCTATTGTAAATAACTGAAAGAAAATAGCCATGGTTCATAAAGAAAAACATGAAAACTTTATGAGAGCCAATATCATTGCCACTATATTTTAGTACTAGCATACCCAGCGCGCTTTGCTACGCCCACGCTCAAAAAAAAAATTGAAATTGTTTTGTGAGGGAATTGTCCAGTCTTCATAAATAATAGACTTTGCCAATACTCTTGTGCATACACGCACATACACCTTAATTTATATCTGCTTTGCATAAGCAATCAAAGCACGAACAACGAAACACACAGTCCCTCTCTTCGGTCGATCTGACTGAAAGAAGATAACGAAGAGTGCAATACTCGTGTGCGTACTCTGAGAGAAAAAATACAACAATAACTTAAACAACACAAAATCAAGAAGAAGTACAGCATAAAAACGTACAAACGTTTCTGTGCTTGGCTGTTGAAAAAATGAGAATATCTTCATCTTAAAAAAAACTATACTAAAATGTTTAATAAATCAAAAAAGTAAGTATCTTATGACATTCAATGACATCGTAGCATTCTACTGGTGAAAGAATTTTTAAAATTTGATAAGTCGTTTCGAAGATTACCCGTATCATCTAAACAAAACATTACCTCCTTATTATATTATTGTTTATTTTATTTATTATTATATAAGTTATTAGTAATATAGTAATTAGTATTATGAGTATTAGTATATTAGTATTATTATAGATAAATACTTAAAGATTCAAATAATCTATTGAATAATCATAATTTTTATGTGGCTTTTTTCCTTCAACTCTGTACTTAGGAATACCAATGTTTATTAAATCTGCAAACTATCAAATCATATGCACCATATGATTCAGTTTTCTCGGGTAACGCAACAAGTTACTTTAAAATGGACAAACCAAAAACAGGAAAAAGACAGAATGACGATCTTTTATGATTGAAAGGAATATCAGAAAGCTATTATATATATTGTCGGAGATAATTTCTAGATGGTTCAATGACTGGGTTCAGGTTGACTTGTTATTATACTATGTACTTAAAAGCTATATTTTCAGAATTTTATTTCGTGAGAAGATCTTCGTTAAGTCTTCCGGTAATCTGAAGTGGAGATCCAGGGGTGGTAACGCTTTAACCTACGAGTGTGCTGGATATTGTCCAACAAATTGACGTCGAAGTGGTTTTCGTGAGAATCAAGCCGGATAATGTGTTTTTTTACTGTGGTTTATGGTTTCTTCATTTACAGTTAAAACCCGCAAGACCTTGGACTAAAGACTTTGTATGATTTGAGCGTTTGATTTTGAAATTGTGCTGCCATAAGTCCATACTGGTTTGAGAACGGTTTTATAGAGAAGTAGCTTATTTTTTGCGCTTAATTTTAAATTATCCCATATGAGCTCATCTTGGTTAGTTTGACGTTCAGCTGTTTCCTTTTGTTTGTGATGTGGAGTCTCCAGGTACTTGGCTGAGGTGTTGGTGGGTATGTTGTTTCCATTTAGCTGGACCGGGGGACAGGATGAGTGTCGCAGAGTGAAGATGGTATGTGAAGATTTTAGTTGACACCAATATTCTATCTCTTAAGCCATGGCTCAATTATGTCTGATTCTGCAAAATTGATGAGGCAGTAGCTGGGTCAGGGTGTGATGCCAGGAGGGCTGTGTCATCAGCGTATGCTGCTATCATTATGTTATCATCACTTAGAGCCGGGAGGTCAGAAGTATTCTAAAGCATTTAAAGCCTTGTGGCACTCCGCCACTTATTTGTGACTCCATACCCTCACATGTGTTACAAAAAATTCTCTTGTCAAGTTAAGACTTGATGACCAGATAGTACGATGCTGATATGATATTAAAATCACCAAGACCAAAAGAAACAAGAAATAATATTTTTATTTTAAAGAATCTTATTACATTCTATCTGGGAAAATAAAGAACTTATCTTAAGACAGTTTAAATGGCTTATAGTTGTGTAAAATATTGTTGAAATTAGTTCAATTTTTGGATGTGCCAAAGAAACATGTAATAGTTTTCCTACAAAGTTTCCTTTGTATGATTTAAGAAATGCTGTTGTGTAAATATTTTTCATAACAAATCACATATTATTATCTTTGTGATAGTGGCAATATAATAGTACTGTGGCATATTGATTCTATTGGCATACCATATTGTGGGAGTAAATCTGATTGTGAAGGATATGATTGTTGCATGTACAAAACCAGATACCATCAAGAACAGAACTTGAACTAATTACGTTGACTATATCTATCAGATGCATGATTATTTGCATTACAGAAATGACGTCAAAGTGATAACACCTTCTCTCTATTCTAGTTATTTCACTATATCTGAGCGGTACAAAATGTACGAATGGAAGAAACAAAAAAAAAAAAACTCGATAAGAAATAACTTTGACCTTTGACTATATACTGACTGAACTGACTGACTGACGCCATAAAACTAGTAGTTGCTTTAAGTTAACTAACTTTGCCTTAACACGCATATACCATATACTTACTAGTATATAAACTGTTATTCTACTTTTGTTTTATTTTTGCAAGAATTTCTTTTATATTCTTGTTTTCTTTTTTTCTGATCCCATCACATAGAATTTTCATTGATATTTTTTCTCTTTTCATTATGGTTGTCTTCATTGTAATTCAAATACTATTGATTTTATCTTTATCTTTTGAGATCCAGAGAATTAAACTTTATTTTCATTTCATATACTATATTCACAGTGGCGGATTTGCCATAAGGCCCAGTAAGACCGGTATGAGGGGCGGCCAATCGTGACAAAAAACACATTATGGCGAATGGCGGAACGCACTGCATGATACAGTATGCGGTGCAGACAAAACAAAAATCTTCCTAAATCTATTTAGTTTATAAGACAGCCGAAACGGTTTTTACTGAAACCAGCTTCACTCAGAATAGTTTTTGTTTAGGTATTTATACGTGCGACGTTTTGCTCTTATTGAAAACGAATTTGGGTGTGTTTACATGAATGCAAAGTTGCCATATGCATAAAATATGATGTGAATAAAATAAGGTTTTTTTAAAATAACATTGTACAAAACAAATGTGCAATGTATAATCCTTATCTTGATTTTTAATAATATTTTGCAATGATTTTTCAATCTATAATTCACAAAAAGCTATACCATATGACAACACTGCACAAAACAACATTTTGCGAACAGTTGATTTTCAACACGTCTGCAATAAGCATAGCATTTATAAGACACATAAATTCGGTTCGACTGGTTTGAAATGTGCGCAATTGAAGTCGCTTCGCGTGTTCAGAACGAATTGGAACTGTTCTTATACATGCGTTCTGAGTTAAGCTGATCTGAGTGGAAACCGCTTCGGGTGTCGTATGAACGGGGTATATATGATGGGTGCTGAGAAAGGGGCAGCTGTTACTTACTACATTACCTTGGGCCTAGGGTTGGCCAAGACTGCAAATCAGCCACTGTATATACAAATACACAATATTTTTGCTTTAATTATCTGCCACACAATTTTAGAGATATAGTATTATCTCTTATATCTGATATTTGTAACATCGTGCATCGGAGAATCATTCAATTAAGTAGAGATCAAATATTTAATTAGCTTGTTACTGAATTTCGACTCCTATAGTTTTGTAGGTTTTTATTGAAATTTGGTACACAGTCTTCTTTTATCTGTAGCATGAACAGAACAGGATATCGAACATACTAAAAACACTTTTTTAAACTTAAGAGGTAGATAGGTAGGTTGAACTTTGGGGGTGTTGCATTGCCCATTCGACAAATTGTTTTAAATGCATTAGTTTTGACTAGCTCAGCTCTCCAATTATGGTTTCACCTCCACAATCTTTTGTTACAACAACCTTTTGAACCATGGGTATTCGGCTTTGAAATGAATTTTATTGGCTATCCAGATATCCAGGATTTATACGATTTTTTTTTTTGCTGAAGACTATCATAATAAATCAATTTTTCCTCACCAGTAACAAACAATTCAATGCAAATTTTGTTGAACCAATACTTTTGGCGCAATAAAACTTGCTTTGAAATGATGCATAGTTATAGCTCTGCCCGATTTAATAGAATTTTATGTTATCTAAATATGTGACTTATTTGAGCACCCAGTTTTGTGATATAAAACATTTGTCACAGCCTACGTAATCCGACCACCAGCATCTATCAAGTCTGAAGTACGTGATTTAATACACTTGTGCCAGCGCTTTTTCCACTCCTCGAAGCACTTCTGATAACCGCTTTTTGGTATGGCCTTCATGTCATCCACCGATGCGGCCTTTATTTCCTCAATCGTTTAAGATCTCCTTCTTTTCAATTTTCTTTTAAATTTTGGAGTAGAAAAAAAGTCACAGGGCGCCAAGTCCAGTGAATACGGTGGCATGATTACGGTTCTGCATTTTCGCAAAAAATCACCAACAAGCAATGACGTGTGAGCTGGCGCATTATCGTTGTGCAATATCCATGTCTGATTGTTCGACAATTCCTGGCATTTTTGTCATACTGCTTCACGCAAATGGCGCATAACTTCAACGTAATATTCCTTATTGACTGTACGACCTTCTGGCAAGAACTCACGATGCACCATGCCATTGTAATCGAAGAAAACAGTGAGCAAAACAATCACATTTGAACGAAACTGGCGTGCTTTTTTCGCCATGGCTTTCATTGGGATGATTGGACTTTGGTTTCGACGTCATAGCCATATAACCATGTTTCGTCACCAGTTATGACACTTTTGAGCAAATCGGGATCGTCGTTGACGTCATTTAACAGGTCCTGAGCGATGCTCATGTGACGGTTTTTTTGCTTAAAAGTTTGCAATTTACTGCTACAAGTTTCATGCCCAAAATATCCGAAAAAATTTGATGGCATGAGTCAACGAATATGATGACATCTTTAGCAACTTCTCTAACATGTTCTTCACTGCTTCAACGTTTTCGTCGATTGTTGACGTTTTAGGGTGTCCAAAACGGTCCTCGTCATCGACATCTTCTCGGTCTTCTGTGAGGAGCTTATACTACTTGTAAGCAAAAAGCCGACTCGACAAATGGACAGTCAATATTTCAAGTACTTTGGAGCACTTAATTTCGTTTTTCACAAATTATTGTTTTTTATTCGATCAATTTTTTTAGATTGCTGCAAATTGTAAAAATTAAAAAACACGTGTCACCTTAAGTCTGTCAAGAACAAACTAAAGATGCAAAATGCTGATAATGTCAGGGACATGTGTACCAACATAAAAAAAACCGGATATCGATAACATGTGGACCGAGAAATATACAAATGCTCTTACTTTTTGAACACACCGATTATATGGTGAATATGGTATCTTAGTTGTAATGTGAAATACTAGAGTTTTAAATTGTTAATTGTCTTCTATAGTCTTCTATAATCATGAAATGAAGTTTGGTAAAACGAAACACAGCTTTTTCACACTATTTATTTCTGTTTTCTTAAATTTTCTTTAACAATAAACTAAAAGATAACTTTTTCATCAGTTAAATATCAGGAGTTAAAATTTTTTAACTGTTCAGATATTGTATATATATAAATTAAAAAAAAGAATACAAAGAAAATATTTAAAGTTTAGTTTAAATAATTTTTATTGATTTTACAGTGAATACTAGTAAAATACAATGTCACGTTTTATATGCTGACTAAAGAAAGTGTTGAAGAAAGAACAGTTAAGTTAATCAATATATTGTATACAGTGCTCATAATATAAAGAGGGTGATTAAGTCGAAAATCCCAATTAAATACTTACTTATCCGAATCAAACTTACATTAGTTCCACATGCAAGAAGGTGTCATAATAAGTGAACCAATATAAAACTTAATTTGGAGATAAAGATTTATTTATTGCAAACTAGAAGTCTTGATTCCATTTACAATATATACTATTATATATAAGCTGAAGCAACTAAGGCCTTGAGCTTGATATTTTATTTACAATATTAATGTACTTAGGTAAAGGATTAAAGTTATATTATTGTATCGGAATATCCATTTTCATCTTCAGTTGGATCATTTTCATATCTAGCCGGGTAATGTATATACATATGTATTTGGAGTTATAATTTTTTTACTTAGATACATCATAGTGGATTAGGAAAATGTTATGCTCTATTAAAAACATTGGTTATACTGTGCAATCCACTAAATTTTCTGGATCTTCTATCATTCTTATAGATTTTGTTTCTAGCTTCTGACGCGTTTTCTCCCAGCACTCCAACAGGAACTATGCAGCTATCCATTATTTGGTATGCGTGTACTAATATTTTAAGCACATTGGGAGTCAAAAAAAAAGCTTTGAATTTTTCGGAGTTAATCTTGTACTCACAAGAGATTGCAATTAAAATTATATAAAAGTTATGGAGAGCTTACAATTCGAAAATGCTCTTCTTGCTGTATTTCCATCATTGCTATTGCCAATGCCATTCTGTTTGGGTTCGTCTACATCCTTTGTTGAATGCACAGGTTTGAAAAGAATTTATTGTGAAGCATCATCTAAAGTTTCGTAATGACAAAACATTATTGTATGAAAAATCAGAAACAAGAAAAGTCTATATAAAGTCTGTATTCATTAGGTCTTAAAAAATCAATAAAGTATAAGCAACCAATGATATGCTTGTGCCATATCTTCTAAGTCAAAGAACATGAATTGAAATAAAATATTGCAAACATTCAATTGAAATGTTAGAACTTAAAAACTTATGTAAAATGGATATTGTTTTTGCTAAAAGGAAAGGATAAATCATACTATATAAATCATAAATTAAATTATTATATTTAATTTATTGAAGATAATGAAAATATTCCTATTAAGGTAGAATTAGTAGTGGCAGCATAGTGAATTAAGCAGTGATCCTTTTTAGGCCACTTGTTGGACTTATTGGAGATGCCAAAAAGCGGTGGCTGACTATATTTTCTTTTTTTTTGTGATTATATCATTATGAGCTTTGCATTGAAAACAAATTCTAAGTATCATTTCATACATTTAGTTAGAACCGGGCACATATGCTGAATTATCTATCAAGTCATTATAATAATGGTTTCAACCACAGTCTTTCTATATAATTTGCTAAAATAGATAAATTTATTAGTGATATTTTGACTTTGCTTGCTGATCAGTCCTACAGTTATATTGTACATGTATCTTTGCTTCTAGTAAACAAGAAATCAGAGTTTACTTTTCTAGTATGTAGTATAGTAGATACTATCATATTATACAATACTAGCAGGAGTTTAATTAGAACAATATAATACATCATAGATATAATATAAATCTATTTGCAATTAAAAATAGAAAGGATTTTAATTATACATTTTCTAATTTTATCTTACATAATCCCTTGTGTGTTTGTGTGTGTTTTTTTTGTGTGGGTGGATATCATCACTTATAGTAAGTATTAAATTCACTTGATTAAAGAGAAAGAGAACACAAAGTTTGGGGCACTTGTGGCTTTTAATAGAATGGAAATTGATGATTTTATTTTCTATTATTTAATTTAATTTGCTTTTACTTAGGTTTTTATGGCATAGTACATGTTTACATACATACATACTCGTACATAAGGCAATGTACACAATATATACATATACATATGTATGCAAGTATATATGTAGTTTATTTTTCCAGTTTTTGTTCTCTCCTCCTTCTTATTATTGATTTGTTGTTTGCTTTTGCAAAAGCCATAAGAAAACATACTTACTTACATATCCTTATACTACCATACCCCTATGTATGTATGTTTGTATGGTGTATTAGTGGTAGTACGTGTGAAAAAGTGTTTAAGCAATGGTGGATGTTAATGAAGAATAGAGAATATGAATTTGAGAGAAAAGTAGAAAAAAAACAAGAGGATGAGAGAGAGAGAGAGAGTGTGTGGTAGGGATTTGGGTAGAGGTAGTGGCAGAGGTGGAGAGTGTGACGAAAGAAAGAATGACGAAGGGAGCATGAAAGAATGAACTCCTGTAATTTTTTGCTAAACACGTCAACAATGTCATTTGTGTCAATTCATTGACTTCATTGACGATTTGTTGTATCCTTGTTGCGCTTTATGTGTACATACAAATACACATACACATACACACACATGCGCGTCTGTAGTTTACATTTTTCTTTATTACTTTACTTTCTGCTGTTGGTTGTTCTTATTTGCTTATATTGTTTTAGTTGTCTATGGTTACACTGACTGACTGACTGACTGATAGACAAACAGACAACCTGACTAACTGACTGACTGACGGTCTAAGTTATATGATATGGTTACCTCGCGGTTTCCTTTAGATATTTTGTAATTTTTGCACATACCAAGTCAAAAGAAAAGAAAGGAAACAACTCACGTCTCGCATGGGTTTTTAGTTAATTAAATTTGTTTCTTTATACTTATTTTTTTTTTCCTTTATTATTATTATTATGATTATCATTTTTTTTTTTTTGGAAATTTGTCTTCTTCTTCTTCTGGTAAAGCAAGCGAAAGACGATGGCAAAATATTGAAAAAGCAAGGAAGTAAAGAAATTTAAAAAGTTAAAAATGAAAAATTGAAACTTGCGCAATTTCCCTAGGGCTTCCTCTATTGACTTTGAATGAGGAGATTTTTGTGCATTCTGTGAGTGACTATAAAATCAATAGATATTAAAATTTTACCTTCTCCTTGTTACTTTGACTACCTTCAATTCTCAATTCAGATCTTTTCCCGCCTGCAGCTTGATTATGTTTACCACAGTTCAATATTTTTTTAATAAAATTTTCTCTTTGATTCATTGATATTGATTTTGAAGTTTGATTTTGACAGTATCAGCAAACGAAGTCTTTGACCATTGATTTTGATTTTGAATGTGTTTGACATGAATTCATTTGCAGTTTAATTTAATTTATGTAATACGACTATTACTTTGACCTTATTTACAATACAATAATATGTAATATATTGCCATTGGTTCGTCAAAAGATGTCAATGTGCGTTATTGATGAATTGTTCGCTTTGTGTTCTTGACATTTATTCTAATTATTATTTAACTTGATTTTTCTTCAAAATTTTGTACTACGTGCAATTAAATCCCAATTGTGGAGAACTGTTAAAGAACATACAATAGTTTTTATACTATTTAAATTTATTGCATGGTAAAGAGAAGAATGAAAATTATGCCAAGTATATTTACCCACCAATATAAAGTAGGAATGGGTATCGACCAACAAAACATCGATTAATGACATCGATTATTATTTTGTACTAGTTAATCGATACACCGATTAATTGTTGCTTGAAAAATCGATTAATTGATAAATGGGAAGATGAAAACAACGAACTCTTTTATTTTAATTTATTGGCGAGCAAAATATAAGAATGTTCAGGATTGAACATGCTTGCTGCTACGATGGCGCTGGTGTCAGGACGACGGCACGATATCTTTCCGGTGGCAGAATGTTCAGAAATGAACATGGTTGCTGCCATGATGGCGCTGGTGTAAGGCGATGGCGCGACATAACATAAAATTAAGAAATGCATAATTAAGATTAAGAATACATATAAGAAACGGTAGTCTAAGTAACACCAACATTTATGACCTTCATAAATGATGACAGCTAAGGTAGCATCATATTTATAATAACAATCTGCTACTAATTAGGGTTTTCAAAAGTAGGGCCAAAGGTAGACAAATTCCTTAGATCACAAGGTATTTTATATAAGAGAACATTTTTACTTAAATAAATAGTATCAAGTTGTACTCAGTACGAGCAGTACATAGTATCAAGCCAAACTCCGTACGAACAGTACATGTGTGCGAATTCACTTGATCCTCAGCCGTGATAGAATTTATCTATCCATCAATCATTTCATTATTTCAACGAAACATCGATTATTTCGATTAATCAATTAATTAATCAATCACACAGATACATAAGATGATACATTAATTTGATCATTCGGCAAAAATAATAGCAGCTTAGTTGTAATATGTTGGTTGTCACATTCAACTGAATCCATTTCGACCATTGCAAAACATCTCGAATGACAACACATCTGCATTAGAAGGTACACAGCATATTCTGACAAGTTTTTCGTTTTATGAAAAAGTTATTGTACCCGAAACATGTAAAGTTATCGAACAAAATAGTCAATTCAATGCTTATAATTGTAAAATATTTACATTTTCTTTTTTATCTTAATACGAGGGCAGCACTTGGATAAGTCATTGAGGCCATTATAAAGGTGTGCTTTGCCATGTTCAACCGCAATGCGATGAATTTTTTGCGCCTTTTCGTTACCATGGACAATCAGAACACACCAGAGATTATGACAAACAAAGCAGTAGACTTCTGATGAATGTATATCAAGGACTGACCGTCTTTGGGCGGAGTTTTCGGCTAATAAGTTCATGGTGATAGTTTTTTGGAATGCACGCTGTGTCATTCACATAGATTACCTTGAAAAGGATAAAACGATTACCGGAAAATATTATTCAAACCTATTGCAACAGATGCATTTAAAACAACAAAGACCGCAGTTTATGAAGAAAAAAATCCCCTTCTACCATGACAATACACGGGTGCATAAGTGTGTAGGCATCATTGTAAAATTCCATAAATTGGGCTACGTACTGCCACCCTATTCAATATTGTATTGTACATTCTCCAGTTCTATCCTCCTCACTAAAACAAACTCATATTTTGAGGACCTTGAGAAACACTTATAATTGGAAGGTCATTAGGTTGGAGTCTCTTTAATCGGCGGCGACTCACGCCTCGGGTGAGCGCTGACACCAGGCGGTTTGGATGAATTTACAGTCTCTGCCGATGACGTTTACTATTTTGAAGCAGCTCGTCGCACAACATGGTCATCTTTAAGTCTTTATGCAAAATGGTGTTGCGCACAAGCCAAGGAGCTCCAGATAAACGGCGTAGTGCCTTGTTTTGACATGCTTAAACTCACTGAATGTTGCTGGTTGCTACGGTACCCTATATTTGAATCGCATAACGCCAAACAGGGGTCACTACTTGTCTGTAAATTGTCTTCTTGTTAGGGGGACTAAGTAGTTTAATAAGTATTAAACTGCCTTCGTACTATTGAAATTTGATCTAAGGTTTCTATCACCTATCTGTGTTCACTTCGAATGTGGTTCACAACATTGTAGCTTCTAATTTTTTTATTTTTTTTTTAATTTTTACTCCTTTTAGTCCATAGTCTCTTTATGCTTCCATAGATTTCCTTTCATTGCATTTTCAATTTCTTTTTATTTACTTTCTAATAATAAATGATTTTGCTATAAAAAAATATCACTCTATGGGTGGTGTAATTTCTCAATCTATTGGGATTAAGACTTTGTTGTCATGTTGTTTATGTTGTTGCGTTGATATTTTTTCCATCACTCGAAATCCATGTGGATTAATGACATGATAGAAAGAAATAGACAAAATCATGATGATGTTGATGACAGGAACACGACGGGTATCATTTCTCTCTTATAACTCTTACTGTGTCTTATATCTTATACGAGTATACTATCTATCTGAGTTTGTGTCTTTCTCAGAATGTTTGTTTGTCAGTTTGTTTCAATTTTTGTTGTCATTTTTGTTGTCATTTTTGTTGCTGCTAGTATTGCCATATGTGTGTGTGTGTGTGTTTGTGCTTGTATCTATGTTTTTGACGTTGATTGTTGATGTTATTGCATTTAGCTATTATTATTTTGTTGTTATTCTTTATCCGCTGTTGTTTTATTGCTCAATTGACAGAGGTCGTGATTGATGTCAACATACACACATATAATATACATATGTGTATAGATACATTGATACACTGACACACACGCACAGCTTGATGTTGCACAATAATAATTCTGGATTTGATAAATTAGTAAAGCTCGTGATGATGATGATGACAAAACCGAATGAGAGGCAGAGAAAAAGAAAAAAAAAACGGTTTAATTAAAAGGTTTTGATTTTTTTTTTTTTTTTTATATTTGATTCAGTTCAGGTTTTTCGTTGTTACTGTTATTGTAAGTTCACGTACTAGTTCAAATATAATATAATTCGTTTTAGTGTATCGCATGCCATTTCCAATTATGACTCATTAAATGTGAAACATTTTTTTCAATTTTAATATCAAATGACATTTCCGGATTTATACGTATACCACAGTATACTGAAGTATACCATATACGTAAAGTAGATCAATTTCAATCTAAAATTAATTACTTCATTACGAGTACAAAAATCAATCAATAACTTTGGTGAGGGAGGCCAAACTAAAATTACACATGTAATGCATTCATTTTTAGAATCATAAGTATATGTACACATAGAATGTGTTTTTGATTATCAAATAACGAGACTAATGATTTAGTTATGTTGTTATTGCCTTTAATGCATCGGTCCTGTGTCCCTACAATGCTCATGTTCATAATGACACATCCGCATACAGCTTTTTTTTATTATTTTGTTTTTAATCTATGACAACTTACTGTCAATAAAAGTAAAAGTAATCATTGGCTATGCCAAAGATTTAATACTTTTCACACTCCTCCGGGTTGCATGCAACCTTCCTTTCTTAGCATCACTAAATTCTCTCTGTTACAGTTTAAGTACCGCCAAAGAACACAGTTTGAGTACCAAATATGAGCACAGTTTGGGTGACACTATTATTGTACGTTTACTCTTTATAAGTTTGTCATTTAATATGGGTTTGTATGGTAACCCTAGGATCATGAAATTTACATAATTGATGATATCAATCAGAAACTTATAGTGTCCAAATTTCAGTTCGAAAAGTCAAGAAAAACAAAACTTTTTCTAATAAGAACATTAATTTAAATGGGGGTTTGTATGGGAGGTACTTTATGTGGTCTGCGTCTCCCGTGAAGAGTATAATAATCCGTCTCTAACCCGTTGGGGGAAATTTATTTCCTAAATAGCTAGCTATGCCCCTACTCACAGCCATGTGTGGTCAGAGACAAACAATACCTACTCCATCTAAAATTGATTCATCCAGATTTAGTAACGATGGATGGAGAAGTGTAGGTGTTGCAGGACCAGAGCATTGATAGCAGAGGTCGAAATCTCAGCAAAGAGGATGTGATAATAATTACATGTTATAATTATAACTAATTATATCATGTGAGGCAAAGTTAGTTTGCACCTACCTAGAGCATGAAGAACGAAATTTCTAGTGGTACGACTAGGTTGACTAAGTTGTCTCAAAAGCCCTGGCGAATCAATAATACTAGTAATACGTTTATAAAGAAATTCGGCAATTACTCAACAAAGAAAGATCTATAAGAAGAAGCCTGCTTGAGTATGATGGTAAAAGTACACTAGAGGTCCAATTTGAAGTGCAAAAAGAAGGAATTGCTTTTGTAATGACTTGTTTCACAGCTTAAAAGGTCTGACATTGTTGTTCATGTCTAGATCAGGCAGACTACGCTTGGATATATTATAATAGAATGAGACTAATGCTTTGTAAATTAAAGTAGCAAAATATCAGATTAATCATTTGTTTAATATTTTCAGTCCTGTTTAGTGTATATGGGCAACTCAACGTTCATTTGGGAAACGCTTAAGTCAATCGAAAACCCAACCAGACATAATAGAAATCAATTGTCTCAACTCAATCTTTTGACAAAAGGTAAATTTTAGTAGGTGAAAACGTTTTTATACACGGTTCCATTGTCATGTCAAAATTAAAATTCTGTTGGTGTCGCCAACACTATTAATATATCTCGTCACTCAAAAGTCGTAGAGCCAAGTAATTTATATATTCTGAAAATAGAAGAGTGCACGAAGCATTTTTGTGATTGCTCGCTTATGTCATCAATGAGGGGAGGGGCGTTGAAATGATGTTTTTTGGAAGCATGTCTTTTGAGAACTGCTTGACCGATTTAGATG
Organism: Amiota communis; assembly: GCA_037043315.1. NCBI lineage: Eukaryota > Metazoa > Arthropoda > Insecta > Diptera > Drosophilidae > Amiota > Amiota communis. The sequence goes on from JBAMAV010001065.1 coordinate 430,440, forward strand.
ATTTTTTTTATTGTATTCGTTATAGGCCAAATTAGAAGAGTATTTTGGACAATCCACTGGAAAAGTAAGAAATTTGGATTTGTTTTTATATTAAAATAACAATTAAAAAAAAAAAATTAAGTAAATTTTTATAGTTTCCTTGATGGGAAACATCTTTTGTGTTGTTATTAGAGTGAAATTTTACATTCGCGTCATCGTCATCGTTTATTCTTGTTAGCGCCTTTTTTTTGTTATCACCAAAATTAAGCATTGTGGAGTGCGGTATCTATTCCGATGCATGACCGGTTGAGTGACCGTTTGGTGAAAGCGTGAGTATTGTTGAAAATTTTTTCATGCCTTCAAGAATTATGTTGGACAACTACAGTCGTTGGTGCATACATCAAAAACTACTACCTACCCGGGTTTCATATGACATTCCACGACGTCAAAAATATCAAACAAAGAACACTGCCAATAGGATAAGAATGCTTCACACTACACAGATGTAAATAGTTTGTTTGACTTTGGCCTATGCCTAATTTAATAGTCACTCCTTGCATAGATTCTAGGTTTTAATAGTCCAACAATTCTAACTAAATCACGCAAAATTTACCTCCTCAATCTCTTGAAAACTGAGTTACTATTTAAAATACAAATAAATTGTTGCCTGTGTTGGAGGCTAGTGCGCCGAGCTGACATTCAAAAATCGCGAGTTCGATTCCCGCTTAAGTCTGATTTTTCACTTTTCTAATTCTTTCGCCTATCATTCTTCACTCTGGTGTGAATGGGCGGGCAACATACAGGTTCATTCGGGATGTAACATTTGTTGGCAGTCGACCAGCCTTTGGTTTTAACCTCTGTCTCGGATTCCTGTTGACTGGTCACGGTTCCCTTAATGCTTTTTTGCATTTAAGTGACAGTCCGGAATGCCCTTGTGGCGCGAACGGGGAAACGTATGATGATTTGAGGGACTTGAATGCGTTCAGTATTTTTAGGGTTAATGGGGATTATGATTTCAGTCAGGCGCTCTCCAGTAGGGATAGTGCTAGGAGATTGAATGAGTTTGCACGTGCAGTTTTTATTAGACGTCGTCCGCTTGTAACCTGAGGGATCCGTGTTTTGTGTGTGTGTGTATGGAGAGGGTTTAGTGTTGTTTGGGGGGCACCAGTACCTGAGCTTTATGGAGCTGTACTGGTAGTGAATTTGTCACGCCACCCGACCGGAGGTACTTTTTTCTGGTACCACGGGCGTTTGGAAAAGTAGCGGTCTCAGCCTACGATCCATTCGCTAAAGTCCTTGTGACAGTGGGGACATAGTTCGTTTTTGATCGTTGATCTAATGACTGCTGCCTTGGCAGAAGAGGTGGGAATAGACCTCCCTCCAAACAGTGAAAAAGCTATATCCATGAATATAGTGTATACTGTGTCATCTGTGGGTTCTGCCTGCATTCTATTCCAGTGAGCTATGTTCGATTTTTGGGAGACCAACCCACGAACTATTTGGGGTTCAAATTGGTAGTACCTTGATTACGATGTCTGACCACAGGCTTTTTTCTGGTACCACGGGTCGTCAGGAGCCCATGGAACTTGTTTTCGTCCTGGCGAGACGGCTCCTCTATGGGAGTATCGTGGTGGCTGTGGTTGTACCCAAATGCGGGTAGAGTGTGAGCTCGACGTGGAGTTGCGTTATACAACCGGGTGCTGTGACCCACAGATCAGCAGAAGCTTAGATAGGCCTTGTTCCTAACCAAGGAATGGGACATACGACCAAAATAAGTATGGCTTGAGATTGGTATCTGCGGATACATATCCACGGGGACGTTGATTGACGTTTATCAATCCCTTGTGCTCGGCACCATGATATTAAGTTGACTTTCATTCTTAACTCTTCCTCGCTGAGCTGAAGGCCTCTGTCACTATTGCTCATATAAAAAATAACTAGATTATTATTTATAATTATGTTCTTATTTCTAATAAATAAATAAATAAACAAAGTAATGGACTGATAGACAGAGATCGATTGATTCCCCTTGTGATGCTATTCGTAAATTATGGGAACTACTTTTTTCTTTTCCAAGACCATTTTCCTATCATGTTTCATACCTAGAATGTTTCGAAAAACTAATGAAAAGTTTGATATCTTTGGTTCAATTTTGATACTAGTAGTACATCATAAATTGACAACTGAATGAAATGTATTCTCTAATGCTTTAATGAGAGATAAACAGATAAATAGACAAACAGACAGAGAAAAAGACAATGCAAATAACATCATCATCATCATCATTGTCATTGTGAACTTAACCTCTTTGTAAACATCAAAATCAACATTTGAGACTCTTTTTCATTCATTGACACCATTTATTGACGGTAAGTTAGCAATGGTAGCAAAATACACTCTCTGTCACTCTTTGTTTTTTTTTTTGCCACTCAAATCTATCAGCAAAACAAGGTAACAACAAGGACAAGTAGATACAAGACACAACAACAACAATAGCAAATGTTGATAATGTAACAACAATAACACCAACAACAACAATAACAACAGATACAAGTGGCAACTGTTGCTTGTTCTTAAGCTTAAAGTAAACTTTACTTTACTTTACTTTTCTGTTATGTTATGTTCTTTTATTTTATTTCAATTCATTTTTTTGTGGGATTTTCTACAATGGTAGATACATTTATGTCTGGATACTTATTACGGTTTAATAAAATGACATTTATTATTTGTTATTTTGAAAATAAAGTCTCAAGTACTTAACGCGTATCATGAGTGAATGAGAATAAATGGCAATGAATGAGAATGGATGGTGTAAGGATGTACGTATGGTATAAATGAAGGAATGAATAGATGGATGGATGGATCAATGAATAAATCATTGGATAGATGAATGATGGAGATGGTATTATGAAATGATTGAATTCTTCCCAACAATTGATTCAAGTGATTTCAATGGTTGGGTTGGCTGGTGGTTATTTGGTTGGTTGCTGCTCCGGTTCATTGCTAAAAATTATAATTCTTGTTGGGCATACTATATACTTAGATACAATTCAATTCAATTCAATTCAGTTAAATTCAATTCAATTGAAATCGAATTTGGTCTCTTACAATGATGTACAATACTTTAAGAGGATTGAAGAAGCATCATGAAGAAAATCAAGTAGAAAATAGAAAATAGCAGATGTTACTTGTTGAAATCTTATCCTTATATACACATACTCGTACATACTACTTACACATGTGTATTAGTACGAGTATAATAAAGAAAAATAGAACAAGTGATAAAAAAAAAGAGCGCAAAGCACACTTCAATTGGCATCAAGTTCAATTGAATTGCATTGAATTGAATTGAATTAAATTGTGTTGAATTGTTTAGTTCAACTAGCCGCACTTGAAGTTTTCAAGTCTTGATAATGCATGGGATGAGAAGGATTTTCATAGTTTATAAAAAATAATACAAATATTAATACCATAAAGCACTCATGTGAGTCTTTAAATGGCAATGATATGTGATATATACATATATACATACATGCAGACACACATACATATTGTATTGTATTGTACAACAGATACAGTAATATGAAAGTGTGAGGAAGAAGTGTGACACTAAGAGAGACATGATATCTTTTCCTGGCAGCAATTTGAACAACAAATAGTTATATTCTTCTTATATCATAAGAGTATACCACATATTCTACAATAGTTACAAGTACTATGTATGTATGTTATGTGAGTGATGTCAGTTGCTGGTGTCATTGTCACTGTCACTTGTTGGCTATTGTTGTCTTTTCTCCGTTTTCTCGTTTTGTTCGTTATCATTGTCAGCATCAGCATCAGCATCATCACCACAAACACATCACTTCTTCTAACAATTAAAGTGATGTGTTGAAGTTTTATTTCCTTTCCATATAAGCATTTATTTTTAATTTTTTAACCAGAAAGAATAACCTTGTGTCATTGGAAACGTAAATGTGAATATGAATGTGGATGGATGGTTGTTGATGATGATAATGATGATATATATGATGACGATTTTCATTTTCTTTAAATTAAATTAGTTCATATTTGTCGCTCCGTATCTATGTAGTGTGTGTGTGTGTGTGTGTGTGTGTCGAAAATCATGTGCATGAAATAAGTTTTAAAATTGAAGCATGAAAATTGCTTTGAGATACACACTGCATGTCACTTGCAGAAAGATACTCACACTGGTTTTTCTTGGTATTTTGTTTTCTTCTTCTTGAAAATGTGTTGAATGTTAATGTATAAGTTGACAACACAAGAACAAGAAGCAGAAGAATATAGTACAGGACGAGTAGGAAGGGGAAGAGGCAGAGAAGGAGGAGGAAAGGTTTTCATCTGGTTTCACTTGGATTGGTTTAGGTTGAGTTGGTTTAGTTGCCAATGGCCTTTGGCTGACAATGACAAGTTTAAATGGTGTGAAATGAGAATTGAAAACTCTTATTATTTTAAAAAGGTACAGAGTCACACAGAGTGGAAGAGGGTGAGAAATGTAATGAAATTGAAAAAGGAAAAATAAAACCAAAGGATACAGAGAATATTAGCAAATGAAAGAAAATAAATTGCGTAGAAAACAGAAGAAGAAGAAGTAGGAGTAATAGACAGAGTTTTCCACAAGTAGCCAGGACGACGACCTGGAAAATCATCTATTAACAACATTCACTCCCACACTCATCCCCATCAACAGCAACAACAACAACAACAACAACAGTTATACCCTGTTACAGGACAACAAACAATTTAATTTGTCTAATAAAAATAAAATTATTTTTTATTAAGGTGCCCCTAAAAGTAGACATTATACTTAATATAATTTTTATTAAAATTTTTCATAAATTCTCTAAGCTGTTTCATGTTTTCCTTTTTCCTTTTTTGTTTTGGTGTTTATTCTATGTTTTGTGAGTGTTTGAACCAACTCTTCTGGTTCTCTTAATATTCTCCATGTTCATTTCCATGTTGAAAGTTGTTGCTGCTAATGTTGTTGAGTATTTTCACCTGATTAACACATCAACGCAACGGAAAATTTAACCTGGGTTTAACATGGCCTGGACGAGACCATGGTTTTGCATGGCTTGGCTTGAACTCTCAATGATTCGGCCGACCTATAGGAAACCTTTTCTCTAACCCAAAGCAAAGCAAACGAAACGAAACGAAACCAAACTAAATCAAAATGAAGCAAAGCGGTCTACTCTGTCCTATCCTGGCCTGTCCTGGCCTGACTTGGTTTGCTTTGACTTGGCATGGTTGGACTTAGCCATATAGTAGCTGGTTTATTATTAGCAAAAAATCAGTTATTGATTTTCAGTTCAGTTCAGTTTTTTTTTCCTATGTTCGCTCTTCAGTTCTCGGTTCATGAAAATGGAAAAAATACACAAAACAAAAAAAAACAAAAAGGAAAAATAGAAAATAAAGCATCTAAAAAATAGCAACAAAAATTCGTAAAGAGACAAAGGATGGTGGACGATGTTTGAATCATAAACTGACTGACTGACTGACTGACTGGCTGACTAACTGACTGACTGAATCTCTGAGTTTAATGAGAAAGAAGTACCGGTATGTAGATGGATGTGGATGTGATATGAAATGTTCTTTAAATGAACGAACCCTGAAGAGTCGCTTCAAGAGTCGCAAAAGAGAATGTTTTTTAAAGGGTCTTCGTTATCACAGGTTAAAGTGAGTCAGTGAGTGACTGAGTGAGTGGTGAGAAGGGACTTTTGGTAAGCATAAAATAAAAGGAGGACAGTGATAGTGTTGAATGGATGAATTGAGGAAAATGGGATTTAAGGGTTTTCACGATGAGGAAGGAGCATGTGTGGTTTGTGGTTTTGTCAGAAGACGATAAATGAAACGTAAATAGTACGAGTAGCATAGCAGCAACAGCAATTCCTATTTTTTCCTTTTTTTTTTGTGGTATCTTTGAATGAGTATCTTATGTTGGTGGAATGTGTGTGCTTCGATAGAATAGCCTCAATTTATTGTGTATGGTATAAAATTTTATTTCTTTTAAAGAAATTAAAAAGTATAAAATTGTTGTGTTAAAGATACTAGAAATAAATTCAAGGCAGTATACTCGTACAATAGTATTTACTGTAAATATTTTTTTTGTAAATTAAAATGAAAACTAAACAGATGGCAATACTCTTTGCAGAAATATCCTTTTATATGTATATTTTCGAGACTATAAGTTGCAAGTTGATTGAACTACTAACATATGACAATGATTTCCATCTACCATATAGTATATTGATTGGATCTGAAACTGTAAAGAAAACTTCTCTAAACGCATTCACTTCTTGTGGCTAATTCAAAATTATTATTGTGTTAAAGATTAATTTTTTATAAGAAAATCCTGACCGATAGACCAGTAAAGGCGAATGGAAGACATATGGAAAACAGCTATGATATAACTCAGTTACATTCTCTTACATTAATATACCGCAGTTATTCCAATTTGATTTAGTGCGAAGTTTAGTTGATACTCCATAATATATAGGAAATAGTTTTATTTAGCGGAATATTCACTTTCAGATAAGATTCTACAACTTAGAAAGTACAACATAAGGCTCATCCCAATAATTATGCTATAGGATTGGTTGATTCTAGTGAAGTGTAGGTAGTTCTTCATAGGTGTCAATAAATAACACATTATTATGTATGACACTTCGCACGGGTTGCATCCAAGAACACAGGTTTAGTATCAGCTGTGCAAGTACTTTTTAGCTAATTTTTTGTAGTATTAGGGGATACATATCGGAACCAAAACTAACCTATATTTGAGCCGGGAACCAACCGTACACATTCACAAAATTTCCATAACATCAGATGAATTTTGTTCTTATTTCTTTCACTTCAAATGCAGCAATAGCATTTCTCTCGTATCTTTTCAATGCCATCTTCCGAATCGGTTGTCGTAATGGTTCCAAAGCCCGGGAAGGATAGGACAAGTTCTTCTTCTCACAGATCTATAAGTCTGCTTCTTTGCCTTTATAAACTATTTGAGAAGATTCTTATGATCAAACTCAATCACCATTTACAAACAAATAATACAATCCGAGATCATCAATATGGATTTTAAGCAAAACATGGAACGATTAAGCAAGTCAATAGAGCTACTTCGGAAATAAGAACTGCCTTTGAAAACCGAAAAGTATTGCTCAATAATATTTCTTGAAGTAGCACAAGCGTTTGGTCGAGTATTGCATGATTGATTTGATTCGGAGAATTAAATGTTTTCTACCCCAAAATCTGCATAAAATCCTGCAATCCTACTTACGTAACAAATCGAGTGTTTGTATTAAGATAGAAAAATTTCATAACAAATGAAATTATGACAAAAGCAGGCGTTCCCCTGGGATCAACTTTATGTGCTGACATTCCAACAAGTACTTAAATTCTCGGACATGCTCTCTAGCAACGTTAAATGGTAAATGAAAGTAAGGGCACAAAGTCATCACTGGCTAATTAGTTCTAAATCTGGTCTGAGACTTGAGTGCAAGGTGTTACTGTACTGAGTTGGAGGTTACCGCAAGCGCAAGTAAAATCAAAGTTATACGCGTACAAAGAGCACAATCCAACATATTTAGAACAATTACAGGAGATCCATCGTATATCAGTAATGAAGACATTCACAAAGACCTGAGGAAGTACCACCAGTAAAAGATGAATGTTCTAAGCGTAAAGGACAAATTAGCACGACACGTTAATGCCCCCCTAGACAGAGCTCTTGCCCCCCCTAGACAGAGCTCTTGCCTATACAAGGAACTCCTGTCATCTGAATTGTTTACTTAGGGGCTTGTAGTGCTAAGTGAACCCCTTTCTCACACAAGTGTATTGGTTTATGAGAGTTGAATTATTTTTGTTAGTCCTATTCATAAATACATTATTGTAAATTGTAGTTGGTGTTATGAACATTATGTTTTAGTGGTAATACCCAATAACATTAGTGTGAAGTGTATGAAAAGAAATACAATATACAATAATAAACAAAAAGAACACAAAATGAAAAAACAATGACACCTTGTAAATGTCACAAATTGTTGTCAAATTGTTGTTGTTCTTGTTGTTGTTGTATTCTATATAAAAATAATAACAAAAAAAATAGGAAGAATTGACAAAGTTAGAACGTCACAAAGTGTCAAAGTTTTTCGTGCATCAACAAATAACAATAAACAAGTAACAAGAAAAAGAAAGAAAGAATGAAAGAAAACGAATCAACAAAGCGTGAGATCCCAAGTGAGTGGCAGAGTGAAAGATGGGGACATAAAAGGAAAAAAATGAATCTAACAACTTTTCATAATTCATGATGGAAAAAATGGAAACTAAAAAAAATTATGAAAACAAATTTATTTTCATGCATTAAAAATGTTAACACATCATAAAAATGAAAAGAAAATATGTAATTGAAGAAGGCGCAACATCAAATGATTAATGACCTTAGTATAGTATTGAAATTTGCGAGGGTTGTATGTAGAGTAATAAGTCTTGACAAATAAAAAAAATCGCATTCAAATGTACTTATTAGATCAATACACATCAGTGATGCCAACTACCTATCACAAAAACAGGACAGATCGACCGAAAAAAAGCGGAGAAAAAAGGGACAAGAGATATTTAAAAAAGGACAGAAAACAGGACAATATTTTTTGTCTTATTATTTTTATTTATAGAAATTTTTATCTTATAAATTTATTTTTATAAATTAGATGAGTTTTATTGCCTCATCTATCAGGTCATAATCCTCTTCATCTGCGGCACTACTGTACGAGGTATTAGTGCCAATCATATATAAATATTTATCCGGAACTTCTTGAGTATTATATCATGCGCTGTGCCATCGCAAATCAAATCTAATAAAAAGTGAATTGTTTTAAATATCTCTACATAAATAAAAATATTGTGTGACAGAGTTTGTCATTTATGGACTCCGAAACTACTAAACCGATCTTGTTGAAATTTTTTATATTTATGTCATTTGGATAGTTTTTATCGTCGTTAATGAGTTCAATATTTTTTAATTTCAAATTAAATGTTTTTTTGAAAGTTCCATAAATTGGTAACAGATGGCGCTGTGGCGCAAGAACTAAAAAAATAATTGTGCTGTGTTAAAAATCATTGATACAAAGCGCATAATTACGTAACAACAATCGAAAATTTGGGAAGAAACAGAAAAACATGTTTGCTTTCTTTAGTATCAAAAAAATAAACAAACGTGTGTGGACAAAATTAGAGCGCGAAAAACAATGACTACAAAAATCGTACACTCACATCACGACGGGGCCCCAGCAATGCGCGCCGGGCTATGCTAGTGTATTATAATTACCTATGTAAAAACAGTATAACTTAACCTAATAGATAAAATTGCGTTTAACGTTTGCGTTTGAATGCGGTTTTGCTATTTAGTTTTCACCAAAGTTACTTGGCTGAATACGCGTTCATTTTTCACGGCAAGGACGACAAATTGAGGGGAAATGCTGAGTCCTGGTAATTAATAGCCTCGGTCCAAAACTTTACAGTATCTGCAATATTTTGCCACTTGATCAAGTGAATAATATTATATTCCAATAGTATTTTATTCATTTCATTGCTATTAACTTTAAATAGCTCCAACTATTGGCTCTTTGTGCGTCCGTAAAATCTTTTCTACTGGAAATGAATCTAGTATATTCTTTAAAATTCGAATATTTTCCGGCAACTTAATGTAACACCATGAAATTATATCGGTATATTTAAAATTGAAATTTTCATACCTTTGTTTTAGTTGATATATAAAGTTCAACAAAAAAAACCTGTACAATCCAGTTGAATGGCACATTCTGTGTTATCGTCGAGCTTATAATTAATCCGATTATTTACGACTACGATTGAGTAGTGCTGATAAAAACGATGTCGTAATGTTGTTATTAAAAAAAAAAAATATAAATAATACATTAAAACTAAAAAATGATATATGTATTTCCGGATAGGGGATGTTTGAGATCTTTTTCCGGATAAGTCAGTTGAAAAAGAAACAGATCTGTCCGAAAAAAGGCTAAAATGGCATCACTGATACAGAGAGAGAGAAATTTTTCTTCAAATATTTTCAATATGTCTTTTCATATAATGATGTTTGTCAAAGTCCTTAAAATATAACCAGCAGCAGACTATCAATCCCTTGAACCATGTCTTTAAAATAGGAAATAGTCGCATGGTATCAAATCTGGTGGATATATGGCCTATCTTAAACTGTTGTCTTGATGCAAAAGAACATTCTTCTTAGTAATTGTATATTGGGAGACATTTCTTTTTCAAAATATTATTAAAATTGAAATTAAAGAATACTAATACTGCTACTACATGTACACATCATCTAGACCTGGTCTACCCGCTTAAAATCTTGGAAATTGGAGAGTCCTCAACCCCACGAACTTTGCTGAACTCCATTTTCTTACTGTTATAAAATTATTGATTGTCAATATCGATCTTAATAACACAGTGACTTGAAAGTATGACGGAGTTGTTCCTGCTACTTAGAACCACCTATCAAACAGTCCTGGCACCATAAGTAACATAAACATAAAACAATTAGTTATGTGTGTGTGTGTGTGAGTGATTGGGCATAAAATATCAAAGAAATAAATTAATAATTGACAAATTAAAATTAAAAAAAAAAAATGACAAAGGAAAAAATATTAAAGGAAAGAAGTTAAGAAAGAAAAAAGAAACAAGGGGGAAAATCATAAACAAAAAGTATCACATATAAAGCTTGATATTGTATTTATGAATACACATACTACAATGCATATATTGTATGTACATATATTGTATGAACTTCTCCTTGTACTCATCATTATTATTCCCTACTCTGAAATTCTTGTTTAAAGTTGTCAAATGCTTTTGCATTTTTGTCATTACAAGAAGTGAAAGAAGTTGATGAAATTGTTTTTTTTTTTTTTGGTGTGGTTAACAATATAATTTAATTTATCTATAGTATTTGATTGAAAAACTAACTAATGGATTTATTGCCTTGCAGATAGATTGATCTTTTTGTTTACAATTTACTTAATTTTTAGTGTAAAGAATGATACATTAATTTAGTGATTAATTAATTGATTTATTAAATACATAAGTTATTAATAGACTGATGGCTTGATTTGTATAGATGGACAATATTAAGACTTTATTTATTTTAAAACTAAAATTATAATAATAAATTATACAGAGCTATTTACAAAAGTAATTATATGAATCTTTGGTACTGTTTATAAAAAATTTGATGACGTAAATAAATGTTAGATTAAATTGAAGAGGTTTGATTTTTTTATGAATTGCAAAATGAGATTTATATTATGTGTTGTAGGATTGGAAAGGGGAAGTATAAACTACGAATTGGTTGGGTTTTTGGGCATTCAAGCAGAATATGATAGAGACTTGAGCTTTCAGCGCAAGAACAAAAAGGGTCTAGTGGTGATGCAATGTACAAGTGTCCATGGGATAGCTGGGTATGACCTAGTGAAGTCTTAAAAATTTTATGATGTCCAGTCTTCTGAATTCGTCAGGTAGGGCTGGAAGGAAAGTTTTAGTTAAAAGTCTGTTATGGTTGACAAGCTTGTACCAATTTGATGTTGTTTGAAGTAAATCTGTGTATTGGAGCTTAAAATGAAACTTTACGTATTTGACAGTGTCTTGTGAGGAATAATTCGGAGATATGAGGCAGCTTCTATGGCTACTTTATCAGCCGTTTCGTTACCAACAATCAGGCAATGACTCGGGATCCAAACTTAAATAATTTGGATAATGGTACATTTAGGGTGTTGCAGCTATAAATAATTTTATGGATCGAAGAAGGCACCTTTGGTTGTTTTTAAGATTCAGGTATTTTACAAACTAATGAGCTTATAGGGGTGTCCTTGCTTTGGAAAAGTGTTTTGAATAATTTGGCACAGTTAAAGTCTCTTTCCATATCAAGTGAAAGAAAATCTGCCCCAAAGTATACTTTTTTAATTGGGGAAGTGCGAAACGCACCAAATACAAAGTCCAAAGCAGAGTTGAACATGATTTTAATTTTATTTAACAGGGTTTTGGGAGCAAATCCAAAAATGGGCAAAGCATAATTAAGTTTGCTTAAGAAAAGTTTCGCTAGAGCAAGTTTTGCTCCTCGCGATGTTCACCAGTTGTCTATGCCTGTAAATAGTGCAGTTAAGTTTAATGTGGGACTTTTGACACTGTTGGATTTAATAAAAATGTTGAACTTCTTTTCATCAGAGACTGCGATAGAGTGAGACTCCTTGTATCAAGTTTGCTTTCAGTCTCTACAAATGTTTGGCACTCAGAATAATGCGTGTTGCAGTTGCCAGACTTGTATTTACACCACAATCTTTACTGACTGTAGCAGAACGTTGGGAATTTTTAGCAGTTCTGATGATAAGTCTTTTATCTGCTGGTGTTTTCGCGTATATAGTACCTCCTTTCATATTATTACCATAGTTTGAGTACAATAATTTCGAATAAAATTGCCAACTACCAATTTTTACAACGCTTTCATGCTGGTTTAGACCTTTCTATCAATTGTTCATTTTCAAAGTCGTTTAATTGTTTTCCGAGACCCACTTTCAATTAAACAAGACCAAGGAATTGACGACGGTACATAACTAATGTACGTCACAAACTTAAGAAATTTCCGTTGAACCTACTCAGTTGACTTAAATAATATATTTATACGAACTTCGTCATAGACTTCGTGATTTATTAAAAATTGATTGTTCGATACAAAAAAAAAAAAATACGTCCTTCATTAAAATCAGAAAAATAGTTAAGGAAATATTACCATTTTAATTTCTTAGAAGTGTGTTGGACCTATTCATTTGATTAGCAGTGTATAATAAATAATATGTAAAATAGTGAATTAATATTTGCCTTTTGTATTTATTAATTAATTCAGTAATTGATTGATTCTTTATATGAGTAAACAATTTAGAAATTGTAATAAATACAGGAGCTATTTATTGATTGATTGATTGACGTATCAATTGTTGATTTCTTAAAATATTCATTCATTGAAAACTTAATTATACTTACAATAGAATAAAATAATGAATCAATTTTCACCTGAACAATAGATTTGCTAATGTTAAATTTGTTCTTTTGATATATGTTATTTATTGATAAACTAACTGATTTACTGACTGATTAATTGAATGACTGACAGATTAATAAATATGTATGCATGTTGATAATTAAATAATTAATACAATAGTTCATGGATTTCCGTTTGTCTGATTTATTAATTAAGTAATTTAATGATTGATTAATTGATTCATCATAGGAAAGTTTTATTTTTTAATAGAGATAAATACATACGAGGTCTGTTCAAAATCAATCGCGAATTTTTGTTTTTTCAAAAAGTATTTATTTATTTACATATCAATATCTATTTTGCCCCCTTCAAAGTAATTCCCCTACGGATATAATACATTTATGCCAACGTTTTTCCAATCCTCGATGTGCATAAAAAAATATTTTTTAGTGATCATGTTCAGCTCCTCCTTCGATCTGTGCTCATCCGGCAGCTTCCAATGGGATGATTGAGCTTTTGTTTTCACGTCATAACCATAAACCCATGATTCGTCACCAGTTATGGCCCTCTGGAACAAATTTGGGTCGTCACGGACCAAGTCAAACAGTTCCCGAGCAATATAAAAGCGATGCGAATGACACGAGCCAATCGATATGATTCGACGATTGGGCAATACTATTGTGTTCACTTTATCAATGTTTTCTGTTGTTAACGTGATCGGACGTCCGGCATGCTCTTTGCCGTTCACATCATCTCGGCCCTCTGCGAACGTTGTTTTAGTTCAAGGTAGCTTCACCATATGCCACAGTCAACATTCGGAATGCGTCCGCGCACTTACTTTTGATACAGAGTTGTTGATCCATTTTTTGGAATAGGCAAAAATTGAAGACGATTCAAAACACGTCCAAGCAAAACAACTGTTATAATTAACTAAACATGCAAAATAGCCCACCTTATCAGCATAAGGGAGGAACATGAGTGCCAACATAACGCCAAAAAAAAAAAAAAAAAATCGAAAATCGCATATACGTAGCCCTCGTAAATTCAAGTTTCGCGGTACTTTTTGAACACGCCTAGTAAGTTATTAATTGCTTACTTGACTCAATTGTATCAGTTGTTGAATCGCTTCATTAATTCATTTCTTCTTATTTAGTAAGTCAGTCATTGAATGACTGATTATATAATCAAAAAATGGATTAGCTTTTGCATTATAAATATTAGTAGATTCATTTATATAAAAATTGTTGGATTTACTATATTTATACATTGATGATTAACACAGTAAATGATTAAATCGATTAATTGATTGCTTAAATTTATTAAACTACTTCATTGATTAAATGAATCGTGTATTACAAGATTGATGTAATGGATGATTTTTTTAATATGAAATGATTGAGTGGTTCTTTAAATTTATTAAATTATTACATTGTGAATATGTAATTCATAACTTCATTGAAGATTAGTGGCAATCGATTTATGGTTTAATCATTTGATTGATGAAATGATGAAGATGTTTCTTTGATTTACATTTTATATTTTGATTAAATTCTTTGCTCTTCATTGTTGTTTGTCAGAATGAAACTGTTTTTATCACAAAAATTGAAGCAAGGATATCCTATAATATTCGATCAATTCAGTTGAACATACGCACATGTGTATGTATATGGTGTATATATGTATATATTTATGCGTATCTATGTTGATGTTGTAGTTTTTTGGTTGTTGGCAGACAATCGACAAAGCAATCAAATTAAATGAGACAAGGACAAATGTTTCTCATGTGCCTTCACAATTAGGTTACAATTCATTGAAGGAAAACGCACGAATGCACACGTACAACCACATACTCTCCTACACACACATACACTTATATGTATGTATAGATAGATAGACTGTAAATGATAGAAAGAAATTGGTTGCGGTGGCTTAAGAAAGAAAGGGCTAAGGGAATAAGTGACGCATGGAAACTTATCAAAAATTTGTCTTTCTTTTGTTGTTTAGCTTAGCATGTACATATTATACTCACTCAAATTGCTTAGATATTCTGTCAGAAACACACATATACACTTATACTTATACTCATACTAATACAAATATGCACAAGTGTAAAGAAACACTCAACAAACGTCAATCAGAACGAATATGTTGAAAATGGCAACAATTTGAACAGGAAACGGAAGTGATAAGACGCATATTATATTGTAGATGAAAACACAGACAAAGAGAGCGAGAGAGAGAGAAAGAGTAAGAAAAAGCTCACACATATCTATACTATATAATAGTTTTGTTATCTGTTTGTACACTTGCACACATGTGTGGTTATACATATTTGTATGTGTCTACATTCAGTTAGTAGATACATTCCTTACAACATGTTTCCATTTTCTATATTCTACATCTAAATTGATCCAATTTAGGTACGAGTATGTGTTACAATAACTTGAGCTTGGTTAGATTTGCTTTAATTGAATTATTTGAAATCGCATTACAAAAATTAAATTTCCATTTGAACTATTCTCAAAACATGCAATCACTTACGAATGGTCAACAAGCACAGTAGTGCTTGCTCTTATTTAACCCAAAGACCTATCTTCAACAACATATGGAACAAATTTTGTATTGAATCACCAGCAAATGGTTGTCAAGTGGAATACTCTTAAGTAGTAGTATGAAGAAGTGTCACCACCAGCAAATGTTGATTTTTGGAATGAAAGCTAAAAATTTTCAATGTCAAAATATGAAATCTCATTGGCCTTGACCGATGAGGATGTACATATATGTATATTGTAAAATACATTAAGTGACATAAGAAAAATCATAACTAAAAAGGGAAATTTTGTAAAGAAAATATATTGTTACGAATTTGTGGTTATCGATTTTATTATTGTTACAATCAACAACCGGCATTGCACATTGTCATAGAAATTATACTCTATAGCATTAACATTGACATAGGTATGATCACCAGCTTTCTTTTTTCCACACAATACTTTTTCAATGTCTCACTATTTGTTATGACTCTTTCGGCAGAATTATTTCTTTAACATTTCATTAGAATTTTAATTTTTCTAACAACAGTTATTTGGCAATCTATTTATCAATCATATCCACATTCTTTTCTAATTCTTCTTCCATTCTCGTCATTCCTTTTCACCTTGGCATCAACTGAAAAATATTGAATGTTTTTATAAAACGATAATGAAATAATGAAACAAAAAAATACAAGGTGGCACAAAAGACATCACCCTATTGGAAGATGCTCTCATTTTTGCAAATGGCCGCCAATGTCAAATCTGTTTTGACAATTGTGGACTAGACAGATACAGAATACAAGTGAATAAGCCATGGAGCGATACACTCCCCAAGAACGCGGAATAATTGTGTCTATTTTTTTGCGTAACAATTCGTCGATTTGCACTGGCCCGCCAGATCGCCTGATTTAACGGTCCCGGACTTCTTTTTATGGGGTTTTTTGAAGTCCCGTGTTTACATCAACAAGCCTGAGACCTTGGAAGCCCTCAAGGACACGAATGCGAGAATTTATCGCCCGAAACGCTCGCCGAAGTGATGGCAATCAATTGTGGCGGCGCCCATTTGTCCGATATCATCTTCTCGACTTAACACAATTAATTCTAAAG
This sequence comes from Amiota communis, assembly GCA_037043315.1. Taxonomy (NCBI): domain Eukaryota; kingdom Metazoa; phylum Arthropoda; class Insecta; order Diptera; family Drosophilidae; genus Amiota; species Amiota communis. Next base: position 447,132 of record JBAMAV010001065.1, read on the forward strand.
GTCTAAATAAACATAATCAAAAATCAAATCAGAATCGAAGTTTTTCATTTAGAAAAAAAATAAGAGCCAAACAACATCGGATGACTTCTTTTGCGCCACCTTGTACAACTGTTTGACATTCTCTGAGAATGCGCAAATGGCATATGGGCACATGTAAACTAATCCAAAAGACTATTATTTGAATATTTCAATACACTTATACTATTATTTTTATTAATTATTTTCTTTTTCTTTATTTTAGGTAAGTGTTTATCACCGATGGTGATGATGATGTTGATGATCATATACCTAGTACTATAATAACCAATAGTAAGTAATTTTCATGATCTTTAAAAAGGAAATGTAATGTCACAAGTATCTATTTAGTCCAATAGTATGATATTGAGGAATTTCAATTTGTACAATAAAAGAGAATGAAATGTAATGGATAGATAAATTGATAATGGTAACGATCAACAAAAAAATGACAAGAAACCTTGAATGCAACAAGACAAAACAAAACCAAAACAAAAAATATAAAATTATATGCATAAATTAAAGCAGCAATAGGAAAAAGGATGGAGTGTCTTATGAAGAAGGTTAAGGGGTACAAGCAAAAACACTAAAGGAAAGGCTTAAAGGGTCGCCGTCGCCGTCACCATCACCGTCGTCATTGTCATTGCATATGAAAATGTAAATTTTTACTAACAAACAACAAACGAATGAACGAAGGAGTGAATTAATAAACTTGCAACGCACAACAGCCGCCAGAGAGCTTTGTAACAAAGCCGACACGACACCAATTGTTGCTACATATTGCTCCTGGCAGCTAACTTACAACAGTACAACAACAACAACATTTGTATCTGCAACAAAAACGATTACGATAATTCCAACAACACTAAATACCAAATAAAAAAGAGAATCTAGAACAATTGCATTCATTATTATTTGAAATCCACATGATTCTTGATTGAAAGTAAAAAATTCTTATTATCAAGTTTTGCCATGGGAAGTAAATATGCATTGTTTGGATTCAAAAATAGCTTTATTGTTTTTCAAAGTATTTCTCCAAAACATGATTATTGAATGCATCAACCGCTTCTTCGTGTGTCGAAAATCATTAACCACGTCATATTTTCTTCACTGCTGTTGGGAACAAAAAGAAATCATTCGGTGATGAATCGGAGCTGTACGCCCGATGAACCATCAGTTCAACGTTATGTGCCTTCAAATACTTGGTTGTTTGAGCCGAAATGTGAGAACTCGCATTGTCATGAAGAAGAATGATCCGACGTCGGCTGATTGGCTTCCTCAATTCACCAAAAACTTCTTGTAAAAAGATGATCGTGTAAAACTCAGATCGTTTTAAGTTCCACTAGTGGCACGATTGCAATATGTCAGGTTATTGTAAAAAATTTTTTTTTTGATTTTATTTATTCATAATTAAATCTAAATATACATATAATACTAAACTTAATACATATTTTAACGAGTGACTAGCTACTGGGGTCTTCGACTCGCGATTTAATTATAATGTGTTGAAGATTTAATGTACAGTAAATAAATTATAAGGTTGGATTTTTTACAGAGAATATATATTGTATGTTGGAAATATTTAAGGGTGAGGCAGTATTTAGAGGTTGGGATGGGGGATTTGGAACCAAAAAAGGAGACCCTTAAGCTCTTCAAATGTTGGCAAGAGTCCAGTACTTGATTTGCGGTGACATCGGCCCCGCAAAGAGGGCATGGATGGCGAATTGATCCTTTGAGGAAGTGTTGGTTCGAAAATTGAGTGTGTCCGATAGGCAGACGAATAAAAACTCCGCATGCCTTTCTGGTTAAGTTGGTAGGTAGGCCGATTTTGCAACAAGTTGGGTTGATGGTAGAGTACCGGTGGAGTAACTGTTCCCATCCCGTCAACTTCTTCGTATGAAGATGACGAGTTACCAGGTTTTTTAAATTTTTGACGCTGGTTGGAGTGCACAAGTAGGATGGGGAAGAGCCGATGTGCCGTGCTGCCGCATCGGCGCATTCATTTCCTCATATACCTTGGTGGCTGGGAACTCAAAGAATGGTGATTTTTTGACATTGCAAATTGGCAGGCCTTTAATAAAGCTAAGGCTTCGTTGGTGAAGATCGAATTATACGATGGCAGAGAGCCCCCAACTATGATCGTTCCCAAACTGACGACAACAGCGAATGCAATAGAGTTTTGTTTAAATTGGCTCATCCGTATAGAGCCTATTTATATCCCCGAGCTTATCTCTTAGAACTAGGAATCGCGCCAGGTATTCGGCGCTGGGAGTATCGTTCATGCAGACTAGTATTGATGCTTGCCTTATTCCGAGCCCGATCTCGCGTGGGCTTTATAAAATAAGAACATTTTGGGTGGTGGCAAATCTAGATCCGTAGTATACGTGCCGCATTGTCTGATAGTAGAAACACATTTATAATGCCGCTTTTGTTTGAAGATGCCAACAAAAACCTTCGCTAGCAATCGTTTGGGTGTCATGTAGAGCTTGGGAATTAGCTGCATTGTTGTTTCCTCAATTCTTTCCTCAACACTGGGTAGCCCGGCTTCCGTCAAGATACATCAAACTGACTGACTGACTAGATTCTAATTCTAATAACAAGATCGGAATGTGTTTGATCTCAGACTCTGACATTCATCATAAGAAAGAGTAAAAGATGAACTTAGTTGAGTGGTAGAGAATACCAAGTGATAAGATCATAAATGCTAACCAGTAATTTGTATTTGTTACTCAATGGCAGTCCGGTGAAAAGAGTGATATATACGTACATATATCCAATGGTATCAGAGTCGGTTATCTGGTCTGAGGTTTACAAATCCATTGGCATATGCAAACAATAACACACAATCTCACACACTTTAAATACTAAAAGCAATTTTTGATCAATTTTATGCAAACAAATTGTAGTAGGAACTTAACAAATCACTGAATCACTCACTTTCTCATTCACTCTCTCCTTCTGTCTCTGTCATTCTATCGTTCTGTTGGTTTCTTGAATCATACATATTTACCATTTGATTTTTGTTTGCGTTGCTGATTTTTATTTTTATTTTTTCTTATGCCATTTTAACTTGTGACAAAATAAATTTTATTTGTGAATTCTTCTTTTTCTTTTAGGATTTGCATAAATTTGCATAGCATACTTATGTGCGCTCAAGAAAATCACCCAAAACACACACACACACACACAAAGCATTCCATATAAACAGAGAACATTCACCCACACACACACACACACACAGATACATGACACATAATAGATAGACACATGCATGCATGAAAATAATCGTTAAGTTTTATAGTCAATTAGGAAAATCTGGTTTTGGTTTCAAATTTTATTTCATCATTCATTTCATCCATGTTTGCATTCCTCCACCAACTAAATTCTCTCGTAGATCAAATTATATGCTAGACAAAGTGGATTTTTCTTTTCTTTTTTATTTGTTTGTTTGTTAAGAACAACAAAAGCATACCATAAGCAACAGCAACAACAACAAAAGCATAAGCAATAACAATGAGAACCACCAGAATAACAAAACGGTAATTTTGTGGTATGAAATTGTTGCCTGTTGCGTCATAATGAATAATCAAATCAGTTATTAACATCACACACACTCACATACACGAGCGCACACACATGACACACACAAGGATAATAATGATAGTTGCTGGCGTCAACTTACAAAACTTACAAACAAACGGCACGCACACAAAGCCACGCATGTTTTGATGATGATGATGATGGGTGAAAAGGTGAAGTGATGGCTGGTGACTGGTTGCTGGTGGCTGATAGGTGTTTGGTGTTGATATGCGTGTGCGAGTATCATGAAATTAGTTGTAATTTAATACATTCCTTAGCTCCCCGTCCATCATTTCGACCTGTTCACTTCCTATTGTGTTGGGTTCCAACTTCCTTTCATGCGGTTTTCATTTCCTTTTCCTCATTTGTTTATTTATTTCCACTCTTATTTTTTCCATTTACTTCACGCTTTTGTCACTCTCAGCATATTAAAAGTTTCTTGCTTATTATGCAGGTCTTTGATGATTTGCAAAAAAAAAAAAAAAAACACTGCCTACTTTCAGGCGTGTGGGTTTTTTCTTTTGTGTTTTGAAATTTTGTATTCTTTTCATTTTTTTATTTGTTTTTAAAAAATTACGCATAAAATTATTCAAAAAGAATAACAACAGCAAAAAGTGAACACGTTTCCGAGCTAATCCCGGAAATACCCTAACAAAGCTTTCAGTTTTTAATGCAATCCTTCATACTACAAAAGTACATCCAAGGATAACAGCGAAAAATAACAAAATTTTAACAAACAACTGTATAGAAATTATACAGTAATATATAAGATATTTCATCATTAACATGATTCTCTTATCTGATTACATAATTAGTATAAAACTTCTGAATTTCTGTCTTGACTAAAGGCTGTTTTGTATCTCTGTTACGAACAATAGTCTAGAATTTGACGAAGAGTTTTCGATTGGAATCTTTGCAGGAATGACTTGTTGTGGCCCGCAAATTCCGTACGTCCACTCAGACTTCAACATAGTTTTATAAAGTAGGACCTTATTTTCTGTGCTCAGTTTTGAACTTTTTCCTAGCAATCAGAACATTTGCTTTTAACCTTAGTTCGAAATGCTTTCGTTTTTATTTTAAAGTGATCTTCACAAGTGAGCTTTCTTTGTCTAAATGCATTCCAAGATATTGTGTGATGTTGCAAAGAAATATGATTACTTGATCAATACGCATCCTACACTGGCTCCTTTTTAACCCTGGCGGGATTAAAAATTGAGGTAATACTTCGCCAGGGAGAGCAGGTTAGCCCAAACTTTCATTCATTTGCCACTTTGTTTGTACAGTAACGAACTACGTAAGATGATTGAGCATATTATGCTTGCGAAACACCAAAATACTGATGTTCGGTATTAGCTCAAACGTCCAATGTCCCTTTGTCAAGCTTTGCCTGGACATTTATCGGAACCTGAGGACACCTTAGGCCGTTAGGTCGTTGACGTCAATATCGACCCTCTTGCAGTTTGCAAGAATGCTATTCCATCATCTGACACGGTTCTAAACGCACAGCATACTCTGATGGAATTGAGACGATACACAGAGGCGGCTCCTTTCACGTATGATCTGTAGTTAGGTGCACTGGACCACATGGGTGCAGTATATTGGATGATGGATTTGCTGACTGCAGCAAGTAGCTCACTCACAGATTGTCTAGGTCCGTCCATATTTGGCATGAGCTTTGCCAGCGCTGCCTGGGTCTTGGATGTTTTCTCGCTTGCGAATTTTAGGTGGTCCCTGAAGTTGAGCCGGCAGTCCAGAATGAATGTGACGTGTGATTATTTATTTGAATTAACTTTTATGTACCAATTTCCGAAAGCCACAGATGCATCGCTAACTACCTGTGACGAAGAGAGGATGGCAATATCCTCTGCATAGATGGCAACTAACACATTGTCTACAAATGACATGTCTGATGTATGTAATGTGTACAGCACGGGTCCTAGCACACTGCCCTGCGGTAAGCCAACGTTAATTTGGAGTGTGCGAGAAGCTGCATCCTTTATTTGTTCATAGAATTGATGACCACTCAAGTAAGACCTTAACATCAAGCAGAACGGAGAAGGGAGAAGTTTTTTGATTTTGTACAGTAAACAACGAGGAATACAGCTGAGCAAAATTTTTATTTCTCTAGTGCTTGTGTAATGAATTTCACTATTCTCTGTCATAGCTCCAGTGTTCCATATTGTTGCCTAAAGCCAAACTGGTATTTTTTTTAATTATAAGAGAGATGGGCACCACGATCGTTTTCGTTTTCGCTAAAACAGTCTCCCGCGGTGCATTCGGTACCGAATAAAGAGCATTTGGTTTTTTTAGTGCATCTCTTGAATAACCAAGTCTTCAAACTTGAGGGGTATGTTGGGTTTAAGCATCCTCGTTTCATAGTTCAATGATGTTTGTGTCGTAGAGCAACGGCTCGCGGTATACATAAAGCAGATTCGAACCTAGCTTGCATTTATCGTTTCTTCGCTATCTAATAGATCAAGAGAAAGATATATAATATTTGATAAGTGAATACTATAAAAACGCATTGATGATATCATAAAGTACTTACAATATATGTGCATATGATCTAATATTCTTGTTCATCTCCATCGATCCTTTCATTTATCATAATATGAAACTAAATTTTCAACTAACAACATTAAAATATTATTCCATATTCATTAAAACTTGTCTTAAAAGTTACATAGATTTAGTGACAAACAATTATACCTGTCAATTAATGGTTTCGAATGAAGAATTTCTGAACTATTGGATCGATATATCTTTGCAGTATTTATAAACTATAAATTTGTTTCTTCAACTAGAACATTGAATATTCAATTAAAGTTACTAAATACTAAAAGATTCTTACACAATACAAATTGGGACTATACTCTATGCACATGCATGGTACGTTAGTTATTTTCACATAAAAAGGTTATTCATCTTTAGATTCTTGTGCAATAGTATAGTATAAAAACAAACAAATTGTTATTCTGTAACTTATTTCCGACTGCATGAAAAGTTTTTCATCTTCTGTGAGCCAAGAATTTCTTGTTTATATTTCATACTCTTTACAAAACAAAAAACGAAACACCTTCATTCCTACATTCATTGTAGTTTGTGCCTTTAGAGTGGACATGCGATAAATTGTTGCGTTGTCTATCTTAGTTTCAGTTCCAGTTCCTCTGACCGCCTTTGCTTCTTTTTCGCTGACATTGGACATTGTGGTTCTTTTAGATAATTCATTTGTGTTTTTTTTTTCTATTATTTTCTATACCATTCATTTTTTTCTTTCATTTCTTTTTTCCTGTCTGACTTCTAACTACTAACCACGTTAGTTGTGTCGTTGTCCAACACATTTCACTCACTTCACTCCCTCATTTTACACGTATCTTCACACTTCAAAGACAATTGCACGCGAGCATAGAATTGCATAGTCGTGCATACATGTGCGTACAATCAAATACACTTGCATTACAACACGTGTGTGTTGTCCTCTGTAGTATCTTTTGTTTGTCTAACTGTCTCTCTAACAGTCTATCTAACTGTATGTCTAACTGTCTGTGTGTCTGCCTTGTCTGTCTATCTGTTAGTCAATCCATTTGTCTATCTGTCTGCATTTTCTTATATGTATAGACGAGAAGTGTTCCAAAAATATTCAATTTGTTTTATCTTTATATTATAGTTTGTGACATCCTTTAAACTAAGCCTCAATTGATTGAACAACAACATGCTTTCATCCTTGGTGTTTTCACATCCTGAAGTAGTTCTGAAAGTTAGTTTGCAATTGTCTCTATGTCAATAAATCAGTGCCACTTAAGTTTAATTTTGATTGTTGGAAACAGCCAAAAGTCCCTTGATCATTTTCAAGTTATCCTAAGCAATTGGCACAACCACCATTGCTTAATTATTTACAAAAACTGCACACCTTAACTCAGTTTAAAATAAAACTTAATGGAACCTTGTTCAATCTAACAATAAGTTCTAGTAAGTTTGCTTAAAGATTCTTGCGTTGGTCAGATACAATACATTTGGTACATACCTCGTATGTATACGTGTCGTGTGCGCTTGTTGTGTCAATTGCATGCTTGTTGGTGTGTGTGTATGTGTGTGTGTAACATCTCTTCTCTTGACAATCTCTCTTTTAGTTTCATACATTCACATAGAAGACGAACGACGAACAAGAAAGTGACTGAGTCAGTGAGTGAGTGAGTGAACTGCAATAGTGAAACGACATGACAAAGGAAATAAAAAAATGCTGTTGCATACTTTCGTGCTGAGCTTCCGTTTCTCTGCCATTGTTGCTTGCCATCACCCTTACCACTTCAGTTACCACGAATATTTTCACACACATGCAACTATTCGACTATTGTTTATAATTCATTCATATTCTACATGTTGTTTTTGTTGTTATTTAAGTTGTTTATTATTATAATTGTTGTTGTTGGTGTTGTTGTTGTTGTTTTAGTAAACTTGTTGCTTGCTTTGTTATTGCGGTTAGCTAAATGCAATTTATTTTTTAATGTGGGAATGAATAAATGTGAATAAAAAATGTGAGAAAAAAATTGCAGAAATGGAAAAAGAAATGAATAAATCATGAAGGCATTCGACATTTTATTTCTTTATTATGGTCCTCCATTATTATCTTTAGCCTTGATATTTTTTATGCAAATATCACCAACGTCCGTCGGAGTTCTCATAATGTACTTATACTAAAATGCTGACAAACTAATAAGCACATCCGCCACTTTTTAGTAAATTGTTGTAGAGTTCACATTCAGGATATGGAAGTCAGTTAGGTACTGTTTCAGTATATCATACTGATACTTATTTGGCCAATATGGGATCTAAGTTGTATAAAAATACTGCTCAACATTTAATCGGTAGAATGTAAGGAAAGTAATAGACTGCCAATTTGGTAGATACTATGCTGATGATAAGTAATATCTTACAATCACCAATTTGAAGTGTTTTGAGGAAGATACTATTTTGTGTCACGTTTTTTATTGATGTTGCTGCAAAACAACTTAAGTTTCCGTTAAATGCAATATGTAGTTAAGAGATATTGTATTTTGGGTAGACCAGCAGTGTGGGATCACTTGGCTTCCCATGAGCTCATTTTACCCTATCACTGTTTCACAACTCTACAATGTGTGTTCCTGTTAAGAAGCCTGAGACTATACGGACATCTTTCCGGATTGGTTCTAGTCTTTTTTCTAGTCTTTTTTGTGTTCTTATATAAGGTACTGAACATATTTATACGGCACTTATAAAATATGACTTTAATCATTCCTTATACCGAAATAACTCAAGATACTTATGACTTAAACTCAATACGAGAATGAAAGTTTACAGAAGAATTAGTGATAATTTGAAGCTGCATGTTATTTTTAGGCATAACTGTAAAAGTCTCTTAAGATTTCTTGTTATAGAATTGTTTGATTTTTGGCATAGTTACCACTTTAACATATTTATACGACACATACCATATGAAGTATCCATTTTGTTTAGTTAAAAAATTATTTTTTTTTTACTTCGGTGAATTCTAAACAAAATGAAAGTTAAATGCCTCATGCGAAACGGCTGAAAGATGATGAAAAAAGAAAGATTATCGCCTATAACAACTGTTAACCAAATTTCCAGGTTGATTGGTTGAATGCGGTGCGCTAAAGATACCGTTAATTATGGGAAAACGCTGCCAGCTGCTGTGTCTTGTAGCCAACTTGCTGCACTAAGCAATACCCCAATATCCCATATGACCGTGTGGCGTGCCTTAAAAGGGTCTGAACAAATAGTCAGAGCTATGAATAGGAAGGTACCAACTTTGCTATCTCGTCATAAATCAGCGTGACTCAAATTTGCTTTGAATAACTTAAACACTTCCTGGGATTCCGTAAGCATGTTTTAACAGTTCAGTTTGAATGGATTATAACAATATTTTTGCTAACAGATGATCTTTTTGTGTCCAACCAATATTGGTGCGATTTAACATCAAGTAATTGTGTTGATTTTTATTTTTGTGGAATTTCAATATTGCTCGCAGAATGATTCTGGTCCAATGAGGACGTTTGCAGCAACTTTTCCGGTGAGTTCAACTGCCTCTTCACTGTGCCCAGGTATCTAAATATGATTAAAAAATAGTTGTTTGCTGCTAGTGTTTTTAGTAACAAGTTTCGATTTTTTCTCGAAGGCGTTTAGTGTTTGTATTGCAATCCTGCTATCACTGTATTTCTGAGCTCTCTACATATTTTCATATTTAAAGTAATAGAGAATTTAAGATTCTAATAAGTAGAGGGAGTAATGTCACTTGGATCTAACTTCATCATCAGTCAATTCGCAAGTCCCATGCGTGTGTGTAATGCAAGTCATGAAAATCAAATGTTCATAACATAATTGAGTTTAGTACTTGCGACCGATCTTGTCGGCGTTTTCATATGTAAGTGAAGAGTGTAAGTGACTTCTAATCATAGCAGTATCTGTTTCACAAGTGAGGTAACGGTATATTGTTTTGCTTTTGAAATTAATGAACCAAAAACTTGCACTTCAAAGCTAGCGCAATTCAAAGTTATTGTTTCTCCGTTGTTTGCTCTAGAAACTTTGTTGTCTTGTCTTGTCTTGTCCTTGCGCTTTGTTGTTGTTAGTATTTTGTATGTTTGTTACTTTAACTTAGAATTGACTTAGCTTAATTGCAGTCTTGCTCACTACAAGAAGAAATTTCACTAAACACGGACTCATCTTTCTCAACAGAGCATCGCAAATTATATTAACGGATATCCTTATGAGAAAATAGCTTCAGTGGCCTAAATGTGTTAATTCTGAAAACCATTAAACCTAAATCTAACCTAAGCTAGAGTATGACAATACTATTGATACTTATATGGAATTTCCAGAAATAATTCACAACTGAATCTATGCAGAATTTATGCAGTCCTTTTAATAAAGATTTATAAAAGAAAAGAGAACACCAAATTTGACTGAATTTTTCCAATAGTCATACAAAACTTTCACTTGTTTACCACATCTTGGAATCTCCTAAAGTTTATCTGTATAAGTTAATATCTAATTATTCTACTAGCTTGACATTTGGGTCATAATTCTGAAGTATTGCGCTCTTATTTGTAACCAAAAGAAACAAATGAGATTTTGAGTGATTGATGATTTAAATGTTTCCGATAATATTTGATCATATTTTAACCTTTGGGAACATGTTCCTTATTGAATATATTCACTTGTCTAAGACTCATTAAATTGTAAGTTATGTAAGCTTCGATGAATCGTTAAATGAACATTGAAACTATTATTGAAAAAACAAAAGAAACCATTTTTTTCTTCTCTAAATGTAAATTCTCAATTGGAAGTTTTGCATTATTCTTTCATATTTTTCTTTAGTCATTTTTGTTGCTATTATTTTCATTTTAATTATATTTTATTTCTAATTTTTGTTACCATCATTATCATCATCATCATTGGCTTATTATTACAGTTTTTTATTGTGTTTATTATTCGATTGATATTATTGTATTGATTATTTCAGAAAACGGAAATGCAGAGAATATTTACAAAATTGAAATTGCATTCGTCAATAGTTTCTTATTGACAAAGTCTTATTCTTTACTATTAAAATTATAATAGTAATAATTTATGGTAAGGGGAGACTAAAGACAAATTCTTAAGCACATTTAATATGGACTTTTAACTGAGGATAGATGTTTTTAGGTTTCATTCATTTCATCTCGTAGCAATCGGTTCGCCAATAACCTTACATATAAATTAAATAACTTATCTCAATTCAATTATTTAATTATGGATACTTTATTCATTGCCTCCTATACAAAATATGACAATATGATATCATGAGTTTCTCTATTCATTGAAATTAAAACACTCATTGATCCATGGTTTCGATAGCCTACGGATTTCTGCAATGCAACATTAAAACAACACCCTTAACAACTGAATTTTGTAATGCTAACACTGACGTACGAATGACATTCGTCTGTGTATAGTAGGTGCTCTGGGACAACATGTATTGTGAAAATTATTCTTTTCGTTTATGAATGTGTTTAATATTTGAATTATATACATAACAAAACAAATAAAAAGTGTGCAGTCGACCATTTATACCAATTGTTTGTTGCTTACCGTACTGCCAATTTATAGAAGCATTTGAACTAAGATCATACACGTACATAACAATACGAGTAACAACAATTGAACATAAATCCAAATCAAATTTGTTAAGAACTTGCATACAATCTTAGAGCTAGAACAGATTGAAAATAGACTGGGTAGTGAAAGTATTGTATATTGCTGTAGAATATCAGCAGTGAGCAATGCCTTTTCAACCAATTCGAAAATATGGTGAAGACAAAAAGAGATCGTATTAACCCTTAAGCATTGAATTGCGAATGTGTTGCATCACTTAAATCAATGTGTGCGACGCATCTACAATAAATAGGTAAAAATGACTACTTGACATATCCTTGCAGTATGCTTGGTGGCAATAGTTGGCTAATGGTAGTGGTGGTATTGTTAAATAAGAAGTCGTCCCTTTTTTTTTCAATAGATTTTCAAGAACATTGTGTTTTAAATATAAATATTTATGTATGCATGTACTATAGATCTGCATGAATCAATTCATTGAATTTGAATTTATTCATATTGATATTTCTCAAGCAATTTCATAATTCATCTGTGAAAAACTAGAAACAGAAATTTAGTGTTTAATAAGGTATTCAGTCCAGTACCATTCAAAGAATGGATAAAAGATATGAAGGTCTGGGGGGACATACGGTGGATATGACTACTCAAAGTATACTCTGGAATTAATAGTCTTGTTTTATGGAAATTAGGTCATTGCAGACTAATCTGGTCATCACTTCCTATCCCACTAGATTGATCCTTCATTGATATCTGTCTAGTTGTATATTTTCTATTTCAATTCCCTTTTCTGCTGAACCACTTTAAAGCGGTAACATGCACCCTAACCATTGAAACCTTATTTGCTTGTTCCATTGCTATGATTTTGATCAATTGACAATTTCACAAGATCTACCAAAGCAATGAGTATTTATAACTGAAAAATCAAACAATATAAAATCGGATGTATTAGTTTTCACACTCAAGTTTTCCTTGCCTCAAATGATTTGTTCTCCTTTAACCATAAAAATCAAGAGAATGGAGGTTTCGAATGGTGCACCTGATCAATTAGTGTCTTGTAGAACACTGTACTATGTTATGTTACATAAAATATAATGTTTCTGATCTTTGTGTTAAATTCTCTTAGTTTGTTAGGTATCTTGTATTTTGTTTGAGATTGTTTAATAGTGCGTTGCTTCCCTGTGTACAATAACTAAGGTTCCTCCTTCACTTGCTTAACAGATTCAGTATTGGCACACGACTCTCTTATTGTTCTTACAAATTGATTCCTTTCCTTCTTTCATCTGACTATTTCTTACTGCCTCTAATATATGATGACTTGACTTACAATTCTTTTCAGGCTTTCTGAATTTCTGTTTCTTTCTGACTTAAAAAATCATTGTTGTACCTTTCTCTCTTTTGTTTCTTATCTTTTCATCCATTTGTAGTATTTTTTAGAGATGATTGCTTGGGTTTGACCTTGCAAGCTATTACACAACATATAACCGATTGTATACACTGTAAAAATAATGATATTATATTGATTGATTGATTGATTACACAGTCCTGCAAAATTTGATTTTTTTTTCCTCTTTGCATGTGTTTATACAGAATCTATTGACGTTTGAAAATTGGTCAAAAATTACAAGTTTAAAATGGAGATGACATGTCAAAAATGCAGCGATATTTTCCAATGCAATTGAAATTATTGTGCATAAAAAAAAAGCATAAAACAATTGGAAAGTATGTATAAAATAAAAAAAGAAAAATTGCTTCCTTAAATTTTTGATATCACTCAATAAGTTGCGAAGCTAACAAAATTGATTGAGCCATTTGCGGCCAACATATGAACGATATCATTTTTAATACTTAATCGGAATAGTCATTCTATCAAATAAAGTAAAATTCGTTGAGAAAATATTAATTTTTGTCTATTTAATGACCAAATCAAAATCGGACCAATAAATGGCCCACCCTTTGCTTAGAAAATTGAAAAAACTCTTCACCTTATTAAATTATTAAATAAAATCTTTTAAGCATCAATGTACTTATGTTTGGTTGAAGTTTACATAACTTTCTTATTTTAATTTTTGTATACATTGAATTGAGTTCGTTATACAATAATTTGTGAGATTATTTTGTAAATAAGTGATTTTAATTTATGTAGCCAAACAATAAATAAAAATAGTTTCGGTTTGTATGGAAATTGTGTAAAATATGCAAAGAAATACAAAGAATAAAAAACATACAGTCAAGTGTGTCGCTAAAGCGGCAATAGAATTACACACTCTGTGCAAATTTTAACTGTCTACCTTTTACGAATAGGAGGAGATAGAGCTCACTGACGGACGGACGTACGGACAACGTAGGCTTAGTAACAGGGTTCCGTTGGCATCCTTTGAAGGGAATTATGAAAAATCTGAGGATTTATTTTACTCCCTTTAAGGATGTTGGCAAAACCTTAATTTATGATAATGTTTTATTCAATATTTCTTCCTCCATTTTCTTCGTCTCTATGTTATTTAATGATTTTTGGTAATTTATGTTTTTTCTGTTTCTATGATTTCTTGTTTGTGTGTGTTGTTTCGTTGTATTTCCAACCAATTTCATTTTGCATTTTGTTTATTGTCAACATATGCGCAGCTAGCATATTTTTTTTTACCAATTGTGTCAATAATGTCGTTAGTCATCTGTTCCGCCTATGCCAGTCTGTCCGTCCGTTTATCCTGATGTGAAACCAATCCAATCATTTACAAGAACAATTTTGTGAACCGCTGAGGGTTATTTTTTCAATTTTCAATAAAACATTTAAGTTCTTGAATGACTTCTATTTTTTTCTGTTTTTTGAAAAAAATAAAACAAATTTATTGTGCTTTAATATTTGATTGTAATCAAAGTGGTATTATACGCTCATATATAAATAGACATACATATACATGTATGTATATATATGTAGTTTGTTTAACAGAAACGAAGAAAAATACACGTAAAATGAAAATGCTTAAATCAACTTTGGCTTTGATATTTTAACAGAGAAAGATTTTGTATTGTATTGTACAATAGTAAGTATGTTCATATATGTATGTACAATAAAAGAGAAAGTAACTGAGAAATTGAGGGCGATTAAAAATAGAAAAAGTCAGATAGATCGACATGTGTCATTTGTTTGGAAATTGTCTGAAATATCCTGTAGCCAGCAATAACATGAACATGAACACGGACACGGACACGGACAAGAACAACAACAATGACATCAATATCAATATCAACAAGAATAATAATACGAGTAACAACAATGCCCAGCAATGCAAGGCAATGTATTTCTATTCAAGTGTGTGTAAGGTATGTATATATGTATGTGTGTGTAAGTCGACTGACAGACAGACAGATAGACGGACAGACAGACAGTCAAGCAACAACAAAACATCATGTGGCCAATGCCAATTGAACTAAGTTTGCCATGTTGAAACCATGAATTTCATAGTCTACTCGTACAATATACAAATGTATTTGCCTTTGTGCATGGTTTTATCTATGATATGCACATGAATGCAAGTAAATATTGTATATATTTGTGTGTGTGTGTGTGTGTGTGTGCGTGTGTGGTATTATTATTCCTATACAATAATTACTAAAGGTAATTGTTGCAGGGTTTCTAGGGGCTTTGTAGCATTGTTGCTATTATTATTATTATTGTTGATTTTACTGCCAATTGATTTTGAACAATTCACTTTCATGGATTTTCAATGTACGAATGAATGCAGGAAGTATTTCACACACAAAATTATGTAAATACTATCTTTTGTGGTTACTTTAATGATCTCTTAACCACCTTTTATACTCATCATCATCATCATCATCATCCTACTCATCATTTGAATGTATAAACAATTGTATCTTCTTATGCTTAAATTATGTAAATAACACATACATACACACAATAGATACATAAGTGGGCAAAGATGCACACATGCTGCGTTAATTACTCTATCGGCTTTTACTAAGTAGTTCAGCAGCAGGTCTTTGAATTTATTAGCTTATTAAGACCAACAATAGTACTACTCACTACCTACCGCTAAGTCTCTAGGCTTAGTAAGCATAAGTAAATGAATGAATGAATAAATGAATGGGTATGTGTAAGTATACTACTTAGACAGAGATAGAATAGAGAGTATTATTTCTCATGTGTATGTGTCAGTCATTTGAATAACTCTTATTTAATGTAACAGAATAATAGTTATTTAGGTTTATAGTCCTCCAGTTTTATGAACTTTCAATGATTTGTACATCAGAAACCCCAAATACAGGGTGAGTGATTCATTGAGCTAAGTGGTTATTGACTTGTTTGAAGACAATAAGTTGACAGATTGTTTAAACCCATTGGTAAATAAGAATCCGTCTCCAATAAGTTGATTATGTTTGCTCAATACAAGGAACTTGAAAGATATAAAGGTCTCACTGGAATCTAACAGTCCTACTCAATTTAATGTTGGTTTCTAATGTCGCACCTGAACAATGTTACACATAACATTTTGTTATCCATCTTTTCTGTTGCATCTTGTTCTCAGTCTGTTAGCTGTCTTGTATGTTGTGCTCGTCAGCTTTCCCTCATTTTGCAATGCGACAATATGGGTGCACTTTTTGTATCTTTATTGTTATTCTTTTATTATAAAATTACTGAAATAAACATTTACCCACTTTGATTGCTCTTGCAAAAAGAACTCCGACAAGATTGGACACATGTTATGACTCCTTAAGATATGAAACTCGATCTGCTATTATTTTCTTAACTTTCCTTATGGCTTATTATTGCTACTACAAACATATAGTATAGCAAGTGCTCCTCTTCTCCTTTAATCTTTACATATGTCCAACAGTTGCCTCACTTCATCGTCTCTCTATAAAAGCCCAATGAACCGAATATAAACAAATAACGAAATACGGCAAAGAAAATGAAGTAAAACTCAGCTAACCTGCGACCATCGTACTTCCTTTCTTCACAAACAAAAATTGCGGGGGAGAGAACTCTGTCACAGAATTCTTTTATGTAAACCAGGTATTAAGCAAAATTTGATCTAAAATGAGGGGAAAGCGAAATACTTCAAATGAGTTACCATGCAGTATGCTTGGTGTCCCCGTTTCGATAGTAAATCACTAGCCACTTTTTTATGACCTGGTGGCTGATACGTTCACTAGTCGCAGGCTAGGCAGAGGCGAACCAATTCTAGTGGCTAATCGTAGGAAATGCAGGCGGTGGCAATGATTGATAACATGACTGGTGAACTGTAATTCAAATCACATCGCCATGTTAAATTCATCAGTTGAATATATGTATAAGAAGATTGTTGGAACTAGTACTGGTTCCAAAGGGACTAGCCACAATCAAGTTTTGGACTAGGGTATACATTGTTCCTATATGACTGTATTGGTTTACGAAGCGCACACTATTGAAGCTTTCAAACGGTATGATTATTTCACACATATTCAACAATTATTGTCATATTTCGGGCAATTTAAGCAAATCCTTAATGAACACCTATAACTTTCCTAGTGAATCACTCCGTTCATTGATGGAAACCGTATGAAAATTCGTTCGGTAGTTTTTGAGTTTATTGCGTTTAGACAGACAGACACACACTTCTTTTTTGTAATATTTGGTATTTATAGATCATAATATAATTCTGTAATGTTCTTAATAACTAGATGATGCACCCTGTATTATAATATTGATATTGCATATACCATAAAAGGATATAAGTATTTTATTTCTTTTGTTTTTTCACTTAAGTACCAACACATATCTTCACCTTTTTGACATTATCTTCTACGCCTCTGCCCCTCCCACTAATTATCTTTTTTTTTTTGTATATCATACTCCTTTTTCATCAGTTTATTTAAGTTTCACTTTCAGTTTTATTTCATTTCATTTTCTTTCACTTGTTGTGTTTTACATGAGCCCAAAAATATTCCTTTGAGACCACTCAGCCAGTCACTCATTCACTCACTCACCCAATCACCGAATCACACACTCACCCACTAATTTATTCATCTGATAGTATTAACAACAACAACAACAACACATGTGTAAGATGTACATACATGATGTATATGGGTTTCTGGGTGTAAGCGTTCAGACATTCACATAAAGCCCATTAAGTGCCATTGCGTTGGTTCACCTGCCCTTAATGCTCATCATAATAAGTTGCTGTTGCTTTTGCTGTTGCTACACTATACTATATTTACCTATTAGTGTAAAAGTTATTTTGCGGCTTGGACTCAAAGCAATGCAGAGAAATGTTATACAAAAATACCTAAAATGAACAATTTAACAAAAGTTACAAAAGAAGACTTCTAACTTCACCCAAATGTGGTTGCTTGGTTGGTTTGTTTCAGATACAAATTGTAACCTTAAATTTTCTTCTTCTTCTTTTAACTTTAGTCATCTTTAATTTGGGAATATTGTCTTTGTCTTCGTCTTGTTCTTGGTTTTTGGTTTTGGTTTTGTTCTGAATTGTTTATGTTAATTAAATTTTATTAAGGTTGAGTTTGGCTTATAAAGATTTATAACATTTAAAATTAATTTTCTTCGAAGTCCCCAAAAATACTAGTTTTATGTAAACTACAGATTTGTAACAGATCTGAAAATATGTATATTGTAGAAAGAGGTCCCCAATATTCATTGATGTGATATAATGTAATGTACCATATATCCATTTGTCTTCTCTAAATAATAATAATGAATACAACTATCTTTGTCATCTGTAGCAAGAAAAAGAGTTTCTTCTGTTCAACAAACTGAAGCTTTAATAGAAGTTGCAGATCTGGAAACATATCTCTTCATTAGATAATGTCCATTTAAATCAACTGTTAATATCCTAATATTCTACTTTCGCTGATAATTAGAATAAGCCTAAGTCTATTTGAAAGTCCAAACCGAATACCTTAATTTTCTTTTTTTTGTTCTTTGAAGTCAATAAGAAATTTATTTTTTTTTTTTTTTTTCAAATTAGTCACGTGGATCAAACTATACATACGCCCAATCATTTTGAAGCTTAAAGATGGGAAACGTTGCAAAAATACAGTATACAATCAATACAATCTACACAAAAATGATTGCAGACTAACGACTAAATATGCAAATATGTAAATGGGAAATTTTCTATTGAGAGTCAATAGATGGTTATGTGGTTAAGGTTAAATAAGAATGCATGAGTAGTATGAAGAAAATTTCAAGCTAAATTTTTCAAATCTATGGAAATTATAAATTATAATTTCTAAGGATGTCAACTGGATCCTATTACTAAGCGTACGCTGTCCATCCTTCCGTCAATTCGTCATTGAGCTCTATCTCATGAACCATAGTAGGTAGACAGTTAAAATGCTCACAGAGAGTTTAATTTAATTGTCGCTATAACGACAAATACATAATAATGTTCACTAAAATGCACACAAAAACTGTATTGCCGACATAATGTTCGCTGATGTTTTGTCGTCGATTCTTAGATTTCGAATATATCACAACTCATGTTGTCGTGATCTCCGAAATTTTTGGTTAAATAACATTTCGGTTGATAAGGTATTATTTTTTAATGCTGCTAATGTATGCCAATCGGGGCGCGAATTTCATAAATATTTGTGTCTCTAAATATTGCAGAATCATTTCATTTCGACGATTTAACAATAGTCCATTTAACATCTTCTAAAATTATCTCATCCTTAAATAATCGATTACCAGTTGTTTGGGGCTATAAGCATGTCACTGTGAACATCATCCTTTTCTAATTCTTTGTCAAATTCGCTCGCATTATCGGATGAATTTGAGTCACCCAAAAGGTTTTCCAATCGATCAGAAATTTCCGTGTCATTTAAACTGCGTTTATAGGCCAACATAAGTACATAAACTTAGTAATGAGCAAAACCAACCACCACCGACCAGCTGCAATTATCGACTCTGCCGACATACAATATATTCCTGACAAACTGCTTCCGAGTAGGACATAAAGGAATTCTCACAAAAACTGTGTTTCCCACACTGCTTTCTGTTTTCTACGACATTTTGTGTGTGACTGATAATGCAGTGTGTGATGTGTTGAAGCAGTTCTCATATTGAAATGTTGTACTAGTTTAAATTTGTAAAACAAATAGAAATGCTCACAAGTAGAACACGAACGAATGTTGGTTTTTATTGTATTTTTGAAATATGATGTGGCATATTTTGTATAAATTTTCGTAGGATTTTTTTGTTTCTGGATAGACCAGCATCGAAGGTCATTGGTATCTTATACAATTTGAAATTGTATCCACAACAAAAATTACATAACATGCCTTGCACGAGATGGTATGGGACCCTTCATGTGCGAGTCGGAATCACACTTGACTGTATGTTTTTTTTCCAAAATTTTATGTATGTTATTTTTTTTATTAAAAATGCCAAAGATTGGCGATGGTATAGAGGATGAAAAAATGGTTAGAAGCGATTGCTCTGATTGCGACGTCCTATCTATATAATTAAACGGCAAACATTTAATTTGTGAGTCCGTTCCTGCTTAAACCACTGAACCTATTTTGACAAAAAAAATATACCAATTAAAAAATATTTTTCGCTACATGTGCACTGTATTTTTATCAAAATAATTCCAGAGGTTAAGGCGTAAAAAGGTGTTATTGATAACCGCTTTATAACAACAATAACAGCACATAGCCGTTGATATGTGCGTGTGTGCGCGCAGTAGAATGGGGGTTGTGTGCCTCTCTCTTCTGTTTTATTGCTGTGCGCTCATTGGTTGTGTGAAGCCGTGTTATAGAGTTTTCGCAAATAACACTGTTTATAGAGAAGTTATTGTATTAGCACTTTAAAAAATAAATGCTTTTTCTAGAATGTGGTCGATTGTGTCGGCCAGAGCTCCTTTAGTTTAAATAATTCATCAAAAATTAACGCCTATCTTTACAATAATTTACTTGCGATCCGATCACATCACCATTCTTCTTGCAATTGAAGTGCAACACTCTTACCATGATGTATATGCTATGTAGAATGTTGACTAAAACTGTCGCAACTATAACACAAAAGATGAAAGTAACATATTTATTAGAATATCAGAAAAAGGCACAACCAATACAATATTAAGGAATTGATTTAGGTGTGGTTTAAACTTAAATCATTAAGGTCTAATGTTTTACTATAAAAAAACGGAATAAAAACTTCAAACTCTCTCAAGGAACTTTAGAATTACCTGCATTTAATGCATCACAATGACAATTTGAACTGAACTGAATCAGTAGAAAAAATGTGTCCTTTTTATAAAACCAACAAATCACAACTTATTTATCTCTTTTATAATTCTAAGTATTTATGAATATAAAAATCAATTACTAATGAATATAATTTTCTTTCTTTTTTGCAGTTCCTTTTTATTATGATGAACATTTGGATGGCAAAAACAACTAATGGAAATATTTAAAGCATTATTAATTAATTAAAATACTAAATATATAAATCAATCAATTAATCAATTTATTAATCAATTAATCAATCAGTAAAGACAATCATGCGTCTGGCCAAACTCTCTTATCATATAACATTAAAGAATGCAACACAGAAATGTGGAGATCGTCAAACACAAAGCGGCACGGGTGCAGAGAAGGACAAGGATTTATTAGAAGGAAGCGGCTTAAAGTATCCCTTAAGCGTTGGAAAGGTTGGCTGAGTGTCACTCATAATAATGAACAAATAATT
Organism: Amiota communis; assembly: GCA_037043315.1. Lineage (NCBI taxonomy): Eukaryota > Metazoa > Arthropoda > Insecta > Diptera > Drosophilidae > Amiota > Amiota communis. The sequence continues at coordinate 468,583 of JBAMAV010001065.1, forward strand.
TAAACAATTAAAAATGGTGTTGGTAGCTTTAAAGATAACTGATCAAACAATGATCGATCGATACAAAGACCTAAGTCATACATAGGCCTGCATTTGGGTTATTGAAAGAGCAAAGCTTTATGCTTTACTCGTAAACTGTTTATGATATTATTGTATTTACCTGATGAAATTGTAAAATATTTTCTTTCTTGTATTATTTACAGCGCTTCAGCGGTAGCAAACGAGGCAGTGGATGTGGTGGTGGTGGAACTGGAGGTGGTCGAAGTCAAAGGAATAGTAGTGTTGGTAACGGTAGTTGTATATCAACAACGCCATCAGGAACAGCGACAACAGCAACAACTACAACGACATCGAACACGAATCGATCATCGTCTACATCATCGTCGTCCGGCAAACAACGCCGAAAATCAACAAAGCCGACAAAGTGTTTCAGTAGCACAGTGTTTCGCTGTTGTTTACCTTGTCGCGGGGGCGGCTCAGCAGCCCCCGCTACAAGCCCGCCCCTGTCGCCGGTCCAAACACCAACAGACGGTGATTACGGCAGCGGCTGTTTAGCCGAAAAACGTGGACTTGTGGGAGCACAGCAGGATTGCGAGCAAAAAGAAGCATTGAACGAATCAAAACCAAAGCAATCACATATTAAAGGCGACCATCATGACCATGGCGACGATGACGATGAATTAGAAACAAAAGATTTTCCCCGTGAAGGTGAAATTATTATTAGTGAAAAAAAGCATTCTCTCGCAGATACAATTGGCACATCGGTAACTACACCGATCTCACTGAAGACCCTTATAAACGACGTTGACGAGGACTTAGAACATCAGTTTAGTGCTGCTGATTATGCTGCAGCAACTCTCGCCTCAGGCATTGTAGCAAGAAAAGCTGAACCAGAAACATTGAGTGACGCAAGTGTTTCACCAACTGCTGCCGTATTACTGCAAGCGAATGCTGGCATTGGTAACACCTTAAGTTCAGCTATAACGACGACTACAACATTATATGCGACAACAAGGGCCTCTCCCGTAAACGGCGCAACGAAACTTACTGTGGTAACAACCACACCGATAACAACATCAATACCGCCACCTCTTCCGATTGCAGCATCAATTGCACCCATTGTGCTAAGTCAGAACGCTCAAGGGGGCTCTACACAGGCCAACGCTTCCACAACTTCTTCTTCAATAGCCACAACAACGACGACAACAACAACTCAGGCAGCACGTTGCAGCTGTCAACCTCAAACATCGCCATTGCCTCATATTAAAGAAGAGGAAGAATCCGAACAACAACATAACAATAATAAACACCAATTGACTTTGGTTACCTACTACGAGGGTCAAGAACCCATTGAAGCGCAAGTACCATCCGCTGTCACATCCATTACTGAGCCAACCGAACTAAGTGTAGCCACCGCTTTTTGTGGCAGTTGTGAAAGTGTACAACACTCTTCGTCGGCAACAACTGGGGGAGGCACTGGTACTGGTTCCTCGACTGCCGGTCCAAGTAGTAGTGGGCAGGGTGGTGATTATACCGGCACATCGACGCCATCACCACGTATTAAACTTAAGTTCCGCAAGCCGCATAAGTCGTGCTGGTCGCGCATTGTGCTCACACCAATTGGCGCTGGCGCCCTTGCCATTGGCTCAAATTCAAACGAAACACTCGCCTCCACAGGGAGTACCAGTAACACTAATACCACCAATAACAGCAGTAGTGCCAGCGTTGCTAACGCTCCGGCCCATCTTCGATTAGCCTCATCATCCGCATCGGCACTTGCCTCGCATCCAAGCAATACACAATTAGCGCCCGCCAAAATGCAGGCCGAACAGGGCTCCATCGGTGATCTTCAAAAGTATCACAGTCGTTATTTAAAAAATCGTCGACATACCTTGGCCAATGTTCGGTAAGTCATTTAGGAATTAATATAATTATTTTATTATCTAAAAAAAATCTAGTAAATACATTCGAATTAAAACAATAACTTTTGTCAGGGTGTTGAGTCATCAGTAATATAAAATACATAATGTATGTATGTAACCTTATCGGTAAATAGTATGTTTGAGGCCCCTATAAGCGGTATATATTGATGCAACAAGTTAACTTCAATAGTAACTCAGTAGTTGAGGTTTTTGAATTGTATCAAATGGTATCATTTTCATGGTACAATAGTATTCAAACTCTGGAAAACTTATAACAATAATCATCCAAGACTGGGCATTCAAACTCGAAGTTCTTTTATAAACTCACGAGTAATTTAAGTAATTATTTTATTGGCGCTCCAAGCAATTGCAAAGGTGTTGTTGAAATTTGCGGCGCTTGGGTTAGAAGTTAATTTGGTTTAACGTGGTCAGCTGCCATGGAAGGCATTATACCAAGGTGGCAAGCACACGGGTTGAGCATCAATCAGCGTCCCCTTTGAGAGTCCCATATGAGACATGACACACGTTTGTATAACCAACCACAACCACCTCGATACTCTTATATGCGGGTCGTACTCTCTGGCCAGGACGGAACAAGCTCCAAGGGCTCCTGGCCACTCGTGATACCTGACACAGCCTCTGGTCAGACTTCCTACAAACTGGCGCTACCAATTTTCACTCCAAACAGTATATGGGTTAGTGCCCCATTGAAACTCAATTCATAGAGGATATCCTGGATTACAAATGATGAGTGAACAAATTTAGTTAAATTAAATTTCTTCTTCATAAAATTCCCACAAGTGGAACGCCGCTTGGGTCAATAAGAATTAAAATTTTTCCTGTTCAAAGATCCTGTTGCGGCAGTATCGGAACATGAGTAACCCCTTCGCTGAACGCCATAAGTCCATACCGGTTTAAGTAAGTATTTGCTTGTACAGAAGTATTTTCTTGTAAATGGATAATGATGAGCCACTATAAATTTCCAAATTTTAGTTGAACTTTTTCCTTTTCCCTTTTAACGTGTTCGTGTGCCACTCGAGCAAGTATTTAGCAATACTATGGTGAGGAATTTGATCGCCATTTATGTACGAGTATCATATTCTATGCTAACGGAAATCTATAAGTATTAATTAAGTTTTCTTGAGTTTAATGTGCCATGTTGGTGTCCACTCAAAAATTTAGTTTAGAGCTTGTTCAAGTATAGGCTCCAATACACTGTCCTTGACGACACCAGCTTATATTTCCGTGAATTCAGAATATGTATCTTCTTGTTTGATATGAATAAAGCAATCTTTCGGCTATGATTTTATTATATAGACTATTAATATCTGAGAACTTTTTGGTGACCAAATTGATTTTTCTAGGATTTCTTTAAACATAAAAAACAAAAAATTCTTGTTTCTTAGTAGTATTATGTATATGTGTATATGTAATAGAGCGTTGCACGAGCCAGCACTTAATCTTGTTAACAGTCCACACTAACATTGCGCACACCATGACACTGAGTCACTTGCGTTTTTCAATAGTATCATACCGGGACACTAGAGTTTTTGTAACAGAGTCGGTACAACACTAACATGCAAAGGCACTGTCGTCTATTGTCTTCGGCTATGATACTGCTTGATATTGTCAGAAAAGTATACTATCGTCTACTGTCTTCAGCGATGGGTCGACACATGACGATATTTGTTCGCAACTGTGTGTATGTATCTATTTGATTACGATGTGAGCGTGGCTTATAGTTGTGATAGTAAAATCAGATGTCGCAGACAACTAACTTAAACTTTCAGCATTTCTTTTCACAAAAGAAAGTGCATATGTAATGAGAGCTAACTATTCAAAAACTCAGCGCAGCTTCTCTTCCGCATTAAAAATAAAAAATATAAACTTGAATATGAAAGTATGTATTGTATACTCAAAATTGTAATACATAATTTTTTCGAATATTTTACCCTTTCCGAAATATCAAACAACTATTACTTTCTTTATGTATTAAACGGATTTGCCAAGTTGTCGTTATTAGCAAAATATTGGAATATTTGAACAGAATGAAATTATTTTAGTTCACGAGTGAGCATCAACCGACAAACAAAACACCTTGGTTTTTTTTTTTTAACGTGAAAACGTTTTTAATATGGGTATACATGCCACAATGTGCCGCTCTTTCAGAATTTTTCGAAAATTGTCGCCTTTGTTTTTAATATATCTCGTGATTCAAAAGTCGTAGCTCCAAGTAATTTGTAAATATGGTGCAGAGTGTAAGAGAAATTTTGTTTTGGTGCGATTATGTCAACAAGGGAAAGGGGCGTTCAAAGAGATGACTAAAACGGAAAATTCACTTTTCTTTTGAAAGCGTATTGCTTGAGAAGAAATTGTCCTATTTGACTGATTTTTCTTTTGTTGTGTTCGTTGTAGGTTAATTAGAAGAATGAGGAAGGATTTTTTGGAAAATCCACCTGGAAAATGTGAAATTTCGATTTTTTGTATTATTATTATTTAGAAAAAATTGAAAAATTGGATACGAAAAGTGTCATAAAATGTAAGACGTGCAAGGGGAAGAATGAAAGAATGAAATAATCAAAGCTGACATAAGTTAAGCTGTATATGTAAGTATGTGTAAGGTCAAGCATTGTGTGCCTGTGAAGAGTTGCAATGGGTTGGGTGAGGGTTATTTGGAAAATAGAAGAATGAAATAGTCAAAGCAGACATAAGTTAGATGTATGTGTGAGTATGTGTATGGGGAAGCATCGTATACATTTGATTATGTGCAAAGGGGGGAAGAGAATAAATAATTTTCAATGATCGCGTCGGGGCCAGTCTAAATCTAACCTACGCCCGCGACATGCAATTGACAAGCAAACCTTACATATCATATTCTTCCCATCATTACCATGCGTTAAATGTAATAAATTTAAATATTTCAATTACACCTGAGCGTCAATTAATATTTTCTTTTCTTAATCGGTTTCATCATTCTGAAGCAAACGATGTCTGTTTGCGTTTCTTATTCTTGGTATAATTGATTTAAACATTTTTACTTTCATTTATGCAAAACAAACTTTGTAATACTTATATTGCGCAACAATTTAAAAAAAAAAATTGATTGAAAGACGATTTGGTTGATACGTTCATGTAAACACATGTTATGAACAGAATCGATTGTCGTCCTGACACCAGTGCTATCGTGGCAGCAACCATGTTCATTCCTGAACAATATTTATTATCAATTTGAATTAAATTATTATTATTATTATTAAGTATTAGTATAATTAATCCCCATATTCATTTGTAATATCACTTACATTCTCTTTGTTTGCCGACCGAAATTTATATTCCTTTTCACTTTTTCATCGCCCGCAAGTCTACTTAAACAGTAGTAAAATTAGCACAATTATCAGCACTGTGCACACTCTCGTGTGAGTCGTGCATTGCGGTATGAGTCGCTACAACACTAACATGCAAGGACACTGTCGTCTGGTGTCTTTGGCTATATTACTGTGTGATACTGTTATAAAAGTATACTGTTGGCTAGTTTATTGATACACAACAGCGCACGAGTTTATTTCTTATTGTTCTAGAGCAGGTAGTGAAACTTTTAACAGTGCGTGTGTAGTACAAGTTTCGTTTGAGCGAGGGATGATAATTTTTTGTTTAGTGTTGACTCATGCAGTGTTCTAGTATGTACCAAAACTGGAGAATCTCTCATTATCATTGTTTAAGATTAACAAAAATTAGTTTCTAACAAAAAAAAAAAAAAAAAAAAAACATACAGCAAGATATTTTTTACTGATAATCAATCATTTTACATATATTACTGATTTAAATTTCTAAACGCGTTGGTTCCTCCTGTTTCCAACGTTACGCCTGTTACCATTGACATTGCCTCTGTTTGCATTCGGGCGGTTGTTATTGAGCCTGTTGCGTCTGTTAGCATTTAGTCTGTTGGCATTTGGTCTATTGGCATTTGGTCTATTGGCATTTGGTCTATTGGCATTTGGTCTATTGGCATTAGGCCTGTTAGCGTTGGGTCTATTGGCATTGGGCCTGTTAGCGTTGGGTCTATTGGCATTAGGCCTGTTAGCGTTGGGTCTATTGGAATTTGGCCTATTGGCATTGGGTCTGTTAGCATTAGGTCTGTTGCCGTTAGGTCTGTTTTGGTTGGCACGGTTATTGTTAGGGCGTTGTTGGTTTGGTCTTCGATTAATGCCATTTTGAGGGCGACCATTGCCATTTTGCGGGCGACCATTGCCATTTTGCGGGCGACCATTACCATTTTGTGGCTGTGGTTGGCGTATTGGTGTTTGGGGACCTTTACCATTTGGAGGCTTTGGTGCCTGTGGTGGTGTTTGAGGAGGACCATTTACTGGCGGCTCGACAACATCATCATTATCTAAATCATCGCCTCCAAGATAGTCGTCATCATCACCAAGGTCGTCGTCATCACCACCAAGGTCGTCGTTATCATCTCCAAGATCGTCGTTAATGTCAGGTTCATCAACTGCTGGTTGCTGGGCCAAGATTGCGGTTACTCCCAACAGCAAAGTTAAATATAGAAATTGTGTGCTGATTTTCATGATGATATAAAAAAATTACGATTGCACTCGGATATTGTTAATAACAACGTTTCAAACCGTTAACTAATCATGATGATCTATACATTTTAGTTTTATAGTAAATTTCATTTTGGAAGTTTTAAAATTGGCAACGCGTGTGTTAACTTATCTATTTTACTAAATATACATTATAATTAAGTATCTTCCTTTCTATTGCATCACTCTTTTGTGTATCATTATCAAAGTGTCAAATATTGAAACAGATTGATTTGAATCCATTTAATTGTACAACACTATTTGCCTCTATAAATCATAAGATGGAATCAAAAAAAAAAAAAAGAAAACAAAAATTTCTATAAACATATTCAGTTATAAATAAAGACGAATGAAACAAATTTAAAGAAATTTAATTCAGCACTTAAAACTGGAAGTATATGGTAAACCTGAAGCTAACGTATCAACAATATCAGACAAAGAATTTAGACTAAATGTAAATATTATATCAGATGAGAAGTGTGTGAGACACACTTTATATCTACCATATCTTTCTCACACTCTTTAACTCCATCATCACTCACTCTCACCCTTGTCAATATTTGCATAGAAAGAAACACTTGCGTCAAAACTTGATTAAAAGTAAAATTGTCTAATAATAATACTACAATAATAATAAAAAGATACAATAAGAAAGAAAAAAATATCCCTTAATAATAATTATTAGTTTGTGTATCATTAGATATATTACTCGTATACAACATTATTGTGACCTCGAACCGTACACACGATTTTATTTATTTATTTTTCATTATACTGAAATCTTTCATGAATTGAGACGTATATTTGATTTTTCTTAATGTTTGGAACAGGGCAAAGCTCAAAACTTAAAGACCCCATAAAGTATGATTAGTTTAATAGGACAAATCAATCTGTTCAATATGAAAGATTTGAAACTGATATTTCGTGAATAATTAGTTATAATCGAATCACTGTATACCCAATAACTGTCACTATAGTTAATAGTTAAAAGGCTTTATTTATAATGGATTAACTTAATAAAGTTTTTGTAAATTACGTTAACTTTAATCATCTATCTTCTTACAAATATAAAAATCTCATATCACAGAGTTTGTCACTTATGGACTCCGAAACTACTGAACCGATTTTGCTGAAATTTTTTATACTTATGTAATTTGATCCAGCTTGAAAGATAGAATAGTTTTTATCTCAATTTATGAGCTTAATTTCAAATTAAATGATTTTTTTTTTTTTAAGTTCCATAAATTTTTAATAGATAACGCTGTAAGCTATTATATGCAACAATACTTCAACATTTATGTTATCTAGGTTGGACAAGCAACCAATAGATAGCGCCATGTTTCGATTTCTATAGTAAATCAATTAGGCAAATTAATGTATTGAATTATTGCTATGTGCAGAATTAAATCATTATTTGTGATCACTAACTAAGCCACAGATAAAAAAACCCAAAAAATAGTTTAGAATAATAATTCTACGCAATATAACTGGACCTACAGCAACGCGTGGACGGGTCTGCTTGTACATATGTATATATAATATATAGTGGTATTTCTACAGTCTAAACTAAACATGTTTATGTTTGGAAGTAGCCCCAAGTCTCCCATCATGCCCTTTTGTGGTTGTGTATCGATGGTGTGGAAGATATGAGGGTTGAAAGAAGACGATTTTTTTTCTAGAAAAATAAAATTAAATCTACATCTGATTGTATTTGATTTAAAATTATTAAATTTATCATATAACAACATATAATGCCCCGATCAAATCAATCTTTATCTATAAAACATCGTACAAGACTTTTTGCCTTTGCACGCTAATCTCAAAAACGGCTTAACCGGCTTCTTTTCACGTATGGCATTTATTTAATCAGAATCGACCTTCAAAATAAAAAGACTGTTTGAAATATTTTTGAAATCATTTGTGAAAAGTATTAAATGTTCGGTGTAATCGATATTAGTTTTCATTTCTTATTCTTATTGAATTCTATGTAAATTAAATGTTTTCGAGGTTATCATTTGAGGGTACTTAAGAAAGTAATATTTTGAAGTAATTAAAATAATTTTCTGTTTTTGGCAAAATAATGTTTTTGCTATAAAAGCCAGAACCTTTTGTAATTGGATTCAGTCAATAGTTGAGTCAGTGCTACTTAGGCACATCCATTGAATATGTTAACGTTCAAGTTTGCATTTCTGTTCCTGTTGACAATCATTGTGTTGCAGAATTGTCAGGCAGCTGATAAAAATGCTGCTTCCCAAAAAGCAGTAGCTGCTAAGGCACCTGCCTCTGACGATAATGAAGATTATGAAGATTATGAAGATGCTGATGATCTTGGTGATGATGATCTCGGTGATGATGATCTTGGTGATGATGATCTTGGTGATGATGATCTCGGTGATGATGATCTTGGTGATGGCAATGAAGAAGACTATGACTATGAGGATGAAGATGAAGATGGTGGAAATGGCACTGCACCCCCAACCACCATTAGTACTCCAGCACCAGGAAGTAATGGAACACCACCAACACCAACAACCAGTAGTAGTTCTCCAACACCAGTCAGCAATGGTACTCCACGACCAACTACACCACCACCCAGCAATAATACTCCAGCACCAGCTGGCAATGGAAATCCTACTCAACCTGCCACTACTGTTAGCCCATCCGATGACGATTATTATGATGATGATGGTGAACAAGATGAATATTATGATGATAATTATGAAGAAGATGATGATGCCGCTCTTGGAGAAGAAGGAGAGTATGACGATTTACCCGAATCTGATGATTCTGAGAATAATACACCACAAAATGCTGTACCTGGTGCTGGCTCACCTGGAAGACCAGCTAGTGTAAGACCTACCCGCATTGCAGGAAATAATACTCCAAATGGCATAAGACCAACAAGAAGGAGAGTTCGTCGCCGTCGTACAACAGCGCGTGGTTCCAGACGTCCAACCATCAGGAGACGTAGACGCCGTACAACTCGTCACACAACACGTCGTCCAGCACGTATACCAACACGCCTACCAGCACGTCTACCAATACATAGAACAACACGTCGAAGAACTGTTATATCACCTACACGTAGACCTTTAAATGTACCATCATTAAGACCAGGTGGAGGTTCTAATAATAACAACAATAATAGACCCAATAATAGACCCAATAATAATGCCAATAGGCCTAACAATAACAATGCCAATAGGCCCAACAATAACAATGCCAATAGGCCTAACAATAACAATGCCAATAGGCCCAACAATAATGCCAATAGGCCCAATAATAAGAATGCCAACAGACCCAATAATAACGTGAGGAGAATTCCAGTGAAACCAGTAGGTTAAGTATACTTGAGTCCATAGAATTATACTGAATAAAAACAAAAATTGTTGTTATCTACGAAATCTACTCAAAACAAAAACCCTATGTTATTGTACTACTTACAAAGATTGCTCTACTTTAATCAATAACAAGATTTTGCCATACTTAAAGTTGTTGCTTCTGTGTTTTTTTTTTTTTACTCTTCTCTTCTTTGATTACTCTAAAATCGAATAGACCTTTTGACTTTTCTTGCCACCATTTAACATTTCCGAACGAACAATGGCTCTATGAGTGCTTCACTTTAATAGATCGCACTCATTCATTGACTCGTTCGTTCGTTCATTCATTCATTCACTATTCACTAACTTCCTCTAAGTATTGACGTTCTTTTGAATTCAACTTAAAAAGCTTAAAAAGTTGGAAAACTTCTTCAAGAGTATATTAAGTAATTTCCAAATGACTTGACACAAATTTACCCTGATAGTCAGGCAAAAGAACACGCAGATAGACAGACAAGCAGATAGACAAATGCATAGCCAAACATTCATACGACCATCATATGATGAGGATGATGATTTCGATTCTACACTAAAAATAACTCAAACCATTTTTCATTTTATGTTAAACCTCTTGGTCTTTATTTCTTTTTCTCTTTTCTTTCATTCTTTTTTTTTCCTACAATATTCCATTCCATTCCATTCTATCATCCTTGATAGGAAAACTTAAGGAAAACTCTGTGAGTGTGTGTGTGTGTGTGTGTGTGTGTGTGTGTCACGCAGAAAATGTAAGTCAATGAAAGGAAATGAAAATAAGGCAAAAGTAGTAGTGCTTTTAAAGGAATTCAAAATTGAAATTTGTAGAATGGTGGAAGACGCTAAAGGTATGTACAATAGTTATTCCTAAGCATATTGAAAGAATGGAAATGGGAATGGGAATGGGCATAGAAATGGGAATGGAAAATGAAAATGGGTAACTGAACAAGTCAAAAGCAACAAAGAGAAGATATTTCCCTTGTGTCAGTCAGATGAACTGCTCCTCAATACAACACAACTAAACTTGGATGGCGGATGCTGTTGTCTATCCCTTTGACTTATGTGCCTGTGCCTGTTCCAATGCTTATGCCTATGAGCCTATGAAATGCTAATGATCTCTTTACTTCATACATTATGTATCGAAGTATCTTTATGTCTATCTACCATTCTATTGTATATACTAGTATGCATGATGATTGTATTTCCATGTCATTTTATAACAAAATAATGCCGCCGCCTTTCAAAGATGTAAAAAAATTATATTTTCTCTTCGATTGGAAAAGCAATACAAAATACATACTAGTATTGTAGCACCATCTCCCATCAGTATCTGCCGCATCAGTTAAGACTTGCGACCTAAAAAAGGATAACAGCAGCAAGAACAGCCAACAGCAACAGCAGCAGGTGAAATCCTTCAAACAATTCTAAAGACTAAATAAACTTTTCGAAATACAAAAGGACACACACAAACAATACAATAGAATTTCTGTATGCATAATTAAAGGCAAAAGAAACCTTTTAAGGAATTTCATTTTTAAAACGAAAAGGATTAGTTCACTTGGAATACTTTAGAATGCTCAAAAAAAAGTTGAAAAAATAAAACAAGAAATAAAAGAAGAAAACAAGGAATAAACTCAATAGAAACAAAAAGATAAAATTCAAAGAAAGTGGAAATATTAAATAGAAAGATAAGAGAGAAAAAAGTTAAGTTAAGGACTTAATAGATAATAAAAAATGGATGGATTAGATAAGGAAAGTTGAAGTTGACAAGAGATATTGATGGAAGTACCATGTACTTTCATACTGCTAGAGAAATATATACAATAAAAAAAGGATTAATTAAAATGAGTAAAAACAAAAATAAAATAAATTACAATAAATAAGAAAGAAAAGACTCAAGTAAAGAGACTATAAAAATATGAAGAAGATAATCAATATATGGTAAGAGATACAAATAAAAAGAAAAACAAGATCAAACAAAGAAAATTATAAGAGATGAGATAAAATTGATTGCGATAATGATGGTATGAAATAAAAGCAATTATAAAAATTAATTTTTGATTACGATATTATCTTAATTTCCTTTTAAATAAATGATAAATTTAGGAAATTTCATACCTCATTTAAAAAAATTGTATGTGCTCACCCTAATATTGGAATTCTTTATGTTTAAGTGGAGTTACATATCAAAATTTAAAGTATGGACTCAGTCTGCCAATGAGTTCAGCGTGTTTGGGCTAATGTTAAGCCTTTCTAGTTGTATTTCAGTCTTCTATTCTTTCAAACTTTGTTGGAGCGAATTCCTCAGATATACTCAATGGGCTTGTACACCGGACTTATGGTGTACATTAAGCTGACCAGCAAATTATATCAATTCGTTGTTCAATAGTTCTATATACATCTCCGTATTCATTTTTGTTGATAAGTATGAAATATTTGAGCCCAAATCATTACCAATTCTCTACTATGTACACGACATGATTCAGATGCTGCTATAATTAGGTATTTAGTGTCAAACGCCAACTTAATAGCTTAAGTTTAGGTGACATGGAATTTACATAAATTATTTGAAGAATCATGTTTCTTGATATGACTCCTTATCTGAAGTCAAGCACTGCTAGACATTAAATTTGGCGTTTGCATCATGCGTCAATGTCGGGTTTTCTGCCACTACATTGTATGGTATTGTTTCATAACCACCTGTTTTTTTTTTTTTTATAAAGTCAGCTATGGTATTTCTATGCCAGCTCTTATTATTTCATTTACTAGGGCACATATTAATCTTTATAGCTAAATATTGAATAAAAAATAAATAAATGCAGTTAAAATACAATACTTAAGGCATGCAGTTTAGAAGCGTGACAATTCCACATTTGCCAAGTGCGATGTCCTTTAACTCCTCTTCATCAGTTGAAGAATGAATACCCAGGAGTGTGTGGGAGTATTCGACAATAAGCTTGAACTATTCCTACAGGATATAATGATAAGCTGTAATATTTTGTATACAAGATAATCCTAGGATTCATACTACTTGGCATACAAATGCCTGCACAATCCCCAGATCTGAATTAGATCAAAAACCTATGAGGCATACTTATTTGTTTCTAAGAATATTAAGTTCACTTTAACTCCACTTGCTGAAAAGATCAGATGCAAGTCAACTCGAATTGTTTAATTACAAAAAGAACATCAAATCGAAGATTAAGAATTAACTAAAATGCAAGTACATACTCAAGTAAAGAACATCAATGTGATCAGATGTACATGACTTTATCTAGAATTTATGAAAATAACATCAATATGATCGGACATATTTGACTTGCTCTATGAATATCCAAAATATGGGATATGCCTTTTTAATTTCATTAACTTATTTTACTGACTCTATTTTCAAATTGATTACCGCTATGATCGGCGGCAACATTACTGATTATCTTTAAGTAGGACATTATAAAACGTTGCTCTAATATCAAGTGCGCCAATCTTTGGCATTTAAAGAACCATGCTCCGAGAAAACCTTTACAGGAGACACTACTCTTATTCAATGTTTGATTATACTTGTAAAGCATGAACACAATGATTTATTTAATTGCCATATACGCTCCACGCCACTTGAATAGGGCACCCTGTAAACCGTCAGTATAAATGCAAATCACTCAAAAATTAACATAACAATTAACGGTTTTTTCTTGAGTATTTTTTCAATGACTATTTAGCTATCTATAAGAAAAAAATTGAGCTCTGCAAATAAACCGTTGTATGTGTTTTGCTATTTTGTTTTGATATCCATCAAAAATCATGCACAAATTTTTGCGCCACTTGAATAGAACATTTGTTTAGTAAGACTTTCAAGGACAGTGGTCTATCTTTTGCCACAATCCCAAAAAAAAAATCGAAAGAAGCCGACAAGTGATCTCCGCATTCTTAGCCAACGAGTTTACATATGGAAAAAACATTGAAGGCCGTACTAAAAGTGTCCTCTCTGAAGCGGACTCAATATCCAAAATGGAAAGGAAGGTTGGAGGTGTCATGGTATGCGGAGCGATCTCGTATTACGGCACCTGTGAGTTACAATTTTTGACAACAACAATGAATGCGATGGCTTACAATGGTGTCCTAAAAAATGCATTTCCACAACCTTTTTGGACCCTTGCAATGGACATATAAACATGACAATGCGCCAATCCATACTGCCCTAAGCGTCAAATCGTATATTGAAAGCCAGAAAGTGGCTCTTTTAAGCCGGCCACCTTACCCACCGGATTTAAACATCATCGAAAATGTTTGGGGATGGTTAACACGGAAACTGTATGGGACCAGACAGCAATATGGAACCATACCTGAACTAATAGAAGCCATCAAACTAGCTTGGAGTTCAATACCACTCAATTATTTAGCCCAGTTGTACGAATCAATTCCAAGAAGGATCTGTTTGACAATAGTTAAATGTACTCCAAAAGAAGAATTACGCATGTTTGAAACATACGAATTTTAATAAACTGCTTTTTTGAAGAGGTTTTCTATTCAAGTGGCGCATAAATCTGCGTGTTTTTTTATAGTTACTTTACCAAAAAATTTGTAACAAATTAACTGTATCAGTTACAAAAACAAATCCTTCTGAAATTGATTTGGAATTAATTATAGATTCATTAAAAGTTAAAAAAATAAATGCTATTTTTTCTGGATCTGCAAAATTAAGCTTTAAAAAAAGTTTGTTAGGTGTCCTATTCAAGTGGCGCGGAGTGTACTTATAAGTTAAAAAAGGCAAATAAAATGTTGTATTAAAAATGAAAAGAGATAACGAAACAAAAATACTTTCTTAATATGTTGAAGGAGAAATTAAGGAAAATCTGATGAAAGAAAAAAACGTTAAGGAAATATAATACAATTTTCAACTGAGAAAAAAAGAAAATCATTAGAGTATAAAGAACAACATTCACCTTTCTTTTCGCATAATTCTCATCATTTTTCACTTTATAAAATTTCACATTAAAAATTTAAATATTTTTTAATTGAAAAGTTTTTTACAAACAACAACAAAAAAAAAAAAGAAATAAATAAACATTAATAATAACGTTACATTAAATTAAATTCTATTGTTGTTATATTTATTGAATTATTGTTGCTGTTGTTATTGCTCCTGATGCTGCTGCTGCTCATTTTTGGCATCAATAATTCATACATGACTAACTTTAAGGTTACGGTTCCGATACAAGAGTATAAAAGCATAAAAAAAGGAAACCCATCATCATCAACATCAGTTTACTTTGGTTAAGTTCACTTGTCATGCTTTTCTCTCTGAATCGGTTTACTTATCAAAGTCTTACAAAATAAAACAAATAAATACGAGGTGTGGTTTATGGGGTAACAAGAAAAATGCTTACGCTTTGTTATGTTAAGTTTGGTTTTTCAGGATTCCTAAACAATTCTTCTGTTATACCATAGTAGTTTCAACAATCTCGAATATAGTTAAACTGATTATGAAATTATGAATTTTTTTCTTTATTTTTATTATAAATATTTGACATAAGAGTACATTAGAACTAACAACTTAGCTGATAATGCTTAAGCCACATAAATGCCAGTGGATGACATCTTCTCATATATCTTTTACCAAATTAACAAGACAATTTCATATTTATTGTAATGTCAAAACAATGTGTTGCTTCATTCTAGAGATTTTTAACCTTTTTCTTTGCCAAGGCAACAAAACATTCTAGAAGATTGCTGCCCCTACCTACCTAAGGGCACTCCGCATTTCTAAATGGAAATGGTTTTAAGCCTGATTGCAAATGACAACAAAAATACTTAAAAAGACATACCCAATCGAATTTTAATTCTTATTTCTTTACAAAAATGTAATAAAGGGCCTACACACTTGTACTGCCGAGGGGTACCCTTATGCCTTAACTAAGCTCTGATTAAATTTTGGAATCATTCGTTACGAATCTCTTTTGAATTTACATATTTGATATTTTTTAAGGGAAAAACAAACATCTTTTATAGAAACAAAAAATGAAAAAAGGCTGAAGCCAAACTAGTTGTTGGTTGATCTTTTTATCACTTCAGCAGAAGTACCATTCTTTTCTGCAAAAGTATTATTCTAGTTATTTTATAACCACAACTTCTATGGTAAAATATTCCATGGTTACGGTTTTTAAAAACTTTTAATACACTTCACTCTGGTTTGAAATACATTAATATTTTGAGCTTATATTTATTATAAACTTGAAGACATTCTAAAACCAGATGGTGACCCAAAGCATGAGGCGCATAAAACACAGATTTAGCTGTCAGAGTCATCACATTAGGAAAAAGAGTAGCTGGCTAAAAGCCCAGACCTCATTCCAAACGAAAATCTGGATTCATTGGTGAATGAGAGGCTTCCAAAATCATATTTTTATTTTATTTATTTTTTTTATTACTCTTAATACATCTGCAGTCCATCTTAACGAAATTTACCAAATTTTACGAATACTTTACCACGAAAAACAATTCTTTTCCTATACTAGCTGTGCCCATGACTTCGTACGCGTGGTATTCAAAATATGTTTGTATTTTGTTAACTTTTTACCTATTTATCAGATGTTTAATGTTGGCGCGCAGCAAAAGAGCAAAACATTCGAAAATGAGCCAAAAAGTCGGCAACAGAATTTAAAATATGAATATCTTTCGATTTAGAAGGTCGATTTCGATAAAATAAACGCTAAATGTTACATGAAGCTTGCTACAATACACCAGTCTGCATTCAAATAAGTCAAGCCGTTTCTGAGATTAGCGTGCACTGGCAGAAAAAGGCTTACGATTTTATATATTTATATAGATATAGATAACATGAAAATAATGATTATTATATACATTCTTTATGTTCTGGACGGAAGCTCTAAGACAGGATGACGTTTCAAACGTCGAGTATCCTGACTATTATCCAGCAGATTGACAGCTAAATGATTACTATGGTTACACAGCCTACGAATATAATTGGTGCTTATTCTACGAACTTCTTCTTGGATCATAGGTGTATTTGTGTCTTTGTACAGATTTTTATTGATTACAAACCATGGTGCGCTGCAAATTACCCTCAGATTGAAATCTTTGTAGTATTTCGATGTCTAAATTACTGGCGGTACCTCAAAGCTGAATGCCATAGGTCCACACTGGCTTCAGCATAGTAACCAATAAATTTTTTTTGAGTTTGAGATCCAGGTGCTTACGTTTACTTTTTGTGTGTACTTTCCACGTTAGTCTTCTGTCAATATGCAGGCCTAGATATTTAACATAGTTTGTAATGGGAATTGCAATTTGATTAATTGCTACATTTGGGCAATCTTCTCTTCTCATAGAGAATGTGATATAAGACGATTTACTGGCGTTCACCTTTATATTCCATTTAGTCAGTCAGGAGTCAAGCTGATCAAGTTGATTTTGCAGTGTTTGGCATGTGTTTCTTGGTATTGTTGAAGTTGCCAGAATTGCTGTATCGTCTGCGTATGTTGCCACTAAAAGGTTTTCAACAATGGATATGTCCGAAGTAAACAAAGTGTATAGTATGGGTCCAAGCACACACTACCCTGTGGTACTCCTGAGCTTATCCTTAAGATTTGTGAGTACTCATCCTTTATTTTTACATAGAAATGACTATTTGTGAGATACGATTTTAAAACAAAATAGAATGGAACTGGAAGCAGCGACTTTAATTTATAAAAGATCCCTAAATGCCAAAATCAAATTGAGCGCTTATAAGGGAAAATTAACTTAACAAGGCATTTCGGAACAAAACAAAAAAAAAAAAAATTAATTGATTTAGTTAATTTTTAACAAAACGTGCAAAACTGGGTAAATTCAGGTAGCTGAATTGACTTTAGGAATCATTTACTTATGATCTAAAAAATACCTGATATTTTTTTCATAATTTTCCATTGAGCCGTTCGCTTCGTACCAACCAAAATGTGTGTAAAAGTGACTAACATTTACTCAGTTTTGCTTGCTACTACTTATGTGCATAACATTGAGTAACGGAGACCCTATAGAGTATATTGTTTTATGAGTACATTGGCATGATTAGTTATTAATTTTGTTTATCCATATAATTTTCCATATATTATTGTTGTTATACTCAACTTCTAAAAGAATAGTAACCAGTTATTGAGATGAAGACCTGAATTTGTTAATAGACTTTTGTTTTGAACATTAAAATTTCATTATTAATAGCCAAATCAATGAAATGAATGACACAACTCCAACATAAATCAATTATTGAAATTCAAGGTTTCTTCACATACTAGGAGAAATATTAGAACTCTATGGCAAAGTGGAGGAGTGTATTTCCATAATTAATCAAATGAATAAATTAACATCAAAGCAATTAATGTATGCAAGTCTCCACAAGATCAAAATTGGCATTATATAGTATTGTACTATCTGATTAAATAAGTAGATAGAGAAGGTTAATAGAAAATTGCTATGGTAATTATAAGAGAGTGATTCTACCAAAAACATATTTCCAATGATTGTTGTTTTGCGGGAGAAGGTGAAGGAGAAAGAGAGGAAGAGAAAAAAGCAAAATGACGCCAATGGCTCATTTGCTTAATTTCTTAATTCAGTTGAATATTTTTATTTTTATAAGAATAAATTTCTGTTGTTTTTGTTCTGTTGTGAACTGTTCTTTCCTTCCTTTCTTCCTTCCTGTCTTACTTCCTTTATGTTGTTTACATTGTCCTTGTCAAGTCAACATTATTGTATTTTATTGTAGTTGTAATTTTTGTTGTTGTTGCTGTTGTTGCTGTTATTGCTCATGTTGTCAGTTGTCTGATTCTGATTATATAGTATGTACTCGTATTGTAGAATGTACAATATTATAATTTGGTTGTGGTTTTCTTGTTGCTTTGTTGTCATCATTGTTATTATTGTTGTTGTTGCCCACTCAAATTAACATATGCTAATGTGAACAGTCGCTAGCTACATTATTAAACATGTCCCATACACCTACACACTAATGCATCAATACACACATACGTACTACATGTCATCAAACACATATTCACTTAAATGTTAATGGGTTTATTGAGGTAAGAAGCCACTGAGAAACCGCATTGTGCACATTAAGCTGATTTTAGCTTATTAAATTATTATAAAGAAACATTGTCGCCAGGCACTGTCAACATTGTCACTGTCATTACCATCAACATCATCACAATCAACAGCAACATCATCATCAACTCAACTCAATTTAACTTAATTCAACTGAACTGAACTGAACTCATTTCATCCCAACTGAACTGAATTCATCTCAACTAAACTGAACTCAACTTCAATCTAAATGAAGCCAATTTGATTCTAACTTTCACCTTGTTAAGAAAAACAATGTAGAAACACTTGTTGCCTCAGTCAAACTCAGTTAAACGTGACGTATACTTAATTATGAATGCAACACAATGAAACAGAATAGCAAGAAGAAAGATAGAAAGAAAAGGAAAGAGAGAGAGATTGGATGATAGAGACATTGAAAGCGAAAGAGACACGCAGACAGACAGAAAGAGAGACAGCGAGAGAAAAAGATAAAACAGATGAAGTTTATGACAAGAGTAAAGCACATGCCTTATACAAAATTGTAGAATAATTTGATTATGACAACACAAACAACAAGTTGACCTATTATTTATTTGGAATTTAACCTTTCAACTACTCATACATACTCCCAAGTGAATCCCATCCCATTAATGAATCCACATCCTGAATCAGTTCTGGAAGTGAGTTTGCGGAATAACCTTTAGTGTATTCGTGGCTTTCTTTACAATTGATGTCCCTCAGTAGTCCCTAACCATTGAAATTTGAATGAAATTTTCAGTTTTTTAGCTACAAGGAGACTTTATTTACATAATTGGTGAGAAGTTTTCCTAAAACTATTCGAGGCAAAGTTCCTCCATAACTTCGATTAATGAATTCCGCAAACCCTTGAGCCATTTCTAAATTCTCAGAATCATCTCTCAATTTTTATTGGTCACAAGTATTTGTGTGACTTAGACCACCTTCGAAACACATTTTGTGGTTCAGGATAAACGTTGTAATTTAGTATAATAAGCCAAAACCTTTTAGATAGTTGAGACTAAAATCAAAACAATCCATCATAGTTTCTTCGAATGTCTCATCTAGACTGTATAAAATCCTCCAATATCTTGTCAATAAGATATCTATCGTCATTATGTCAATAATGCAAATCAGTTTTAATTACTGTAAACACTTGTTAGGAAGTGAGCAAGATTCTTTAAAATAAAATAAAAAAGCAAGAAAGTACAGTAATGAAAGAGATTAGTGATAAAAAGGCTAAGAGGTCATGCAGTGAAGTTCCCATTTGAATTCATGCTTCTTATATGATAAGTAGGAAGCAGCCCAGCGCACGACAGCATTAAAATACAAGACTAAAGCTAAGTTTACACCATTGGTAGATCTACAAAAGTTTGCATATTAGAACTTCCAATGCAAAATTTGCCGTTTACACTGTTGGTAGGTTATCTACAAATTTCATTTGCTGACAAATACCCTGCAATCGATTTATCTACCAACGTTGGTAGATCAAAAATTTGCCTAGATTTATTGAGGAAAATCAGATAATAACGTTTAATCATGGATGAAACTATTGTTGATGCCATCACTTTGGCAATGTTTGCGTTGGACAGTAGTATTGACAAAGATTATGAGAAAAAATCTCATAGCGAGTGGACCAAGAAATGTCTATTGCTTCGTCCAAAAGAGAGATTCTATGCTAAGTTGCTTGTCAGATGGTGAGCACGTTGATTATTTGTTGGATCTCATAACGCAAATTATTCGAAAACAAGACACTCTAATACATAAAAGCATTTGTCCTGGAGAACGACTTGTAATCACTCTGCGCTATCTTGTTACTGGTGATAGTTTCCATTCTCTTCAATATATATTCAGTGTCAGCATTTCTACTACCATTTCAAAACTTATTCCCCAAGTTGTCAATGCTATTATCCTAATTCTGTTTTTTCTAGGTTCCTTCGACGCCATCTGAGTGGAAAGACATAGCTACGAAAACCCCCTAAAAAACAAAACCGATTTACGTTTTGTCATATTCTTTATTTATAAATTATTTAATATATCAAATATAATTGCGTTTTCTTTTTTGTTTTGACATAAAAATACCCCTGTGTTGGCAAGCCTGTTGCAAGAGCATATGCAAACGTTTGCTATTTGCCGATGTCACAAGAAATGCACAGTGACAAATCACAAACCAAAAAAACCAACACATGCAAACGTTTGCTAATATTAAAAATTTGCTGTTTACACTATTGGTGTACACATTCCAATTTCGTTTGCAAATGTCAGTGTTTGTCCACCAACGTTAGTATGTAGATACAGATTTCTGGTTCACATCATTGGTATATACTGCATAACGATTTGCAGACTAAAAATCTTCCAATATTGGAAGATCTACCAATGGTGTCAACTTACCATAACTGACTTAAACAGAGCACAAGCACAATATAAGTACAAGGAAATATGATGAACAGTGACGTAACATGTAACATATGAGATGAGAAGTGTTGTAGTCCAACTGGCTGTTTAAGTGCAGTCAATAAATAATAAAATACTGACTGAGTCTAAGCTCAATGCTTGGATGATAATAATAAGAATTGATGTATCTTTTTGCTTGCAATAAAAATATAAAAGGAAACTGGATACTTTTGGGACACACATCGTGTACTACAAACTCAACCACATAATAAAAACGAAATAAAATAAACTAAAATATTATAAAAGAATGGATGTAGCATGGATATTTAATGTAATTTAATTGGTTTTATAAAAACCAAAGAGAAGCTAAAATTTAACTCAAAGAAATATTCTGTAACTCAAAATTTACCATTTTATTTATTTATTTATCCAACTTTAATATTTGTAAGTCATTAGCAATAATACATAAAGGGCATTCGAATTGAAGTTCAAAGTTTTATACGTAAACATGGTGATGGTATTTTTTTTTTTTTGTTATTATTGTCTTAGGTCTATAAGTTGTAAGAGAGTTCAAGAAATTTCAAAAGATGACATCAGTGATATTGACAAGATTGTAATTATCTTCATTTTAAGCTATTACCTTGATCCAATTGTTTTCAGTTTATGTCATTTTGTCAAAGTAAAGACAATATAAATTTTGAGATACAAAGGAAGTCTTTCTTAAGATTATTGGTGATAATATTTATGCAGTTTTATTAAGACAAAACATCATATTCGAAACCAAGCCAACAAGCGAAATTCACTCCGAATCCGAAAATCCATAGTTCGAAGAATATATTGTGTGTTCGGTGTAATCAGAAGAGTTTTGAAACTCAATGAAAATATACTTACCACCAAGATCTGTACCAATGGCAGGTACATGCAGGCTTACGCCAAACACTTCAATGCACACCATTGTACCCTCTTACTCAATAAAGTTTCAAAATTTACTAAATACTTTTACATATTATAAATAATCTACTTTAGCGGTAATGTATAGGTATACAACTTAAGCGCCATCCATTTTAAAGGCTAGTTGCTTCGGAAGGTGAGTTGTTACACACTCCTTAGCAGATTTCGACTTCCATGTCCACAGTGCTGCTGTTTTAATCAACCAACGCCTTTCATAGTAACTGTATGAGATGTTAATTTTGGCACCGGAACATTGAATTTTGGTTCATCTCATAGCGCCAGTTCTGCCTACCAAAAGTTGCCCACTGGGCACATTTAATTGTATTGCAACCTTAAACTTCATATCATGAAAGTTTGAGCATAGGTTAAGATAGTATCGACCCTAAGGCCTCTAATTATTCACTTTACCAAATAAGATTATTTTATATTATATTCAAATGCACAAGCTATCCTGAAGGAATTTTCGAATGGAACCAGCTACTAGATGGTTCAAATGGTCTTTCGCCCCTATACTCAATTTTGACAATCAATTTGCATGTCAGGACTGTTTCGGTCTTCCATCAGGGTTTCCTCTGACTTCAACCTGATCAAGTATAGTTCACCATCTTTTAGGTCACAGCATATATGCTCAAGGTACGTTCCAGTTAGAGGTTTATAAAAACAACGAGTTAAGTTAAAAAATATCAGTTGCAAATATATAAAATTGATGCATTTGAGACAGTCATTGAAAGATAATAGGAGATCTGACAAGAGACATTAAATTGTCATTGTCATCATGACATTGCTTGGTCACATGTTGCCCGACTAGTTAAATTCTATTTCTATAATGTCCTTATAGAATCGTATGGTATATCTCTCATGTTATATTCACAAGCCCTCACTGCTTGTTTCGATCAATATGAATTGAATTTATATTGAAATGAAATCTATGCACCACTAATGAAAGATGGTAAATAAAATGTAGTGTGCTTATTTGAGACTCAATCCTTGGAAGACTTAGTACTTGTTTACCCAATAGTTTGATTAGAAATCCTTAGCCAAGACAAAAATAAAAAAAGGTAATCATTCTCAAAACTCTATAACTCTGAATTTTTGGTAATTTAGCCATTGGTTTTTTATATGCATTCCATCCAAAAACCTGTACAAGGAGGCTGCTTGTTACCAGCCTGGCGTCAATTACTTAAGCAGTTCCTTCTCAAAGATCGCCCAGTCACATTCACATTTAGAAAGTGAAAAAATAAGTGAGATATACAAAAATGAAATACTAAAAATAATCATAAATTTAAAAGGAAACAATAGTTTGCACTTAAGGAAAAGTCACTTTCAATTCCCTTTAGAGAAACTTATTCAATATTCCCTGGTATGATGATTTCATAATTCTGTAAATTGTTTGTATTTATTTATTTATATTTCAAAATAGTTGAAATGGAACCTACTACACACATGTTTATCAATTCCCAAGTGAGAAACCAACTTAAATGTTTATGTGTTTGAATAAAGTGAGTTTTGTGTATTAATACATATTTGTATCTACACATACATACATAAGTACATAATACAGTGTATTTATTTATCTATGCCTGTTTTTATATGTTTTCATAGCCATCGATATACAATACATATGAAATGTTTTGTTCTTTATGCTAGTTAGAATATTATTGTATATAAAATTATAAACTTTTCTAGATAAGTCCAAGCATAGTTCAAGTTTGCCACTTCAGTAACTGGATGCAAACAAGCCATGTCGCCATCCTTCTTCTATCCTGCTTTCACTGAATAGACTTCTAGAGAGAAATTTTAGACTTTATAAGTGTGCTCAAATAATGTATTGTTAAGTACCTACAATTCTTCTTCTGAATTTCATACCTACGAATTCAGCTACATCATTCTTGGAAAAGTCTTGCATAAATTCTTCCTCTCATCAATCATTGTCGTTATCTTCCATGACACTTGGAGTTGGATATACGAACTCTAAGTGATAATGTTCAATAATGTCCTCTTCTGGAAGGAAACATACTGCTGTTGAAATCTTATTGTTTACTAGTTGACCAGTGCACCCGTTGTCCCACCTTCTACGAAGAACGCAATACTCTTGTGCATACTGAGTTATCAATAAAAAACAAAACACAAAATTGAAGAAGCAAAGCATAGCGAAGGAAAAACGAACGATATTATTATTGAATAATTTGTGAACCGATTGGACTGAGACAAACACTTAATGTTACTCAAAGCTTACTAAAATACATCAGTGTAAACCGCATTCAAATTGGTTAAGCCGTTTCGGAGGTGTTAGCCTGCATAATATCACAATCAGTTTAAGATTTCATTATATATCAGATATTCAAATAATCCTCAATAATTGCAATGGAAGTCATATTAGGATTAAATTTTATCTATGCTTCGTTAGTAGCTTTCATCAAGTTTCACACAACAACCAGCCAAAAAATCAGTCAAATCTGTCAAGCTGTTCTCAAGAGATACGTTTACAAAGAAAAACATTTTCATAATTTCGTCATCATTTTCAACGCCCCTGACAGGCAACATACACTCGTTATGTTACATTTTAATATGTCTATGGAATCCTTCTTAGCGGGACTTGATTTTTATTTAGTAACAATTATGTGAAAAATCCTGTTCTTCTGATATATATATGTTCTCGATATTGCCTTCTTCTTCATCGTTCATCATCAGTAGTAAATTCAGTGTTGTCATTTAATAGCTCTTCAATCTCAGTATCATAAACTTAATACTATTATGGGGATGATAGTGCACGGCATGCAAAGTAAGTACTTGGGTCAGCAAAGTAAAGGTAAACAACACAAAATCAACGATACTATACTCGTATGTACTATTAGTTGTTATATAAAAATGGCTACCTTAAAATGTTTTATAATAAGTTAGCGAAATATCATAAAAACTAAAAGCAGAAATAATCCAATAAATTATCGTGTGTAACAACCTAAAAGAAAACCTACACAACTTTAGTTTAAACAACGCAATAAAGTGGAATTCAATTACTTCTCGAATATATGTATTTATATTCACTGTCGCAGCGCTTGCAGTTTTAAAAGCCTGTACGCAAATAGGGGACGGAATGTTGTCTGCACCCATAGTTTGTCAATCATTCTAGCGATACACAACTTAAATTGTCTAAACAATATAATAAGCGATATCCATAACTTATGCATACAAAACAAAGAAAAAACTTGGTTATTTTTACCAAGGTTTTATTGGCAAACAAAACGCCGATAAACTTGCCTCCCACGTGCTGTCGGCACCTTATAAGTATATCAATCGACCCCATGGATTACAAAGACCTGACAAAGATATCTTACTAAATTAATCCGCACAAAGACTTTGGCAAACTGGTAGACGAACAACAATCATACATTCACTGGCATCAATTTTCCTTCAAAACACTGGTGGTCCGCCTACGTATGAAACATACTCAACTCACATTCTCACTCACATCTTCTCACCGATTCATCGCCACAACTCTGTTCTTGCAGAGCCACGGCTTCATTCAACTACATTCTAGATGTCTGTCTAAGCTTGGGGTGAGGTATGGTATACTTACTTTTCAAAAGCATTAAACCATCAGAACTTTTTAAAGAATGCATTTCCTATAACATTGACTTAGTTTAAAATTGTATTCTTTATTTTAATTTAAAGCACCTTTTCACCTACTCATCATGTATGCATAACATCATAGAGTTATGGGCCCTGATAGTTATTATTATAATGTGAGGTGTATTATTTTAACCATGTTTAACACGGTTTCATTCATCACGACCTCGGCTTAACATATTGACCAACTCGATACAATATTTTCGTTCTAACGAGAAAAAGCGAAAAAGTTTCATATTTTTAAATCTTAATTACCCTAATGTAAAGATGATAATTTCTTCACTTAATACGAAACTACTACTGCAGGTTATTAGGGTTGTATAGTTTACATTTTCAAAGCGTTCTTTCGAATGAATTTCGGTGACAAGAAGAAATTTTCCTTAAAAGACTGCGTTCTGTTGGTAAATTTGTCTTAAAAAGAGAGCATAAGAAGTCAACAATGAATGAAAATTGGAGTATTATCTGTCCGACAGTTACTGAAAGCCACCAACTTCAATTGATATTAACTCGACTAGGTGAAATTTTACAACTGGCTCACTCAATTGAATGTGAAGGACTTATGGCTATGTACTTATATCAAGGATATTCAAGAGTTGTTTGCAGACAAAGATCTTGCTAAAAAATGAATTTAAAATTGGATAACAATAGTTTCGAAGATATTGAAGCTATAGAAGATTTAACCCTGAATAAGCTTCAGCAGTATTTAGTATTTGGCCTTGAATTGTTTTTCATA
Organism: Amiota communis; assembly: GCA_037043315.1. Taxonomy (NCBI): domain Eukaryota; kingdom Metazoa; phylum Arthropoda; class Insecta; order Diptera; family Drosophilidae; genus Amiota; species Amiota communis. The sequence continues at coordinate 495,236 of JBAMAV010001065.1, forward strand.
AATTTTGATTCGTGAAAGAGGAACTCAAGTGAAATTTAATAGTATGTTAGAAAAATCATAAGTGTTACAATGACTTACTTACAACTTAAAAATCCATCAAAAAACAATCACTAATGACATATTTTTACCAAAAAAGATGAGATGAGGGCACCCCAAAAGCACACTTAAGATGACTATGACAGCAACGTTTAATTACATATTATTTCAAATAAAATATGGAACCTGATGAATGTTATGATTTCTGTAATAATACTTTGAAATTTCCTTGATGTTGTTTGAAATCTAAGAAAACAACCGGTTTTTATGTACCGGCTTCTTGTCTCGTTTAACATGATTACGCTTACGGTGAAGTATCTTTATATGTTTGATACGATTTCATTTAATCTAATTTGATGTAAATCTTTTTTGCATTTTCCAAAGGCCAAACTATGATTTTTGTATAATTTTCTGCATCATAAATGTATTTTAGATCTTATTTATCCCTCATTCATATTGTCATATACTATTATCTGTTTGTATTACTTTAATTATAAGTTCCAAATGGAAAGACTAGTGGGTACAGCTGATTTAATCTTCGAGTGTGCTGGCTATTGCAAGGTGATTTTCATGAGTTTCCAGCCTGTAGATGTTTTATTGCTAATTCTTGCAATCTCCTCACAGATCGTGTGTGTCTGTAGATCTCTGTGTAGAACTGAGTTTCTTAAGTACCAGGGTGCTCTAACCAGTCTACGCAGATGTACTTTTTTCTGAGATCTTTGAAGAATCTCAATGTTTGAGTTGCAGGCAGTGCCCCAGAGCTGTATTTCATAAGTCTACACCGGTTGGAGTATGGATTTCTATATTTCCTTTTCAAATTTATGTGCGACTGCCAAGTAAACCTTCTATCGAGTGTTAATCCATGGTATTTCGCTGTTTATAGAAGTGCAGCTCTTTCGAATCATGGTGAATCGATTACATGAATGGATTTCTCTAAGTTCACAATAATGGTCCATCTTTTGAGCCATGGTTTTAGAATATTTATCTGATGCTGCAAAATAGTTGAGGCGGTATCAATACCAAAAGATGAAGTACATATAAACGAAGAAGAGACCAATTACTTAGGTATTTCAATTAAACAAAACTTTCTTCGATTATTAGGGAACTTACCTATGCTACGTGACCCATTTTTTACAAATTTTGTATTATTGAAATTAGATTATAGCACAGAACAAACTACTTAATAAAAGACACCATTAACACTGATTGTTCAAATTTTTCTAGAATTATATATTCTATAAATCGACAAATTAAAAGACTATATTAAAATTGAAAAATAAAAAGATTCATCCTATAATTTATTCCATTTTTGTGTCTTTCTATGCAAAAAAATCATTTCAAAAAGTAAATTTGTATTTTGACTTATGTACCAGAGTATAAATTGCCGTTAGTTCCAAATTAATAAAAGTTTCTTTGAGCTTGAGCTTTTTGTTTTGTGGCTATTATAGCTTTGCCACAGAACTATTTTAGCTTCAGACATGAACCAAAATAAAGCTTTAAAAGCTCCAAAGAAATTTTATATTATTTCAAAGAAAAGTTCTTATTGTAGGAATCATTCCACACGGAAGCTCAAGTATTTTTAACAGAGCAAAAGCTTGTAGCCTTTTAAATTTGAACAGTAAAAAGCTTATATTCTGTTATTCCAATTTAAAAGCTTTTCCTCGTGTTAAATTTCAATCGAACAAGCTGGCGTATGAGCAATAAAATTCAACCAAGGAAATACAATGCAATTATTCTGTTACTTGTCCACCCTTCAACAACTTTAGTAACTCATACCAAAGTTACAGCTATGATGATGATGATGATGATGGTAAGGATAAGGAGGTTAATGATGATATAACTAACCACATTTGATTGGTCTCTTATTGTCTGAGAAATAAAATTTTACTTTCCTCAAAGTAAAGGTTAAAGATTTCTTCCCATCTCATCACCAACCCCCCCATTCTATTGTAGTTGAGTTTATTTTTGTGGTTTTTGCTTATATACAATGAACTTGACTTACCTTGATTTGATGTGACTTGAGTTCATTTTCAACAAATTAAAAATTTATTTGCAATAAAAATAGTTAAAAATAAAAACGACAAATTATTGACAGGTTTTATCTGAGTTCAAGTTCAATTATTAAAAAAAAAATGAGAGGAATAAATTGTCCTTTTGCAAATTTAATAATATTAAAATAAAAAGCAAATTAAAATAAATTAAAACTGTAAAAAATATAATTAAATTGATTGAATTGATATTGAACAAATAATGGAAAGCAAGGAACTGGACTGGATTGAACACTTATTGACCGGGCTTTTATTTAATAGATCTCTCTTAAAGGAAAAAAAGATAAATATAATTATTGACAGCAGCTCTGTAGTTAAGCTAAGATTATGATAGGATAAGACAGACAGTTCACCCATGATGGTGCCTGATTTGGACTGTTCTCAGCTTCAGTATTCTCTTTTCATTTTACGGTAATGGAAACTATACCTAGGGAACGTTTTTAGGGTCCTTATACAAATCTACTCACAAGGTGATAATCCATAAATGACGAAGCCAAGCCTAATTAACTTTAAATAATAAAATATTTAAGGAAAGGCAGGCAGATATTCATGGTAACTGCTCATTGGAATCTAGCAGACATATGGCGAGCTTAAATCATGTAAAAGTGATTTCGAAGACATTCCAAGAGGCAATAAAATATTTATCTTTTGTTCAATTATGTGGGAAAATAAGTATTTTATTTTATCGATTTTATCAACTGCAAATAAGTTGTTACTCAATTATTAGGATATCAGATAATTTCATGGATATTTCACCAGTACACCGAGTAACAAAGCATATCCTTCAAACGGTTGACTCAAAAGAGTATTGCAACACTTTTTCAATCTATTTCAAGCAGGCTTTTGACCAAGTATGGCATTTTTAACTCCTGGCAAAGATGAAGCCTGTCTTTCCTTGACATTACTATGGACTCATTCAATCATACCTGGAAGGATGCATTTTCAGCATTAAATCTCGCACTGTTCTGTCAGACATTCTAAGTCCAAATTCACTCTTCTGCTAATAAATGTTTTTGGCTACTTAAGCCAACGAGTTAAGCATTTTCTACAGCTTCCATTGTGAGTAGGAGGACCCAAAAATATCTTCACCCACCAGTGGACTTGTGAATAAACAGCACCAAATGCTCCAATGTGTACTTTACTGTGACGAAGGCACCTTTGCCCAATCAAAAAGGTAAATACCTAAATATCATTCTTGATCAAAACCTCACTTTCGGTCAGCATTCACTTAGCTGTTGAAACAAAATAAATATCTTTTACTGGCTGCTCAATGGAAGAAGCGTACTCTCTTTCGAGAATAAGCACACAGTTTACACCGGAACACAAACAGAAGAAAGTGCAAGTCTTGCAGAACAAGACATTGACATGACATTTGGTATGTCAGGAACTCATCCGTGCACAGAGACATGAATCTGGTGGTAAACCTTATCCACTAGCCGATATAACGACCATCTGTTGTCAATTTGATTCACTACTGCAATGTGGTAGGTAGAGAATGAGGCGTACCGGCCCTCCGAGCCCATGACCCACCACGTTGACATTTTATCCTTTGCTGAATACTATTTTTCATATAAAAAAAAACTGGCGATACTTTTTACGCAGGAACAAAGCGCATTAAAAGGGCATCAAAATCCCTGATTGCCACTTAATAAATTAAAAAAAAAGTGGGATGGAAAAACTCATAGGCTTAAAGCAAGACACGTAGAATGTTGTGCGTGGGTAAAAATTAATCCTAATAAATTAACATAAATGGAGTTCTGTAGAATGTCCAACTTTACTTAAAGTTATAACAAGTGCATAACAACTAACAAACTATTTTAATAAATTGCATTTCACTCGAATTGTTTTCTGTACAGAAACTTTTTCAGCCTGTTGCCATTTATTGTATTAAAAGTGAGCAATGCAAATGTTCATTTAACTTTTTTATATGATGATGTTTTCATGATACCTGACATGCAGATACTCCAAGAGGCAGGAAGGTGGGCAATGCAGACATGAGAACATATAGAAATTAAATATAATAAAATATTAAAATTTAATGAATTTTCATATGAAATAAATAAAATAAATTCTTTCTTTATATCTCTTTTTCTCTTCTTTTTTTTCGTTCTAGGTAAGTGGACTTTGATTTTTTAACCCTTGTACAACTTGAGCTCACATACATACATATTGAATGTAAGTTATTTTCACCTCTTTTTAATAAAAATGAATAAATGAAAAAATGAATTCATGAAATTCAATCAGTCCATTTCTTTTTTTGTTTAGTAAAGACAGAATTTATTAAATATTAAACACAATATTTTTCAGAAGAATTTTATGTAGAAAAATGAAACTGAAAAACATTTGATCCTTTTATTTATCAAATCAAATAAGTACCTTTATGACATCATTTAATTATGTATGAGTATTTAAATGAATATGGGAAAATTACTTATTCATTATTTACTTTAATTTTTATATAACATAATATTGTACAATATATAAATATTTGTTTCATTTTGTTTGATGTTTGTAGTCATAAACATATTACGTATACGCAATATTAAAAGCATAAGCATAATAATTTAATAGCTTCATATTGTAGTTTCTATACACTGTAGTACGAGTATTCGAGTATTACATTTTATGCTGCTAATTATTATTGCTTTTGAACATAGGCAACAGAGCAGATGAAAGAGATGGTGATGAAGAGGAAGAAGGAGATGATGGTGATGGAAATGGAAATGCAGGAGAGATAGAGCGAGAAATAAATTACGAAATAATACAAATATATCGGTTTCAATGGCATGGCATCATCATGCCATTAGTTGTTGGCATTTGGAATTATTTGCTCCATTAATGTTGATTCTTATTGCTTGCATAAGCAATTTTTTATATTTCTAGATAATGAAGCTAATTAAATTAACTTTATCAGCAGCTTAAATTTTCAAATGAATGGATAAGGAATTATGGTCATGATGATGATTTGTTGATTAACCAAGAGAAACAACTACAAATAAATCTACTACTCTTTAGCGGGAATTTGTTTTTCAATTGTAGTATACGTATAGTATATAGAACGCAACGGAACAAAACAGAATATAACAGAAAAAAAAAACATTAAGAATTGTAAAATATTTCAGAAGAAAGAAAACTATAGGGAAAAGCAAAAGAGAATAATAACCAGAGAAGGGAAATCAAAGGAGTAAAATGAAAACAACGACGAAGTAAGGGAAGATTACTAGGAAAGTTGGTTAAAGCGTGCGAAAAGTACTTTTAAGTTATAGTAAGTAATGAGTAGATAATTAAAATGAAGCATATAAAAGACAAGTGAATATAAGATAGTGAAAATACAATACTAATATATTATTGGTACTTAAAATAATGGCTGGTTTCATGCTAGGGAATAATGGACATATTCATACATATATTCAGTGATTCAGTAGATTGGCAATAATAAGTAAGTGAGTACAGTGAATACTTCCCACAGATTGAAAATGTTTATTAAAGTAAAAGCAATAAACACAATTATAAATAGGAGTTGTTTAGATTTTTGAATTTAATAAGTTCATTGATTGCATGCTAGAAGAGAATGAAATGTTTTGATGCATTGACAGTGATTTTGAATAATTGCTCACTGAATTATTAAAAGCGAATTAAGTAATTATGCATGAAGGTTAAATAAAATATTTGTTTATGCAAAAATGATACAGTAAACTCATTCTTGATTATGGTAAAAGTAGCTTATATAGTTTGGGTATGAGGACTAGAGTGATAGCATTGAAAACAATGACTAAAGTAACGTGAGTTGTAAATAATTGGCAGTCCACTGATGAATGACGATAGCAGTGACAGTTCTAACATTAATTGCAATTGCAACGAAACTATACGGCAATTTACTTTCTGTAGGTGTCCGTCCGTTCGTCCATCAGTGATCTCTATCTCATGAACCGTCAAAGGTAGACAGTTAAAATTTACACAAAGTGTGAATTACTATTGCCATTTTAACTACAAGTAATAAAATTTCTGGAAAATCTACCTAAAAAGTCGAATTTACCTTCATAGCCGCAATGTTTTCTGCTGTCTACATTATTTTGTGTGTGGCTGATAATACAGTATATTGAAATGTTTTAAATTTGGCAAAGAAATAGAAATGCTCACAAGTATTGTAGAAGACGAGCGATTGATGAGAAATATTAAGTAACTAAATACAAACCACATAATTTTGGTGAGTGTACAGTTTGTATAAATATTGTTTTTTTTTGGAATGCAACAACCAATACTTAATATATTAAATTATTTTTCGATCGTAGCCATTTTGGCGTATTCAATTTCAAATATCCTTTTTCTAATCATTTGGAAAATTTTTGTTTCAAGTTGTTTCAATTCCTTAAAATGTCAACCTTTGTAGTATATGCAAGTGATACTCCCTAATCTGCATACACTAATTTCAAATCTGCGAATTGTTAAGCCGGCAATGAGGTTGATCTTTTTTTTATCAATTGCTCGATTTCCTTCGTGGAAAGTGTTTTGCTTTATATACAAGAGTATACAAGTAAGGATTTTTTTTCTCGATTTTGAAGGTTTCCACTTTCCCCCCTTTTCTGGCAATGCATGGATTCCGCGTATATCAATCAAATCAATTCTTGATACCTTCAACAAAAGTGAAGCGTATTCCCGTAAGGGCGTTCTGCATCGACCAGAACAAATGGATGTCTGATGGTAAATGTGTTGGCAGATGATAAAGCTGGTATCACATAAAGTTGGTTCCAACATAGTCCGATATGCTAGTGCCCTCTGTTGGCAATCCTTTAAAACTTACTTAATAAGATTAGATTAATATAAAACCAAAAATTTTTTAAATTCATTTGTTTGCTTTGCACTTTATTCTATCCTTTTGTTTGTGCTTTTAATCACTTGACTATAAATTTGTTGATACAAGTAATATCAAAGGCCCAATCATTGAATCGCAGCAGATTATTATTAATCATCTCTGTTGCTTCTTTGTGTGCGAGCCAATATCGGACAGAACTCAATTGTCATATGTATATGTTGCTAGCAAGGCGTAAAGATCATTTAAAGTCAATATTTATGCAATAAATAGTGTATGCATGCAATACACTGCCTATGGCACACCAACCCTAAACTGTCTTTTTGATGAAAGAAATTCTTGGTACATTGAAGGAGCTGTCTAAGAGATGGGGGAGTAAGGTTTTTGTTTGTGTAAAGTAGACTGTCTTTCCATAGCATCCACGAAGATAGTATTGCATATTCTCAAACGCAGTACAACTGGCCAACTCAATGTAGTTGTTCTGGCGTGTCATGCTGAGCTCTAGAGACAAAATAATGATTCGGCATGGTTTCCTTAAAACATTGTATGTATTTCCAACAATCTACTCAAAAAAATTCTAAATATTCTCTTAAATATTGTAAATGCACGCAGTATTAGAGAAAGACGAAAGCAGTCTTATTGGCAAGTTTCTCTGACCAAGTTAGGGTATCATATTGATGTGCATTTTCATTGTGCTGGGAAGTGGCATTGAACAATGATAACAGAAACAATACTCCCTTTGAGTGAAGGGTTTTTGTCACTTTTTCATTAATTTTGTCATGACCAAAACATCTTTTGGATTCCAGTTATTAAATCAGTTCCTTTACTTCAGCTGGAAATATGTGAATTATGATGAACAGATCCATTTTATTTATCAAAAATACAATAATAACTAAAATTATTTTAATAATTAACTTTACTATAATGAAGACATTTTAATAATAATAATAATGTTCCCAAATACTAGAACATTGTATATGTACATACATATATCTTTTGCCTCCATCTTCATCTTAATTGTTCCCTTTCATATGTATATACATTCTATCTTTAGCTTTGTTCTCCGCTATTATTTAATTTCCTTTTAATATTATTTTGTTTATCTTTTTGATTTATTTATACAGACAGATACACATCTTGTATTGCTATCTGTCAATCTAAGGAAATGTGTGGTATATAGTATAAATAAATAAATTGAGTAAGCAAGTTCATGTATTATTGTATTGTACATAAGAACTCATTGAAAACTTAACATAAAACTTAAGACTTATACATATTATAAATCTTAAATGTTACGGAAAAGCAGAAAATTGTAAGTTGTTGAATTTTCAATGATTTCTTTCTTATGTATTTTCCACCACTTGCTTTCATTCCTGATTGAATTACATAATATTGAATGTTGAATATTGAATGTTGCAACAATGTTACTTAATAGGAAAGGATGTAACTTGAATGCGCAAATGCATACAAATGCTTCGATTTACTGTGGCATCCAATTCACCGTGCAAAATGCTTGCATACTTTTGTGCGTGCCAACTTTTACATCATTTCAGTATTTGTTTATCCTCCATACATTTGATTAACTATTGCATTTGTATAACTTCCTCTTCGAATATATACTTATATATATACATATAACAATTTTTTTTCATTTTATTTCCTTTCCTTTCCATTCGATTCGATTCGATTCAGTCAGTCACACATTCATTCTTTCATTCATTCATAGATTAAGTGAACAAATTGTGATGAAATAAAATAAAAAAAAAAGAAACAACGATTCTGATTCTGAACAAATTGCAGAAGGATAAGAAAAGTTTTTAATTCAGAATCATCATCATCAACACTTTAAATGAAATTGTATGAAATTACACAATAATTAAATGAAATGAAATTAAGTGAAATGATGATGCAATATAATGTGTGTTGCAATGTGATATGTTTAATTTAATTAATTTTACTATCAAAAAAACACCAAGGAACAGTAGTTGGTAACCACAAGTTAAGACCCGATAGGTGTTGGCATGGAAATAATTATTTGTCAATCTCAAATACAATACAATATCAACAGCAACAGCAGCAACACCAAGTACATGCATGTATGCAATGGGTTTATAAGTACATATAATAACTTATTTAATGTATATATGTATATGTGATGTAGACGTGTATCTGTGCATATGTGCGTATGTTTTGTGGCGTTATAATCCATCATTAACATTGCATGCCACATAAACACGACAATGCGTCGCCTCATATGATACTGATAACAACTGGCGCCACATTGCTAAGACCCATTGAAGCTTGCATTTGATTATTCACATGTCTGTCTATCTGTATAGCATCCTTGCTATTTATCTGTATGTTTATCTCTATGGTTTGTCTCCTGTATCTATTCATGGAGATATGTGTAACTAAAGCTAGTTAACAGCTCAATAACATTATGTGCTTCTCTTTAAAGTTATTGGATTGTACCCAAATCAAGTTTCATTTAATCAATTTTAATAAAATGCATAACTAGATTTGTTAATCCTTATTATGTATATTCATCACTCTCTCAAATCAAACATCATTGATATCATTCTTAATCAACTGACCCATTTGACTGCTAACATTCTGAGAATTATACAAAATTGTGTTCAGTTGTCATGACATACATGTACTATACGGTGTGACCATGAAGTATCAGCACTGTGGTCCAGAAAAAAATAATTAAAACGAATTACATATCTGAAATTTATTATCGAAAGTACAATATTCTCCTTTCGTTTCAATACAAAGGTAATATCGATTGAATAGTGTTTCTAATTCATGGTGCAACTTATTTTGTGGATTACCGATCAACTCTTTGGATGGTCCCAATGTCTTCAAAATGAATCGTAAACGGCACTTTGGCATTCGGATTGTGGATCGTATTGAAAGCATCACATTTCATTCATTTTCATGAAGTGTTGATCATTTCACACCATTAATTTACCCAAATCCTGTGTCTAAGAGGTGTTGGTATGTACGACCGCATGACCGAAGTGGATGTGTTGCAGACTATTTGATTGTCGATGTCATATGTGCTCTTTTTTTAGTCTCATCGAAATATGTTCAAGTTGTTGCAATTCTGGATCGTTCTCTTGATAATTCGATCAACGATTTTAAGAGATATAATCTCACAAATGCGTGATAATGCATCGGCTGCTGTGCTATACGTGAACAATAATTGTCGAGAATTCTGTTATGAATTTAAGCTGACGAAACTGTTGCGGTGATGCCTTCTCTAGTTTTTGTAAGAATGCGTATATGAGTGGCTTGTTAATGATTCAAACTGTTTCTCTATTAACATGCAAAGCCTCTTCTACCTTTATTAATGAAGCGTGATTGTCATTTGCTACAAAATCGCTGACTATTTCGATCATTCTCGTTACATTTATTGTCCTCTAGCTATACTCTGCCATCTACAAAAAAAACGGTGTTAATAGTGACGGTATACTACCGTTATAATTTTTGCATGAAAACGTTTCTTTGAATTTTTGTTGTAGGCAACGTGAGCGTTGTTTTTGACACATTAAACCAACGACGAGCTAAACAGTGACACAACGAATTCTAAACTGTGATTGAGGTTCAGTCATTTGAAGAGAGCGACACAGTCCTTGAAGGCATAAAATACAGACGAGTGACAAAAAAAGGGATATATCGATATGTTTCAATGCCAGTTAGTCAACGTGATTCACAACAAAGACACGTGAGTGCCAAGCACATTCTGATTTTATTTCTTACTTTATATGGTTTAAAATAATCGTTGACGATGACGATGACGTGCATATAAAATTTCACTCTACCAAAACTAAAGATGTTTCACATCAAAAAATGTATGAAAATGACATCTCTAAAAGTACCTATACTTTTCTTTTTTATTTGTTGAGATTTTAATACAAACCAGCAAGAAGGCTGTCATTGGCTATGACATCCAACCTTCATTTCTTAGCATCACTATATTTTCTCTGTTAGAGTTTGAGTCTCAACAAAGAACACAGTTTGTGTTGCATTGCATTTTTATTGTACTTATACTCTTTATAAGTTTGTCATTTAATGTGAGTTTGTATGGAAGGTTCCCCTCCTAGTAACCAAGGATCACATGGCTGATGGATATGGAACAGAAACTTATAGTGTCCGAATTTCAGTTCAATAAGTCAAACAACAAAAAACTTTTTCTAATAAGAACATTATTTTAAAAGGAGGTTTGTATGGGATGTCCGATTCGGCTGATTGCGACAAATTTTCAGCGTTTGGTAAAAATAAACCTATGTACAAAATTCCAGCTCTCTAGTTCAAAAACTGAGGGACTAGTTTTGCGAACAAACGGACGGACGGACAGATGGACATGGCTACATCAACTTGTCTCATCGAGCTGATCATGAATATATATACTTTCTGTGTGTTACAAACTGCTTGACAAACTTATGATACTATTCACTCCCGTGAAGAGTATAACAATCTAAGTCCTTTGGATTATGCAAATATTTTCTTTTAAAGCACCCAAATCGGTCGAGCTATTCTCAAGAGATACGCTAACAAAGAAAGGATTTTTATAATTTTTTCATCATTTTCAAAGCCCCGTGCCCCCTGATGAGGAAAGCACGCTATGACTCTTACAGGCCACGTACACTCCTCTATTTTCAAAATATATAAACTAATTGACGCTACGACTTTTGAGTCACGAATTAAATTAAAAGTATTGGCGACACTAAAAGCGTTTCAATGAAACATAGCGTTAAATTTAGGATGACTATGATTTTACCACCGCAAGTAGAAGCATTCATCGTTCTTTGGATTAACTGTGTAAATGTGACCAAGAGCATTAGTAGAATGCACATTTCAGCACTTGTTCGCTGTGTCAGCTAGTTGTACATAAATAGAATTCCATATTGTCAATGTAGACAACTGCCTATAAAACTCACACCAACCTTTGATTAGTAGTGAATCACCGGAAATTGAACATTGTACAACGGTCAGCGCAATGTTGATGTTAGAGCCATGCGCCTCTCGACTCCTAACAACAATGTGATTGTGATTTTTCTGTAAACAGACATTTTCACGTTCAGAAAATCGTTAATGCCACTGAAAAACATTTGTTCTACTTAAACAATCATCAACGTACACTTAATGGAATATTTCTGACGCAGTTTTATCGTGTTTTCAGCTCGTGAATGTTTGATTTTTCACTCAAGAATGTCAATAACCAGATTATTATATTAAAATTTATGAAAGATTTCTAAAAACTGATGCAAATGTATAAACTTTTTGTGATGTGGAAATTAATTTAAAAATATTTTAAATCGATATAAGACACTGAGACTTAATTTAATGTATGTAAGTACTAAGTATAAGCAACAAAATTGTAATTGAAATTCAATATTCAATTCCTGGTGCAAATTCTGTAAGAACAAAAGTGCATTCATACAAACGTATGCTTTTCTTTGCTAAACAACAAACTAAAGCAGCTTTCGAATAGAATTGTTCAGATGGATTAAATATTCCCACCATGGTCAAGCACTTATAGACAATGAATTTACAAATCATTTCATACTCATACTCATATTTCTAAAGGGTTCATTCATACTACGTATTAAGTCAGCCTATTGAACTGCACAAGTTAATCAGAAATAATTTCATTGAATTTAATCGTTTCCTCATTGTATATTCTCATTTCCGATTGGCAAATGAGAAGTACTATGTTGGATATGCATCAGCATATTCCCATTGAAAATGAACAAATCGTAAAGAACAAAGATACGTTAATAATGGAAACTGACAATGATAATGAATGCAAAATACAGTTAGCTCCAAGCATCATAATGCACAATAGAATGATTGACTTAAGACTTCAAGTTATAAATCATCAATCATTAAAACTAGGAAATTTGGCGAATGGTTGGCAGTACATTTATTGAATTGCATACATTTACATATATGTAGTACTTAACATCAAGTTTTCAAGTTACACAGGTTGTTAAAATATTCAATAATTTGTGTTTGATTATGGCTGAAAATTTAGTTTTCTGTAAAGAATTTAGTAGTTTGATGGAAGCCCTTAACATTAAATAGAAACAAAATGAGTGGAGACTTTTCATAGATAGTTGTTAGTTATGTTTAAAAGAGGTTTTGTTACATAACCGAAATATTTTACCTTCGTTTCCTATTGGGCCACGCAATCCACATGAAAGAGTCTTATGAAAATATGAAAACCCTTTTGTTGCGGATTAAGTATGATAAACACCAATTCACTATGGTCAGAAAGCCCGTTTCTACTTATTGATACATATATTGATTTCAAATTTGGTACAAGTAGTAATCAACCCAATGTAGAATTTTAAAATTGTTGTAATCCGGCCATAATATCTCATTTTATATCGTCATCTCATAAATATCCCTTATATTCTAATTATTTTTTGAGTTGAAAGATATTATTATTTAAAAACCATTTTAAACAATATTATTATCATTATTTATTCAGTTAAACAAACAATAAAATATAAAATTTTCTGAATCTATTTTCTGTATCCAGTTCAACTTAAAAGTAATTTTCTTCATCCAACTCAAAGTATACCATCGTATACATGAACTGTTGGAAGTTCAACAGTATCAGCAGGAAGTACAGTTTTTTTGGGAAATTTAGTTTCTTATGCAGGTGCTCAATAGATGGGGATCTAAGAACCCAAAGCCAGGTGGAACACATCTGTCATTGTATTTAACCGACTGTTTTTCCTGATATGTGATTTTCTATCACGCTTGTAGTATTTGTTGCATGCTTGAGATCTATTTTCTCCCAGGCAGCCTACAGGAAGTATACACTCCTCAATGATTTGATATTCATGTTGATAATACACCTTCAACCTGCACCGCCACAGCAAGAAATACAAGTGTAGAAAGTAGTGATGGCACAGTAACATGCACAACACCACCATATAAAATTCTAGAACCCCAGGTGCCACGTCTGGAATGGACTTAACTAACAATTACAAATGAAAGGAATTAAACCAAAATCTACAATTAAATTCAATGTACGATTGGTATGTTCTTTCAGTTCATTTAAGAGACGCTGACATGGGATACCATGGGTATTTTGACATATACAACTGTAAAGTCTCTTTACAATATTGTCTATTTAGGGAGTTGGTTTTAAACTCACAAGAAATAACTATTAAAGGTATGTAAAGTTTGTGAAGTAAATCCTTATCTTTTAATAAAATTGAGGAAAATAGTTCAACATTTGCAAAAGCTCTTCTTGCTGCGTTGCCATCATTTGTAGTACCAGAAACGTTCTGTTTTGGCTTGTTTACATGTAACCTCATTTCAATCCAAAGTTTCCTCTCAATTTCTTTTTTGCGTATCATCACAGCAGCTTTGTCTTCTTCTTCGGCAAGCTATGTTTAAAATAAACTCTTTATACATGGATTGTATATTATTATATTGTTGCTTAGAAAACGAATTCTCAAGAATAAACGCTATCAGCTGTAAACAATATAAGATTTTGTATAGCCAGTTTTCCCTTCATATCTTTTATGTGAGGTGAATTTAATGTTTTTTCAAAATATCAGCCATATTTTAATCTTTTAATTTTTTAGCGGAGATTTCTGCAGCGTGAACTAACACAGGTGCGCAGTTTTCTTTTGAAAGTTCAGAAGCTAGTTTTCTTTTAAAACGTGGTCTAACCGTGTCATAAGTGACTTGCTGCCATCCAGTTTTTTTGCGAGGGTTGGCTTTTGCATGTGACATTGTTATTATTTTTTTGGCTGTTACATTTACTTATGCATGTTTTATCTGCGCAATACAATTTTCAATTTTTTTTCTTCTTTTTCACTTCATAGACAGAGCATTTTCAATTGTTTTTGCTAAGAAACTTGTGAAAGTGACAACAGTGCTGCGACTATTGCTCAGCCATACGTCAAGAACATGTGAATAAGTAATCTCGACCTTGCACAAACCTATTCAAATATTTTGAAATGACGCAAAAGTTACTAACATATTATTAAATTATATATACATATTAACGTTCAATAAAAACATAAATACAGATTAAATACGATTCAATGCCATTAGTTCTGCACAACATTTCACTTGTACTTCGATGTTAGATTCTGAAAAAAGATGCCTCAAGAAAAACATTTATAACAAGACAATACAAAAACTTCTGTAACTATTGTATCATAGCATGCACCAAACAAACCTTGATGCTCATTTTCCATGATTATTATAAATTTTTTATGAAATAGTAACGAAACTCCAAGCAATGAAACATTAAATTAACTTTCGTCCAAAAGCACACAGAAAAAAAGCATGGCACGATTAGCTGACTTTGAAGGGCTGTCAAAAATTCATGGTTGCAAAAAAAAAATTTTATAATTAGATAATTTTTTAAATTATTTGTTTATACGAAAAAAGTATAAAATCATCAAAATGAAATATTTTTCTTTTGGACTTTGTGTTAAAACCTTAGTGCAATGGCAAATCTGCGTAGATTTAAAAGTGGTAGCTCTGCTGCTCGGAATACATTTAGGGCACATGAAATTTTGTTGCTTTTTTTGCAAATAGGATAGTCGAGATAGAAAATAAGTAGCATTACAATCAGTCACTTTAACCTGGACAAAAAAAAAAATTTTAAAATTGCGTTTTAGTTAACCCACAAAAGTGTTACTTCCACAATTGCATATACAAACAACTGGGGTTGATACAAAGTTTCCTTAAAGAAATTTCATAGATAAAGTGAAACTAAGATCAAGGAAGGACAGTCCTCAAATTAGAAATTCATTAAAAGATGACTCTGACTTTGACTCTGTTCTGAAAGGTAAAGAAAAAAATGCCTAGTGTGATTTTTGCCTTGTTGCAAATAATTTCTTAGGAAATAAGAGGAGCGAAAACTATGCTGAACTTATTGAAAATACATACATATGTTATCATCGTACCAAACCCTGGGTTGTAACATGCCATTGAAAATACACTTTAAACACTCTGGACATTTGGACAATTGTGGGTTTTTTTAGCGATGAACATGGGAAGCGTTTCCATCAGCACATCGCAATCATGGAAAAATGATATCAAGGCAAGTGGAACGTTTCAATATTGTCGGATTATTGCTGGAATATTTGTTGAGATTTTACAGACGTACAATAAAATATAAGAGGACAGCTAATGCTAATGAATAGAAGAACAGCATGTATATTTTTTTCTAAAAAAATGGAAACTAATTTAAGTATAACTATTGTTTTTGTATTTAACTTGTGAAAATTAAATAGAAACGCTACATAACTTGAAGAAAGTCAAAATTGTTACAACTATGTTATTTGTGTACCTTATTTTTGTTTCATTATTATATTCAATTGTAAATATGAATTACTAGCTCTGATATACAATATAATCCTCAAGAATAGCAGTCAAAGTTATGCTTCAAAATTAGCTTCCATCAAATTTCTAATTTAAGTCAAATATAAGTCAAGAGAATCTGTGTATCTGAAACTCATCTTACAACAAAATATTGCTTACAATTCCTGCATATTTAACTTTACAATACCAAGCCTCGTAAAAACTTGGCTTGTGGTGATACAAAAAAAAACGAAACACAGCTAAAGCATTGTAACTTAGCGAAGACAAAGAAGAAAACCTCCATTCCACCATTGTCACATGTACTACAACATATGATAGGTAGAATATTGAACAAATCCAGCTTATTTTGAAGCCATTTGCTTTTTTGCCCGACTCTTATGCTTTTAACACATAACTGACATGAAGTCCATTAGTGTTTTTTCATGATTCATGCTTGCATACAAATGCTTCAATGCGTTTAATCTTTTAAAATTCTACAATATTTCGATAGTGGAATTTTAATTTGTATTTCTTCAAAATATTCAATACTAAAAATGCAAATGTTGCAATATTTTTGTATGTAATATTAAAAGTACTTACTTACTTCCCATAAGTCACTACACTACATATTATACAATGATGAATCCAAAAACATTTGATGTTCTCTAAACCAAATATACCAAATATGTGAGAATTTCTTTCCAAAAATGTCTATATAGTTTTCAAGACAAAAATGTATCCTATGATACAGAATTCAAACAAAAACTAATCTGTTAAAAATCATTTTTAACACTCACATACGTGCACTTAAGCTTAACTTTAACAGTACATTTCAATGGTAAAAAAGAACTGTACATATATCGCAAAAAAATATAAGTGCAGTTATGTGCCTCTATTCATTGCTAATGGATGTGTATTGAAAAAAACAAATAATACACAATAGTTCTCACATTTGAAGTAAACACAAGAAATATGGTAAGTCAGATTTCGTGACACATAGAAGTTTGCAAAATGTGCACAAGGATTATAAGAGAATGCAAAATATGTAAAGTAACTTTGGAATTTGTGTCTTTTTTTTACTAAAATTGAACTCTGCAAATATTGTTGTTAGCAATGTGTATTTGTCATTAAGAGCTATGAAATCCAAAGACCATCAACTATGCTAAGTTCATGAAAAATCACGTTTTAATTTTTCTCTTTTAGAATCTTTAGTCAGTAAGTGTCAATAAAGTTTGTATGGTTTCCAACAACAAAATCCAACGTAATTGTTGCTAGAATCTTGAGATTTTTGAGAACATTTTGAGTGGAACAATAATTTTGGGAGCGAACACAATTTCATGAGCAAATTGTGGAGTCTTAATGTTCTTTGGTCAAAAAGTAGAATTGTTAATCGTATCCTTGAACTACTTTATTTTATTTATTAAAAAGGAAACACTTTTAAATAGTACTCAGAAAGATTCTTTGTTAAATAAAGAACCGTTTACAATACATAATAAACCGCACAAAGAAAGAAAATAGATAATGGTATATTGAAATACTTATTCAGGTCAGCCAAGAAAATTGTAAAAAAGAATAAAATAACATATTCTTAGAGAAATTACTTAACCATAATTCACGAACGACCATTCGATCGATCTATTGGCTATATCCTTGAGAAATGAATGAGATGTGATGGGGGGATAAAAAACAAAAACACATCAAGAATCCGCGGCAAAAGACATTACTTTGTTCAAGCATGAAGACGAGTCCAAGCCGTCTATCACTGAAAATAAAAATAAAGACTTTCAGAAAAACGAAAAACTGCTCGTCTAAAAGAAAACGCAGGAAGTGGCATGATATTCTCATCAAGACCAAATGAATAACATAATTCAATCATAACTTGGTATCAATCAGTAGCAAACAGCACTTTGTCCAAAGCAGTACTTTGTATCAATCAGTACGCTGTACCATACAGTACATACAGTATTAAACAAAACAAAACAAAACCAAAAGTGTTTTTATTTGTCGGTTGATGCTCACACTAAACAAGAACTGATTTCAGTGCATTTTTAGTCCTTCGAACCGGATGCAATGAATTAGAATATTTACAACATTCTGTTCAACTTTTTTTTGCAAAATATTACAAGCAAACTGACTCTCGCTTCATCAAACATTATTCAGCCCCTAGAGTACTGAAGAGGGGTTGCTTTGATAAAAGTTGATCCTTATAGAGTTTCAACAATAAAATTTGGCCAATTCTCAGAGATGAATATGGTTATGTCATTATATCTATGAAAGGCGTTGGTGTATTAAGAGTATTCACTGATATTATGACAAAAGAACTTTACTTTCAATAAATATATATAAAAAAAAAAAACAAATTGATTCCTCAAAAACTAAGAAGGGAAAACCCTCAAAGATCAGGGAAAATGAAGTTCAAATTATATATTATGATAATGACCCGAATCAGAAGTCCCTATTGTGCAGAACATTACTGCCATATAACTACACTAAAGTCCTCGATGCATATTCCAAAAGCCCAATTCTAAACGCTTATGAAAATTTATAGGTTCATTTCAAAACAAAAACGAAACTGGTGCCAAAGGGAAAAGCGGATTTGATAAGAATTATATAGTATATGAGGAATGACTGAAAATGCTCTGGGCTATAAGACCTACAACATTATCTATTAGATTAATAAGAGAAAGAAAGGTTTCCAAGCTGTCAAAGGTGGGCACATCATACATATTATTGATAATTATTAACCCAAAAAACAAGCTTTCATTTTTATTTTGAGCTTCATCTCATTACTAGGCATAGTCCATAATAGTCTTTATGTCGTTTCCATCTTTCTCATTGCAATGTAAGAGATTAAGAAACCATTTCTTATGAATAAGATTATCTTTAAATAAACATTTTTCCCCTTTTATGATAATTTAAGACACTTTAAGTTTTCCTTACAATCCTATATTCGGCATACAAAAAAACTCACTAATTAAATTTCTAAATTAAAATAAAAAACATTAAAAACAAAAATCGAATCACATCTTTTGACTAAGTGAAAAACATGAAAATAAAACATCATTTTCATTCAAAAAACCAAATGAAAAAATATTTGTTCAATTTTAAAATAACAAAACAAAAAGAAAATATCTTCCTAATGCAGTTTTAATAAGTTTTTTTCCTAATGAAAACTAATCAGCTTTCATTTGCATTGCTACATTAGTTAAGATTCGATTTGGAATTGGTGTTGGTTGAGTATTGGTTGGGGGTGGTTTGTAACATCCCTAAATGTTTGCTTTTGTAATGCAGTGGTTCTTAAACTGTTCAGCACAAACTAATGGGCATCCATGTTATCGTTACTAGTGGTTCGAACAAACAACATTTACCTGCGTATTCGATACACACGGGATACCCATCAACGCTTTCTCAAGGGAAGATATACTCACTGTAGATCGTTTTCTGGACTCCTTTTAATACTTGAGTAGCATTAGAGCTTCCCTCTTTGGTTCCCTAACTCCATCCCAACTCTTAAAAACTCCAACATCCTTACTTATCTACAAAATATATAATTACTTTAAGAATTTCAACATAAAATTGCATACTAAAACATTTGCACCTATCCCAATGGTTAAAATATAATTTACTAGAGACCCTTTCCTGGTTTGCATGGACAGTCATTTCCTATTTCCATTTCTTCAACGGCTTCCTTATTCTGAAGAAGCAATGTTCTATGACCCACATATACATATAAGACGTCATTCATTCTTGGCATAATTGATTTACCAAGGGCAACTTGTTTGATTTAAAAAAAAAAAATGTCCCTAAGCCACCACATAACCAATATATCAAGTTCTAATTATAATTAATTAAAATGTATTGTTCTTGGAAAACCTTTCGGACAATGAAAACCGTATCAAAATCCGTTGCTTGGTTTAGAAGCTTGCAATAGTCAAACAATCTGGAATTTCGACTTTGTTTTATACAATGTCATGACTTACAGAAAACGTCATATTATATACACTAAATTATTATTATTATGTCCATTATTTGACCACGGAATGTTTATCTATGAGTACAATATACAATATTATTATTATTAATTTCCATGATTGAACTGCAACCTTCAGACGTCTATTGTACACGTATTATTGACCAGAAGAGTACCATATAAAATTAACTGTGTTTTACCGATAATTTCTCTTTGATAAAGTGACACATTATTGGCTTTGATCGCTGATCTGGCGATAGAATAGTGAAGGCAAGGGAGATATTGGCATATTAGATCTGTAACTTTGACTCTGAATATTGAGATAATCTTGATCTTGAATGGATAGGTAAATAAAGCCTACTACCAATCTTTTTTGGGATGTTAATTTATTTGTGGTATATTTTTGATAAAATATTTAAAAATATTTATAGTTATGTTAATATTGGAATGGACCTACTAAGTATTTAAGATTCCCTATTGTAATGCTTCTTTTCTTTTTGTTTTCGTATCTCAAATTTTGATTCAAACATGTTCGTTAGTTTGGTCGTTTGTTCGTTGGTTTGTTCGTTTGTTGGCTCGGAATAAATTTGTTGCTCATTCATTTGTTCGTTCATAAGTATCTTCTTCATTATCATCAGAATCAGCATCATCATTGAGTTTGTGTGCGGGCTTTTCGTTCGTTGGTTTGCTCGTATATTATTTCGTTTTTCCGCGCACCACAGCAAATGCTGCACCAGAATCTCGAATGAACGAATGAACAAGCGACAACATAGTATATGAAAGTATCTTTTAGCTTGTTCATGAGTTCGGACGGTCAGGTCGCTTCGGCTCGCTTTGGTTCGGTTTGGTTCGGTTCGGTTCTTTTAGTATCAGCAGTTTCAACAGTTTTAACGATTGGAACAATTTCAGAAGCTTCAGTTTCAAAGTAAACGTTGACTAGTGTAGAACAACAACCAGGCAGCAAAAATAGCAGCGAATGCAAACAACACGTGCCTCTGCATTGTGTTTTTTGCTGTGTGTAGAGTAGAGTCAAGTCGAGTAGAGTATAGTATCTGTGTGTACCTAAATACGGATACGGATTCTGATAATACGAGCGATAGTGATTTCATTAAAACTTATGATAGCAAAAATCTTCTTGCAAATTTTTGTTTATAATTTTTTTTTTTTTTTTTGTGGTAATATTTTAACGCGTGTGTGTGTGTCTTTCTGAAGAAGTGACTGACTGACTTAATGTCTGTCCGTCATCATACTATGTATATAATTTGTCCCAAAGTCTGAAACTCTGAGACTTTGACTAAGATTTCCTATCATCTTACAATACAATACTATATGGTGGTTTGTATACTATTTCATTCCATTTTTTTTTTTTTTTTTTTGGAATTTGTTATACTTAAATTTTTGGTTGCTGTCGTTGGCGGCGGCATCTTCAACTTCCGTAAGCATTATTTTAAAACATAATTACGTGCGACGCATCCGTGACTTCCGAAATTTCTTCTGAAACTGTTGTGTATCTGTGAGTGAATGTGTGACTCTGTGAGTGAAAGAAAGTATTTGTATGTAGTTCCTTGTAAGTCCTTACCGCGTTCGTGTTTTTAATGCAGTAAATTGCTAGTTTGAGAAATACTTGAAAACCGGAATGAAGTCAAATTTTGATGGGAAGGAAGGAAGCGAGGAATTGCGGAATTAAGGAAGGAAGGAAATTAACACACAATTTGAGGAATTCTAAATTTGAATCCTGAACCACCTTTTTGTTTTTGCTCCTTGTTTTTTTTTTATTAGTTAAAACTTTAAATATGATTGATTGAATAATAAACTTACAAGTGCAAAATATAAGTATATACTACTTACAAATAATTGCTGCAATTTGGTTCTCAATTGAATCGAAATATATAATTTATTATTGAGTTAACTTGTTCGAACTTCATTCAGTGTTCAGTTGCGTTCAATGATGATTTAGTTCCATGAAGAATTACAATTGAGTGTATGTGATTGTGAGGGGTGGTTAGTTGAAGGGCAAATTGTGGTGTTGGCCAACAACAGAAGTGGCACCAGCAGCAGCTTAACAACAAATGACAGACTCATTATAATCATGTGTTTAATGCAAGTTCAACTAAGCAGAAGGAGAAAGGAGGCTATCAAATGGCTACGAAATGAAACACAATTACTGTTTCTGTCAGAGAATTGCCAAGCAAAACTCATAGGACCTTCTTCTTCCATTTACTCCTCAAATTACCTCTAACAGGTGAAGTGAAGTGAATTGGAATTGTTGTTGTTGTTGTTGTTGTTGATGGTGGAGATTTGTAACAAATAGTAAAATAGTTTTCTATTTCTATTATACACCTAATGCACCTACAAACATATCCATCTACATGCATAGATACTTATGTATGTATGTATGTCTGTAAGTATGTAGATGGATGGAGAAACACTTTCGGGGCTTCACTTTTTAGTTCACTGTCGCTACTTGCGGTTTTTGCGTGAACTTTACAAATCGCTTTTAGATTGCCATGAAACAAAGAAACAACAGAATAAAACAAAATTTTGTATATTTGTACATGTGTGTGTGTGTGTATACAATGTAAACTAGCAAATGCCAAAAGATAGACAGGGAGGAGGGAAAGTAGAATAGAATTGAATAGAAATATAGTAGTTGTAAGTACTTACATATTACAATACTACATAAAAACACCCACAGAAATATCTTTTTATGCCCAAAGCAGTTTTAGTGGCTACAGCAACAGAGTTTCTTGGCTTCACTTGGCTTCTCGTTGAGTTTGAATTAAGTTTAGTTAAGTTTAGTTAAATTTAGTTGAATTGAATTGAGTTGTGCTGGCAATTCTACAATACAATAGTATAATAGGACATAGCAATGCAATTTTATTTTATTTTATTTTCCATTCTAAAATGTAAAAGCGAAAACAAAAAGAACACACACCACAACACGAAAAACTCAATTCTCTTAAATCTCAAAGTAAATTTACCTTAGATGAAGATGAGATGGGGGAATCCCAAAGGAAGCAGTAAAAGCTAAGAATAGTAGTAGAAAATGAAATATGCAAAGGAGATGGAAGAGAATAAGATGGATGCTAGAAAGAACATAAAGTAAAGGTAGATCAGTAGATGAGATAATAAAATATAGAAGAAATACTATATGAATTAAAAGGTCAAGATAAAGAAGAAGAAAGTTGGATAAATAATATGTAATAGGAAAGATGATCAACTGTATGGTAGAAGATAGAATAAAAATAAGGAAATAACAACACACAAATAGAGCATCATAAATATAAGGAGAGAAAGAGACAATAAAAATTCTTAGAAGGAAACAAGATTAATAATGAATGATAAGGCAGATGATCACAGAAAGTAAATGATAAAATGAAGAAAGAAAAACACAGATATAAATAGAAAGAAGCTAGAAAACGATAAAAGAATCATAAATCAAATAGAGGTAAGTAAGTAGAACTGGATAAAAATTTAGAAGAAAAATGAGAAATGATAAGAGGAAATAAGATTAATTGTAAGAGCAAAGATAATCCAACAATGATGGTATGAAAAAATTAAAGATAAACTGAAAAAAAGTAAAAGAATAAATGGGGAAAAGGGGAAAAGGGTATGTGCTGAAAGAGTAAAAGTGAAATAAGCTTAAATAAAAGTCAAAATATTGAAATATCTAGAAGAATTATCATAAATGAGAGATAAAAAGAAGATGGTAAGAAATCATATAAATACATGTGTAAATAGAATGATGATTGATTATTAAAATTAAAGAAATAATATTATAGTAAGTACTTATAAAGAAAGCCTAATTCAAAAAAAAAAAAGGAAGGCATTGATAAGTAGTATACTAAGTAGAATAACAGCACAACAAATTACTTAGAACTCCTTCTTAGAATTTATAAAAATCAAGATAAAAAAGAATAAAGAAATTTATAAGCATAGCATAAAAGAGAACAACGAAGAACGAGTAAGGTTTAAGTATACTCAGTATAAAAGGGAAGACATTGAATTAAAATAGAATTTTAAATGGAAGAAGATGAAGGAATAATACATATAATAAAGAAGAAAAAAAACATAATAAAAGGAAAGTCCATACAAAAGATAAACTGAATAAAATACTTGGAATTTTGACTTACTTTGACTTATGTACTATCAAGAGATCACGAATAACAAAGCATAAAGAAATATTCCATATAAAAATAAAGACAGTAAAAAAAGAAAAATGTACAATGAATAAAAAGAAGAAATGCCCAACATTTAAATAGTAGAATATTCAATGGATTTAACAATATTTAATTCTGTAAAATCTGTTGATTTCATTCAAATTTCAATTGACCAATTCATCATCATAAATTACCTTCGAGTTCTTAGTTTGTTTTTTCTCTTTTCTATTCACAAGTACATAAATTTATCATAATTTATCGAATACAATTTTCTTTAGCATGAATTGATTAATTAATTGCTTAATTGATTGACTATAAATTAAAATAATTTATTTAAATAAATCAATTAAATAAAGCAAAAAAAAAAAAAAGCACATCATACTTTCAATCTTTGAGTTGAGTGGAAACCAAAAAAAAAAAAAAAAACTAATTATAAATTTATTAAACAAATATTGGGTAGGCAAGAAAGTCATATGGAATGGGATGATGAGAGTTCTTTTCCAACAATCCATTATACAATACATTTTAATATGAGAATTGATGGTTTCTTATATGCATAAGAATGTATTGAAATACAATGGTCGGAAAAAGTATTTTCACAAAGAGAATAATCACGAATTTTTGTTTATATCTTTTTAGTGATAGAAAAAATTAAAAAAAAAACATGATAATTGTATAATAACAAGCTTGCAAAAATACATATATCAGTTCAGTTCAATATTATGGGTCTAAAATTAAAAATAATTTTGCAAAAATTTTTAGAAAAAAAGGATTTTGTCAAAAATATACAAATATGAATGCATAACTTTATAGAAAACGAACTATCCGTTGGCATTGGTAACTTTCTGCAATCGGCCTGGTTTTGGTTTCAATAAATTTTGGATGATTTGCGGAAAAATATCATTTCAAAGTGTTTCGACCTCAGCGATTGTCTCCTTGTGCGTTCTATGGTCAAATATTGTATTCTTTTTCTTTTTATATAAGCCCATATATTCTCATTAACAATTAAATCGGGGCTTTGTAATATATACAATATATTTATTTTCACATTGCTTAGAAAAAATTGGTAATCATCTTGGCTTTGTGACACAGAGCATTGTCTTGTTGCAGAGTATACATATAACAGCGCAATCAATTTGTCAACCAAAGTAAACGCATGATCATTTAGAATATGTTAATATTGAACCAGATTCATTGATTCATCGATTGGTACCACATGTCCGATGCCAAACACAACCATGGGCTACTCGTTCATCCTGAGTGAACCACTTTCTTTCCCATTTTTTTTTCTGAAAGAGAATTTTCTTGTATGACGATTGGTACTGAAAAGAGCATTCATTAGCATTCATGCTTGCTTCCAAAATTATGAAGGCTTGTGTACATATTTTTGGGAAAATTCCAGACGTTTTAGGTTGTTTTTTCGTGAAATTTGGGTTATTATTCTGGCTTGAATAGATTGCAAAACCTGCTTCTTTTAAACGATTTGTCACAGTTCTTTCACAAATTGCAATATATTACTATTTATTCAAGTCAGTTGCTGCAGATTTTGGGGTTTTTACAATTTAACGGTCTTCTCTTTTGGTTGCCTTATCAGTTACTAATTTTCTATATAACTACATAAATTGAACTAATAAATATATGTTATTTTGCAAGCTCATTATTATTCTATCTTTAAAAAGAAAGTAATAAACAACTTTTTCCTTGTCAAAATTCTTTTTAAGAACATTGTATGTAATTTGTGTTTGTCATTAAAAAAATGATGTAAATCTTTGATAGAATTTATAGAACAGAATCTTTTCAGCAAAAAAAAAAAATAGCATATCCTTTACTTCTACATTCTACATCAAATCCTGAAACTACATAGTTCAAATTCTCCTCCTGCAAAATCAAAAGGACTACAATTAGTTTCAGCCAAAGAAATTGTAAATCATATAACATCTATAGGAAATAAAATACCAAAAAATCACATATACACTCACTTGAATTGCAAAACTCCTTTAACATTTCAATAGAAAAATCGAATTATGGACTACACTACACTCTTCAAATTACGTGTCATGTTGTACAATATGTATATCAGTTTCAAGTATTTTCCATATTATTTAATGATGTGTATATCCTTCTTTATTGAGTATAACTTCAAATATCCTGTTTGTAATGACTTCGATGAGTTCTCATTTAATAGCATTGTATATTGCTTTCTGGACTCATATACCTTGTGTACAAGCCATCCCCAAACATTTTTAATAATGTTTAGGTCAGTTGAGTACAGTGGCCAGTGTGGATTGGGAGCATTATCATGCTGGAATCTCCACTCATTTATTTCTAAAAAAAAACTGTCTCAAGTTCTGTCTGCATTTATTCTTGGAGTCATAACCTATAGTTCTAAGGTATCATGCTAATAAGAAATTGCTCCCCATACCATGACACCTCTCTTCTGGTTATGCAAACGAATTAGAAGGTGTTCATCTTTCCTTGCATCGCGCAAATAGTAATTATAGCCATCGGGGCCCTCAAATTAAATTTTTTTTTCATCAGAAAATATTACTCGGTGCCACTTTTTATTCAACATTATGTTGGCTTGGCAAAAAATGGAGGCGTTATTCCATACGAAGTACATTAAGTGGTGGTTTTTCTAATTTCATACGTTTATGAGGTGCAGCCGTTTTATCTTAAATAAATTTGCCAGCAGAGTCTTGAGTGAATTTGACGATTGCCGCAGAAGAGCTCTCTTATCAGCAACTGTTCGTTCGCCCTTTCATATTAGTTCCATAGTTTATTGGATCTTTTAAAAATGTCAAAATGACTTTTCGGCTTCTATTGGGTTTTGTGACAGAGCACATTCCTTATAAGTCTTGATTTATGTCCTCTCCTCAAGATCTAATTGAAATTACTAAATTATAGTTCAAATACCTTTAATCAACAACTTTTTCCTCCACATAAAAAGTAGTGCAATTCAAGTAAACCGAAAAAATCTATCATTTTTCACTAATTTGAAAGCAAATGGTAAATAAAATTAATGGGACCAATCCAAAGCTTCATATTTATTTGCTTCTATGAAGCTTTGAACGAGAAGAAATCACAAAATATAAAAATGACCGCTATATACGCAGAGTATTTCAATAATAAAAATAAAAAACCTTACAAAAAATAAATCTTCCATTTAAAAATAAAAATCTTAATAAAATTAATGCTTAAGTAAGTTCCTAAGAAATAGTTTCATCTATTAATCGGAACACCCTCCTAGTGGTTCATATGTATGAATATATTTTGCAATGACATCTTTACTTTGTTCACCTTAGTTGATTTCTTTCTTGTTTTGAACTAATAAATAAAAATAGTAAGACAAATGTACTCTTTAGAACAAGCACAAAACTCCAACAATTGAAGTAAGTTTTTATTTAAATTCTTAATTAAAATATGTATTGATAAAAAAATGATAAAAGCTGTGAATATTTTGCCAATCCATTTGATAAACTATTGTATCTTTATTGATTGATTAACTTAATAACTGACTAAGCCTAAGTGGATAAAACTTTATCAAATAGCCAACAGTAATCCATCCAAATCTACTATAAAACAAACTCCAATAATACGAGTAAACTTCAACTATTGTACTCGTATATATATAAATACAATAAATAAATGAAGAGTACAAGCATTTTATGCTATTTATTATTTTTTTATATTTTATTTAATTTCTTTTGTCTGTTTCTGTATTCTGTATCTTTGTCTTATCTTTGTATCTGTTTTTGTATTTATTTATTTTTGTTTTTTTTATATATCTGTTTTATATCTACTCGTATTCTACGAGTATTATGTCTGTTATTGTCGTCACGATTTTATACACAGTCGTACGAGTTGTACGAGTATTAGTACTACTTCCGTCATTATCGTAGTAAAACAGACGCAAACGACAGACGACGGACGACTTTCTTGTAGTGACTTTCAACTAGTTTACAGCTTCTTTGACCAAATTTGTCAATTTGCCTATGAATTCTGATTCTACATACACATATTTGCCCTTGTTTCTCTGCCTCTTGTCACGGTCTCTGTCACGGTCTCTGTCTTGGTCTCTGTCTTTGTCTTTGTCTATTTGTATCTGTTTAACTTTATGGCCAATTCAACTCTAACTTATATAGCAGATGAGATTATTAGAGCATTTTTGATGTTGGCGTTTTTATTTTATGTATTTGTTGTTTGTTGCTTTTATTATCGTACAAATCACTTTATGCCCATAAATGCAGTGAACAAAAAACGTGGCGAATTCTTAGAAATTCAATTCAGTCTGTTCTGTGAATCCAGCGTTTCATAATCTCTGCCCTCTCATTTATTACTTTTAACAATATTTCTTATTATATAGAATAAATTATAAAAAATAATACTAATGAATTTTAAATGAAAAAGGTGCGTTCTTTCCTTTCCTTTCCTTTTGTTTTTTTTTTTTTTTTTGATAGTATGGTTAATCATAGTTATTCTTGATTATAAGATTCATTATAAAAGACCATCCTAAGCAAAAAATCAAAAGAATAATTTTTGTGAACTCAATTAACATTTTTGTTAAAATAAATTAGCATCATAGATCAATTCAGCCAAAGGGGAAGTCACAAAAACGAATATTGTACATAAGTTTTAGAATCACTGATCTGTCTAAGCATTGCAATCCAATACTATCGAAAGAAATGCCAAGTTCACTGAACAGAACAGAAGATGTGGAAAAGGGAAGGCACTTCCTCTTCCTCCACCGTTCCCATTCCCTTTATAGGAATCTATCAAAAGCACCACCAATCCATTTTCTAGGCCCAGACGCTTAATGCGTAGGCGTTCATTGTTTGTTCACTGAATGATGCTAATTTCATTTGTCAACTTAAAGACAAAACAATAATTGATTTTTCCACATTTTATATTTTATAGTATACCATACAATAGTATATTGTATTCTGGTTTTTTCTTTTTTTTTATAATAATACTTTTCTCTTATTTTTGATAATTTGAAAAATGTGTTTATTATTTCATTTAGTTTAATCTGTTTTTTTTTTTAATAAATTTCTCTTCTGTTTTTTTTTTATTCTGTTTTTATTCTTCATACACATACATGTGTACATATGTTCTCACGTTGTCTGTTTACATTTCGTGCATAATGAAATCTATTAACATTTGTTTAGTTGACTGGTGGCTTCCCACATAGTCTCACCTAGCACATAGTACTACCAAAACTAGAACTTCTTTGTGCATTCTTCATAGACGTAAGACCACTAAGATACTACACTTGGCATCTACATTTTATAGCACCTTACCTATACCACATACACATAAGTACGAGTAATTTACTGTGTATTTGTGTATCTATCTATTTGTCTATCTATTGTATCTAAGTATCAAGTGTAGAATAGTGTTGTTTTTTGTATATTTGTCGAGCGTGCCATGAGTCGTGATGATTGTGTGCTTTGCGTGAGCTTAAAATTTATTATTAAATTAACGCAATAATTAAGAAGAAAACACACACACACCAGAAAGCAAAATTAATAAAAAATATTGTACTAGGTACTAACACAAAAGAAAGAATACGCAATGAAGAAAAGAAATATGTTTAAACAAACCAAAAATGCAATAGTAAGTAAGATAATGAAGAAGAAGGCAACAGAGTATCTCTGGGTATATCTATAGTACTACTACATAATTTTGATGGTTGTGTTTTGTTGCGTTGAGTCAACAACAACAATAACAACAACAACAAACAAAAAACCAAACGAAATGAGTGACAGACCAGAATTTTTTTTTGGCAGTTTGTCAGAGAAATGAAAATTGTTTCTTTAGCTGCTTTTAATGGTGCTGGTGCTGGTGCTGGTGCTAGTTGCTTTTCTTTTCTTTTCTTTTTGTTTTCCTTTTCCTTATTTTTCATTATTTCATACTACTAGTACAAAATTTTGGTGGGCCTTTTTATTTATTTTATTTGCGAGCAGCATTTATAAGCGTCACCTTTTTGCGTTTGTGGTTCATCTACACTTAAGAAAATTAACACATTTTCTGGCCCACAAAAAAAAATAATGACATAGAAACAGGAAAGAGAAGAAAAATTAGATCAAAAGACAAGGTAGAGAAGGAAAAAATAAGGAGAAGCAAAGGGATAGGGAAAAGTTGAAATAAGGCATTTTCTCATTGTCTAAGAATTTTATTTTATAGTTTTGATTAAGATACTATAATAAGACACCAGCAAAACAACAACATAGAAATACCAAAAATACCATAATACAATAATAACAAAAGCCAAGATGAATACTTAAGGAAAAGGAATAGATGGACAGATGGATAGATATGTAGTATGTAGATGGATGGGTGGACATTCACAAATGATGGGAATAGCATTAAAACATGCAAATGGCATTTTTAGACAATAAATTTTAGTCAGTCATTCCCTCAATTATTCCAACAGTCACTCAGTCAGTCAGTCAGCCAGTTAGTCATTCAGTTTGTTGGCTTAATAGATAAACATTCTAGTGATAATTAAGATTTTTCCACAGTCATGAGACAATAAACATAAATTTGAAACACATATTCAATCATTCCTTCATTCATTTATTCTTTCTTTCTTTTTTTCTTTCATTCGTTTGACCCATTGAATCATTTGTTAATATGAAAAGAAACACGCATCTGAGATACTTGTAGTATAAGATACTTTTCCACACACTCAAGTTGGATTGTATTTTGCATGTAAAGGAAACTCAAAGGAAATAAAAAAACAGTTCAATACAAAAAACTTGTGAAGTAGACAAATGTTTATTATATTATTGGGCAAGTTTATTGCCATTCAAATTGAAAGTTTATGAATGAAACTTAAACTCTCATAGCATTTCTTTTACTAGTATATCCACTGACTCCTATCTATGTAGTCGTTAGTCTAAGTCTCAAGTGATACCATATTGCACACATTAAGCTACTACAACCAATGTTATTATACATCTATGGCCGCTTTATGTTGATGGTGACGGTAGGTGTGACGGTTCTCTAAAAATGAGAATTGGGAAAATGGAAAAGAATGACTTAATTCGGCTAATCGAAAATGGGCATTAATTTTAATGTTTGCCATTCAATATTTTTTTACAAATTCCCATTGGTTTTTCCCTTATTCACTTCAGTTTCATTCGGTTATTCTGTTTCCATATAAAAAAAGAAAAAAACAAAACCAATTGACCGAGCGACTGAAACCGAAACTCAAATATGAAATACTTGTAAACGAAGGAAAGTAAAGTAGAGTAAAGTAAAGTAAGACGAAGTAGCTTCAGATGAGACAAGGATTATAAACGAAAAGTGCTAAGTAAAGTATAAATAAAACAAAAAAGGATGTGTAATTAATTTACCTTTCTTTTCGTCCTTTCTTCCGTGCTTTCTCATTTTTCCTTTGTTTTATTTTGTTTGGTTTTCACTTTCCAAGTGGTTTTTCTCACCCTTTAATTGTTGTTGTTTGACTGGTCATAGGCGTCTCTTCTTTCTCGGTTGATTAAAAACGAAATTGTGTGCACTTAACGAAAATTCTATTGTTGTTGTTCATTCCATTCATTTTTTAGAGCAAAATATTTTATTCGAACTGACAAAGAGAAGAGTAAAATACGAACAAATATAAAAACCAAAACCTAAACCAAAATAAACAATAGAAAAAACACAAACAAACCAACAAAACATTATAAAACACCTACAAAAAAAAAAAACAAAAAAAAAAAACATTTATAATAATACAAAAATTTATTTATAATAAAAAAAAAAAACAATGAAATAAAATCGGATAAATAATTTAATAATAAATAAATATATAAAATAATAATCATCTTAAAATAAATTAAATTAATTGTGTATGCCAAATTATAATTTTTTTAAGTGAATCCTGCTTCTTTTTTTTTTGTCAATGCTATAAATTATTTAACTAAAAATCAATAAAATATATAATATAATAATAAACAATTATAATAATAATAATAATAATCATAATATAAAATCAATTCAATTCAATATAAAAAAATCAATTCAATTCAATATAATCAATTCAATTCAATTAAATAATAAAATAAAATCAATTCAATAAAATTAATTCAATTAAATAAATCAATTAATATAAATTAATTAACTGCAACCACCAACAAAAAAGAAGAAATTTAAAGAAGAAAATCCTCGAATTTAATTAATAAAAACATACAAATTTTGAACAACATTTTTTGGAGAAATAAAAAGGTAAGACAATATTTTCATTATTATTTTAATAAAAGAATCTTAAAGAAAAAAACCAAAATTCTTGCCTCGTTTAAATTGCCACAAATTATAAAAACAAATAATAATTAAAATAAATATTTTATAAGGGAACTAGCAATATAATACCGTTGAACTTCCCTCTCACGGGACTAGAAAATCACTTCATTAAATATAAACTTTATTATTAAATAATCAGTAATTTTATTTTGGATTACATTTTTCCATTTTTCTTCCACAACAAAACCTTCTAATACATTTAGGGATTCAAACACATTAGTCGATCTTCATAAAGGTTCAAAAAATGTCAATTGATGAATGAAATTCGTCCAAATGTAGGTAACACCGCCAGTTCTTCTTCATCATTATCTGAATCTAAAATATCAGAGAAAACCTGAACGCTGAAATTATCTTCAACGTGCTGTGTTTATCCATTTCAGCATTGCTTCATCAATATCCTCAAAAAGACAGGTTCGTTTGGTGTTTAATTGGTCACTGGCTTTTTTTAAATACTTATTTGATAAGGTGCTGTGAAGAATTCCTAACTCCTTAGTCATATTTTTTATCTTGTTTGTCCTTCCTCAACTTTAATAATTGTCAATAACTTTTTTCAAAGACAAATGATTGTTCGGTGTGACATTTTCACCTTGTTCACTGCACACAGGCAACTGCTGACAATATTGTTAGTTATGTCACTTCTTTTTCTCTTTTTTCTGTTGTTTTTTATTTCTCAGTATACAGCACAGATGTGCAGTGAATGTAATAATCCCATCATTGTCAAAGGGAGAGAATATTTTTATTTTTATTATTTTTTTTTTTTTTTGAGAGCGCGAAACCACACGCGACTTTTCAATAAAGAATCCTTAGCTGGACACCTTTGCTATACAGTGTTTGAAAAAAAGGCATTATATGGATGCTGTTTTGACTTATTGCCACAGATATAATATATACAAAATTGATAGACGGAAAGAGCATCTAAAAACCTTCACCACAACCATGAAGTGACAATCCAAAAAAATATAATTTGAGTATAAGATACTGAGAGTCTGAGAGATGGTTCTTGACTTTGGTAAGTAGACAGACGCTCATGCCAAACTCTGTCGAAAGCTTCTTGCACATCTAGGAAAACAGAAGAACAATATTCTTTCACAGGCCTATAGAATGAATTGAATCTTTGTACTTGTTCTGGCCTGGTGGCATAGCCGTGTATAGGTTCTAATATTCTAACAAGAAGTATTCTTTCGAATTCTTTAGAAAATGAAGGAAACAAGCTTATTGGTCTATAAGACGTGATAAGATTTTTGGGCATATCAAACTTCGGTACCATGACGATAACGGCATAGATCCACTGGGAAGGAAAACCACAGAGTTGAATAGCATAGTTAAGAATAGGACACTAATATCAGGGAGAGCTTTAGCAGCTCTACCATCCATACCGTCATAGCCAGGCAAATACTCAACCAAAAAACGGATGCTGTTAATGGTAAGGTTGCGGTGATTCACCACATTTAAGTTTGATTACTACTTAGTCAAATATTGTTGGGAACTTGACTTTTATTTATTTAACGAATAGTTTTTTTTTTTTTTTTGTAATTATAAATTCTGCATGTACATACATTACTATCAAGTTAATTTGGTACATTTTTGTCAAGCATTTTAATATCACATGAGGGGCGTATAGCCGATTTACTAAGTAGCATTATGTATTACTTGTACTAACTACCTTATGATTAAACTACTTGTGTGTGCTAGGTGAATCTGGTCGCAAGGTCACTAGGAAGATGACGTTTGAGCCTCCTTGAGAACTCTTGGTGCATTAGCGCCGCTGGCATTGTAGCGACTGCTGTGTAGGTTTATTTCGTCCATAACTGTAGGCATCCGAAGGTCGTTGTGTATTGCAGAATTCCTAACGTGCCAAGGAGCATTCGTAATACGACTTAGTGCTTTGTTCTGCAATATTTGAACTTTTTTAATAGTCGATGCACAGGCAGTGCCCCAGAGTTGGATACCATAGGTCCAGGAGGGACGTACGGTATACTAATAATTTGTTACTTTTGTTTTGAACAAAAATTAAATATATTAGGCATATTGTTTTGATTCATTTATTCAATTAAATGTCTTAAGTTTTATACAAAAAATGAATGGTTGGTTTAAAGAATTCTTAAATATTGTTCCTCCTTCATAATTCAATTCAATTTTATTCATAGCACCAATATGTCTCTTTGTGAAACAGTCCCAAACTATTATAACTCCACTGCCGAGTTTCATGGTGCTTTTGGATAGATGCAAAATGAAACTGGACTGTTAACGAATGATTTTCATTTCATCACTTTAACGAAAACACTTTTCCCATCATCAACAGTCAAGGACTCCAAGCATAGTCGTTCATACTTTATTATCTGAGAGGGCTGCCTTGTTTTACGCTAGCGACCAAGCACACTCACCTAGCTGTGCATGCATTGACAGTCATGATTGTTAATAGCCCTTACAGCATTTTCCAATTTCCGTATTTCGTTTCATCAAACGAGCATTGCCATCAGGCATAAATCTTGGTCTTGGTTGGTTTGCAGGATTTTTTGCACAGATTACATTTCACCATTTTTAACAGTTGTTTTTTGCTTAATTTTAACTGTGCGCCAATTTTACGGCACAAATTGTTTGTTGTGATAAAAATTTCTCACACTATTTTCTACATCAATTGACACATCTTCTTCATTTTATGCTTTTTCATATGATAACTCCCAGATTACCAGACCACGAAATTCTTTACTAAATGGAAAATCTATCAAAGCAAAGCATGCAAAACATTGATGAGTAAAAATTTATTAGGATAAATGTATGGTACATATAACTTTACCTTGCCTTGTAACGGCAAACCCCAACCAATCAGGAAGGACCACGACACCATCGCATTGTTAGGAATTGCTTTTTGCCTTTTATAGCAAAGTAACCCTGACCTGTCGTGTGCTAGCGAGATGACGCAGCCCAGGGCTGTCATGTCACTACGTAACGTGGAATCTTACGTGATAACTTGTCCGAATGAGCCTTTTTTTCACTTACATATAATCACTAATAATATTTGGCACACATACTTTATTTTAATTATTTTAATTAATCTAAAAGTGCTTAACATTTGGACAATCTGGCTTCCGACAGTATGTAAATATTATATATAGAAAACAAGTCAACTTACCATAAATTTAATCAAGGATTCTAAGTAGGGAATGATTTTCATTGCACATTCTAAGCTGAGCTCAGTTCAGGTGTGGTGTGGTGAGGTGAACTCTTCGTGTGCGAAGATAATAAGAATCATCATAATCATTGGTATGGAGAGAAACGTGAATACTCAAAACATCAAAACATGTTTCTTTGTACAATATACAACCTAACTAAAAGCAAATAGTTGTTTGTATCTGTGTATCTTTAGAATGGTATCTATTTAAATTAATTGTTGTCCAAATTACTTATGTGAATCATGTTTGCCTGCTGGATGGATGCTGCTAGATATTAACAAGACAACCTCTATTTTTCATAAATATTGTACTTGTATTAAGGCAAAATATTAACACCATTCAAGTAGTATAATACAATATTTATAGGTACTTATAAAACTAAGTACAAGCAAACAATATTTGAAAGGAAACTCTCAACAGAAATTAACAAGTAAGTAAATCAATCAATCAATCAATCAATATTTTGTTATTCATATACACATTTAATGTTTTTTTTTTATTCATTTAACTGTGTGTGTTGCGAACTTTAAATTTTTCAGATGAGCCATGTTTTCATCCTTCGCTTCTTTCTTCCATTCCAGTTCGTTTAATATTTTGTTTTCCTTCTTTTTTGTTTTTTTGTTGTGTCTATGCTGTTGACCCTTTTGTGTATATTTAATTTTTTTATTAATATATTTCCGCTTTTATGATATTTTCCACTTTTTTGTGCTTCATTGCACTTAATTCGATTAAATGCCAAAAATTTAACAAAACAAAAGCATATACGAGTATGTATGAAAATAAACATTGGAAAAAAAACCAAAAGGAAGGAAGCCCAAAAAAATTGATACTTTCACAACATAAAACATACAAAACATATGTTATGTAGTATTTTGACAAATATTATAGATAAAGAGATATGTATTTTGTTTACCATATTTCTTAAAATTGAAATAAATCTCTAAAGGAGTTTCATAACACCTGAGAAACTTATTCTTTCACCCCATTCCTCAGTTTATTCAATAAAACTAGTTTTCATGGA
The DNA here is from genome assembly GCA_037043315.1 of Amiota communis. NCBI lineage: Eukaryota > Metazoa > Arthropoda > Insecta > Diptera > Drosophilidae > Amiota > Amiota communis. Next base: position 532,100 of record JBAMAV010001065.1, read on the forward strand.
ATAAGTTTGTCAATATTTGTATCTTGTCTTTTAATACTTATTACTTCATATTTCCAAACATTTAACACGAATTGACAAATACTTCTACTGAATCTTTAGATTTTATTTGTAAGGCAATCAGAGAGTCCAATTCAAATAGTTCATTTGATCAAATCTATTATGACAAAAATCAAATCAAAAATTGCAAAACATGCAGTTGCTTTCCACCAAAAATCAATCCGAATCAATAATCAACTCAACTAAATATCTAATGGGACAAGCATAAAGATCTCCACTTGAAACGCCAGATCATGGTTGTTTTCTTTACGACAAATTAAAATCACCTATAACTCTTATATAAGCAATAAGTGTCTAGTTTATAGTATGATACTTCTAAACAGAATCCTTCCTTTAAATTGTCAAAAAATAATTCATCAAATACACTTATATCAGCAAGCGATTGAATTGAATGGATTATGACTAGAATCAGATGACCAAAGAAGCTTTTTTATAAATAATTGTATCTTATGACAAATTAACAATAGTCCAAAAGGAAGTGCCCCAAAACTATCGAAATACATTGCCAATACTATTTCATCTGAAAAACATGCAAAACGAATTACAGGAACACGGTTATAGAGGCACAGGGAATTCCACGAAAGAAGCATCTAATAACTGAAAATTAAAATTTGCAAAGAAATATCTAAGCAAAGAAGTAGAATTTTGGAAAATTTTTGTTTTCTTTGATGATTTGAAAGTTTAATTTGTTTGGAAGTGAAGGCTCTAAGTTAACAGCGCATTTCAAACGAGTAATTTGGTTCCAACTATAAACAATAGGGACATCTGGGAATGAGAATTTGTACTTTATTGATGTTACAGTGGATCCACATCAATACCTCTCTAGTAATCTGCTCTGACAGCTTTTCTTCCATACTAGCCATACAAAATTGTGAGCATAATGATCTCATGCACTCAACACCGCAATGAAATCACAATCTCCCTGGCTTTAAGCCACCAAGGTATACGCCGACATAGTAGCCCGGCAAATCAGCGCCAAAGATTTTAAGAACCTCATTATCTGTCACCTTTATACAAAGAAAGTGATGGAATGGGGACAGTTTATCTACCGGTACTTTTTCATCAACCCAACACATTGCTTACCTTCAAATTTATCCAGACAGGCATGTGGAAGGTCATACCCATCAATACCTTCTTTACGGATCAGACCGTCAATCATGCCCTTTTTGCGGAGACTTACTCACTGTAGACAATATTCTGGGCTCCAGTCAACACTTGGAGATATAGACAACGATACTGCCCATTCAGTGACAGAAATGATTGTTGTATTATGCTCCATAGCCCTCTTTAATCACAAAAACTATGCCTCATGTTTAGAAATTTTGTAATAAGATAATGAGGGAACAATACAATAACTAGCAAGGATTTGTTTAAATATGTCTAGTCAGAGATACCGCCTTGATTCTGTCCATATCCTAGATTTCTCTTCTTTAACTGATTTGCTATTACACATCATTCATAATTGAAATCAATTCAAAATTCTATTCAATTGAAATATAATTAATATACAACAATCATGTTTTGCAGACATGGAAATATGTATTCACTTCAATAATAATTCTATACTTACCATAAATACAAATACACAATAGAATAGTGTAGATAAATTGAAGTTAATTTCAATTGAAATTGCTTAGAGCTTCTGACACCATCTACTAATGCAAATTAAGTGTTAAAATCAAATACTAAATTGTATGAACGAATATATTTTAGGTACTATATTATAAGTATAAAGATTTTGTATCTACAATAATTACCTACGGACATTCGTTTGGTGTGCCATATAGTATAAAATTGTCTTGTTACTTGAAAATAGTATTTGGGTTGCTAAAATTAAGTGCATATTTTTTGTTGATGTTCTTGTTGTTATTCTTGATGAAACATGAAAATTTTCTTGAAGGAGACAAGAAAATTTATTGAAAGAAATTTTTGCTTTAAAATAATCATGTACGACGAGATACATTTACTTTATGATGAACAACAATATACTTAGTATATCCATGTACATATATGTACTTTATACTTGAGAGATGAATGAGATTCAAGTTAGAACATATTATTAGCTTTATGAATTTTTGTGGCTTATAACCCACACACTCACATATACAATAGTATATTACGTGTACTTACACACATTTTATACAGTAGCTTCCAAAATTGAGTACTTATTTTAGTTTTTATAGAATGCAAAATGCTGAATAGAAAATTATCCAAAATAAACTAATATCAAATATTCCTTAGTTCATTAGCAAAAGATCCCTAAAGTCACTTTAACTAAAAATAATATTGTATGTAGATGATTAAATCTAGGGCTTCTCACATTTAATCAACTATGCATTCCTTATGTTTTTATGTCTAGTCTAGTCCATACTCTTAGGCATATTTTCTATCAGTTAGTAACTGGGAATATTATTCCATTATAGCTGAACATTTAACATAATTAAGTCTTATATCTAATACTGCACTTAATACTCTTACTAAAAAAAACGAATGACTAATTGCTGGGGCCTTCGACTTGGCTTAAAGTTTATCTTATCATTACCTAACCTAACCTACGGAAATAATTTGTTTTTATTTTGATATGTAAAGAGAACAAAAACCACAAAATATACAAGAACACTGATTATTTCATCGAAAATGTCTTGTTTATCTACTTCTTTTCCATCATCTGGAAGTAACAGGGACTTGCATCAGCGATAAGAACCTTGGCAGCACTTGCCTTCTCTTCTCCCTAATGACTACAGATTTTCAATCGGATTGAGCTGTGAGATTACTCTATCAACTGCAATTGTTGCTCTGACAACCAACTCTAAACTAGACTAGGTGAGCAGAAGAAGTCAATTGGTATAACGTGGGCACCAGCCAATGGTTGGCTTAAGACCACGGATTGACCGTCAATCAGCGTCCCCTTGGATATATATCCGGAGGTACCAATTTTTGAGCCATATGACTCCTACCTTGGTAGGGATCAAGGTGTATCTAAAGCCTCTGCCGCTCCCGGTTGTATAACGCAACTTCACATCGAGTTCTCTCTCAACCCGTATTTGGGTGCTAAACCACAGCCACCAAGATACTCTAATTTTTCCTCTTGAATAGACTTGAAGCACAGAGGGCTTGCATAAAACTCGTAAATACAGTATTTCTGTATTTGCATTTGAATGCAATTCGTCTGGCTGAACTGCAGTCCTGATGACGCATTATTTGGGCTCATGAATCCAAGTTGAAGTGATCTTAATCAAACAGCAAGTAATATTTCAAGGAGTTTCCTAATGAGCCCCCTACATATGAAATTGTGTACTTAATTTTGCAACATACGGTTAAAATACATAGTATGTACATACATACATATGTATATATTCTTACATATAAAGCGAATGTGTAGCAGACCAAATCTAAAAACAAGAATTTACTTAATCATGTTTTGTTGTAAAATTTGCTCAAGAATGCAAACTTTTCTTTATTTTTACATGAACATATTCTTGACATTATCTTAGGTTCATTTTGAAAAAAAAAAGAAAAGAATAAGAATTTTTCTTTTATATTTTCTTAATTTCTGTATATGTATGTATGTATGTGCATATGTGTTTTTTTTGTGTGTTTTTTAATTTTATTTAACATAAAAAGATACAATTACTTTGCCTTAAGTATTTTTCCATTAAAATAACTTTCAGTTTCCTTTCTCTTCCTCACTATCACTCTCTCACTCTTTTTTATTCATCTCTCTATATTACTCTCATTCTCTCTTTTTCGCTCTCTCTCTCTCTCTCCTTTCCACTCCCTTTCTTTTCCTTACTTATTTTGTCCATAATTTTTCATGTCTTGAAAACCTAAGGAAAAATAATTTTGAAAATGATGAAGATGATGATAATGAAATTTAATTAATAAGTTTGTATATTTCATAGTAAGTATATCTACAGTATGTGTATCTGCACATTTGTATCTCAACTTTATTGATAAACTTTTCAAATTTTCTTCAAAAACAATTAGTAAAACAAAATATGTTTTTAAAAACTTGTCAAGAAAACAACAAAAACAAAAATTTAAATTAAATGAGTTGCAAAATTTGCAATTTATTGTAGTTGGTTTCTTGTCCAATATCCTGGACCGGACACACATAATTATAACAACAAAATACAATGTCATATCATACATGTTAACCATGGCACATGTATGTTGTATGTTGTACACATGTGTCTAAATAAGAAGGATTAAATTACAATAGGAGCCTCGAGGGTGCAAAATTGAATAGTTAACACTATCTTAGTGCCTTCATGCATAGTTATGACTGAAGTAGAAATTTGTAGTCTCAGCCTGCAGCAAATCTGAGGTGCCAACAAATTTGTGAACAAGTATTGTCTTCCAGGGACATCTTAAAGCCCATGCCTTTAGTTTTTTGATGTGTAAAAAGACTTTAGAATCTACATACCTGCCTGCACCAGAACTTTGTGAATACTTTGCGAGACATTTTCCCGGTCCATCCCATATGTACTTAGTTTGCGAACTTACAAATTATTATTGATTGTTATTGTTAGTGCAATAGATCTTAGGTGTCATGGCATAGCCACTCTAAAGCTTTAATTAATAAATGAGTGATATATAATCGTATGCTTCCAGCATATCCCAGGTAAACAAATAAAAAACAATAACTGTGGATCAGTTAGTGATTATTATTATTATTAGGGACATATTCATATAAAAGTAGTCATTCACATAAGTTATTAACAAAGGATTTCCAATGCTCTCTGTTTCGTGCCATTGCTTGTAACTCGATGATAGATTTCCCGGACTCCCGGTTGAGCGTCCTGCGCCAGGTCATTTTAGGTCTGCCTCTGGATCGATTTCCTTGTGGGTTCCATTCCAGAACTGCATGCGGTATCTCATCATAATCTTTACGCGGCGTGTGACCCAACCAACCGTATTTGCGCTTGCGGATTTCAATTTCGATTGGTTTTTGTTCGCAAAGTTCCCAAAGGCGCACATTGCTAATGGTTCGGGGCCACCATATACGTAATACGCTTCTGAGACATCGCTTGACAAATGTTTGGAGCTTCTTGACAATGATACTGGTAATGAACCATGTCTCACAACCATATAACAAAACCGAGTTAATGCATGCATTGAAGACTCGTATTTTGGTTTTTCGCCGGATATTCGGTTCTCGCCAGAATCTATTTAATTGTCCAAAGGCAGCTCTGGCTTTACGAATTCTGCAGATGATGTAATTTGGCTTCCAAGATACTCGAATTTGTCAACGTTTTCAATGTGCAAGTTGTCGATACTAAAGGCGCTTGTATTAATGGGGTTTATCCGCAAACTTTTCGTTTTTGCGCAGTTGATTTTAAGACCAATTTTTGAGGCTTCTGTGGCTAGTCTATCTAACTGGGTTTGAAGGTCCGAATGACGGGAAGAAAATAGTACAACATCATCCGCATAATCTAGATCTCCTAGTTTACGGTTAAATTTCCAGTTGATTCCAAAACTATTCAATTCAGCTGCCTCAAATACCAAATCAAGAACGGTAATAAAGAGCAAGGGCCACAGCGTGCATCATTATTTCACTCCGCTATTGCATTCAAAAGGATCGCTTAGTTGTTCGCCGTGCAAAACTCGGCTTAAGGACCCAGTATATGACGCTTTAATGATATTGATATCCCTTTAGCTCAAAGTGCCACCCATATTGCTTCCCTATCAAAGGTGTCAAACGCTTTCAGAAAATCTATGAAAACTAGATATGTGATTAGACTTCATATATACAAGTTAGAATGGTCTTCTTTTACCGTCTTACCTCGTACTGATCTTGGATAAATGCCTTACATGGCAAGCTCACATTAAAACCATCACCGCATGCTATTATGCAAAGTTGCGTAGGGTTGACTGGCTGTTACGCCCGTCCAGTAAATTGTCGCTCAACAACAAGAGGACAATTTTTAAACAAATAGTGACCCCTGTTCAAATATGGCGTACCTTGGATTCTGCGCAACAGCATTTCGCACAGAGACTTAAAAATGCCCACGGTGCGCGACGAGATGATTCAAAATAGTAAACGTCATCGGCAGAGACTGCAAAGTCATCCGAACTGCCTTGGGTGAGCGCTGACCTAAGGCGTAAGTAGACGCCGATTAAATGACTTTCCACTAAAACCCTTAAATTAATGTTATCTATATGTTCAATATATAAAAATTCGAAGTCCCATAACTTGAGAATGGCTTGACCGATCTGATTGTGTTCGTCATTGTAAGAACAATGTTTTTATGAAAGAAAATTGTTTGAAAATGCACCGATAATTTTCAAATTGATTGATCTAATTTTCCATATAAAGCTTAGAGATATATTTTAAAGTCAATGAAGTAGTCTTTTTTAAACACATCAATAATTCTTGGTAAATAAATTTCTGACAGTCATCGAAATGATTTGAATTTTTATCTCTATTGTTTCTCCTCATCTATGGTAATTACGAGTTACATGATTTCTGAAAAAAAAGACACATTCTATTCTAGCACAAGGACTACAACAATTTGTTGTTTTTCCAAACTTATTTATTCCTTATCATTGGTAAGGACCTTAGATCATTGAATAAATCCCTATTCAATCCATATGATTTGGCATCCAAAATATCTGTAGACTACAATATTTGCATATGCCAAAAAAAAAAGAAAAAAACAATACTAATTTGCGAACCAAAAAAAACGCAACAAAATATATTTTCAACAAAAACTAAAAAATATATTAACACAATGCTTTTTTGGTTCAACTAAACAAATAACAATATGTTTCAGCTCCTTCACCAACCAATGAAACCACCAACCAAGACGCCTTATTAAGTGACCGCAATCATTTCAACAAATCTGAAAAGAAAACAAAAAAAATATTATATTAACTGGTCACAGGCTCAAAGAAGATACATACTTACTTTTTAACAATTATCCTGCCTGTGTATATGAATATGTATGTGTATGTGTATTGAAACAAATGTAACAAATTTAACAAATTTAACAAATTTAACAAATTTAACAAATTTAACAAATTTAACAAATTTAACAAATTTAACAAATTTAACAAAAATAACAAAAAATAACAAGTGCCCTCTCTCCTCCAAAACTTTTGTGCCATCATTAATATTATTTAAAAAAAAATTAAAAGGGTAATAATCGCAAATCTAGTTCCCCTGCGAATATACAAAAAAAAAAAAAGAAAAAAAAACTATATCTTCCATAAAATGTTCAAATACTTTTATGGTACTTACTGTGCGAAAACCTATTCAAATCCACCAAGGGTTCATAATGGGTTTTCAATAATATAGTAACAATTACAAGCGTAGTCGCCAGTACTGCCATCCCAGTATACGTCCTAAACCTCCGCCATCTACGCATTTTCCGAGCAGCATGGTCTTCCGCCAATCTCCTTTGTGCTTCGCATAATGTATCAGGAATTTGTATAATAACCATCCTCGTGTCCTTAGGTTCCGCCGTTTTGTTAAATGTGAAAAAAAGATTTTTCAAATTTTTTTCTATTTCCTTAAGCTCCGACTTTCCTCTTTACGAATGTGAAAATGATTATTTGAATAGAGAATCTATGACTGCTCGATACAGGTTACAAAATATTTTTGGCTTTTTTTTTCAGAGCTCAGACTTTCTTCCTTACGAATGTTTAAATGACTATGTAAAAATATAGTTTCGCCTATGAATGCTCGATGAAATCAAAAAAAATATTTTTTTAAATTTAACCTTTTTTTTCGGAGCTGTGCTCGTGTGCGTGTGCTCGTTACAAAAGCTCGATCAAGACTAAATAATATTTTCTTTCTTCCTGGAGCTGTGTATTTGCTCGTTACAAATATGGAATTGATATTTAAGATTGTTTAGTCAATGAAGACTTGATCACCTAGATTATTTGAAGACTACAAATTTTGTTTTCCAATTTTTGCCTTTTTTTTTTGGGAGCTATGCGTGTGCTCGGTACGAAAGCTTGATCCGGACTAAATTTTTTTCCTGAAGCTGTTACGAATATGGAAATGATAATAAAGATTGTTTAGTCAATGAAGACTCGATGAAAATTAAAAAAAAAATCAATTAAATTTGTTCAATTGTCAAAAAAATTGCTATGCAATTGGAAGGGGTCAATTGTTCACCATTCATATTACCGTTCACTGCCAATGCCTGCATTACCGTTATCCAATCGTGTCATCAATCATTGCCACCACCTGCATTTCCTATGACTAGTGAATTCACTATTTACTAGTAATGCAAAAAGGGGCTGCTGACTTACTATGGAAACGCGAACTTACTAACTCGCCTGTGCATAGCCTGCGACTAGTGAATTTACTAGCCACCAGGTAATAAGGAAAAGGGCTTGTGCATTACTATCGAAACGGGGCCTATTGCCACCAAGCATACTGCAGGGAAGATTTGAAATATACTATATATTATTAGATTCTATTCGTGGTATTAGTAATGTTTCTATTTAAAGTTGATCTCAGAAAACCAAGCTGAACTAGGTCCCTCAGTAAATATTTTGCCAAGGTACTCAACTCAACGAAGATCTTTTAGGTATGCAGGCAAGTAGTTTCAATTATGGTCTGATTTGCTTATGAAGGCAACCTTTATTCATTTTCAATCTTAGTTTATCTTCGTATTTTTGAAGTTGCCTTTGATTTTGCCCATTTCTTTCATTTTGCAACTACAAGGACATGCGACTAACTGCAGTAGCAAAGCTTACAACAACGACGACTAGATGACGAAAGCGACGCTGATGAGGAAGAGCGACAGCAGCCAACGAGCAGCGACAGCAGCAAGGAAGAAGCTGAACTACGTTTCAAGGCTGGAACAGAATGGTGAAGCTGAAGCTAAAGCTCGATAAAAATGTGAACAGAATGCGAGGTTCATCCTCAATAGACCGCGTCCTTTAAATTATACAAAAATCCTGTACTTTGTACCAGCAAAATCAACTCTGATATATGCTTTCATCCATATTCGCTTTTGTTTTGAACAGCAATCAGCTGTGGTTGTCATTTAAGATACAGACAGAGAGAGACAGTTGATTTGATTTGCCAATTGAAGCCAAACTACTTTGAATTCACGGCTCCAGGATCACATTGTGTTCGTTGACATACAAACAGATGCATTTATTTTTTTGACCGACTTCAGACTCAGCTTCAGCTTCACCATTCTGTTCCAACGACGATAGAGTAGTCTACGTGGATCGCTCAAAGATTAAAGACGTGTGTAAAGACTCCTTAAAGAGGAAAGACATAAGACGAATAATTGGATCAAAAATCTATAATCAAGAAACTAATTATAATCAAACTTTACAATATATTTAAAACCAATGTCAATATTAAGAGAATAGTTACTATTTTGCAATAGCTTCATGCTCAAAAGTTGATTCAAAAGGATGCTCATTTGAGTCTTCATCATCATGACCATGCTATTGTTATTGCTTCCATTGTCAAACAAAGGCATTCTCAGAATCTTTCTTATTATATTCCGATCCTATTACTCGCTATTCCTAGTAAGTACAATTAATATACACAAGAAGTTGTATGGTGTATGCAAGTGGTTTACTAATTTTCTATTGATTAGTAAGTTACTAATAGTAACCAACGAACATTTCCAAGGCACTTGCAACCAATACATACAAACATATGTATGACAATTACAAGAATGTAACTCATCATCAATACTATTGTACACCTGTAAGGATTAAATTAAGTGTAGGCGTAGTAGGGTAGCTGTAGTGGTCTGTTAAATTCTTCATATTTGGTTTTGCAACTGAAAATTGACTAATTGTATTTATAGAAGGTTCTCCCTCATTTAAATTTCATTAAAATCTGGAATGGAAAACAAAAGCAAAGTTTCTTTTTGTCAATTTTAGTCAATACAATGCAGTGTTGTAAGGTGCTGCAATACTATTGTATATGCTAGTACAAATTCCTTAAATTTGGCATTCATTATATGAAATAAGTGAAATAATTCAATATTTATTGGTTTTTTAGTTGGAAACTTATGAATTCATTTCAACATCAAAGTAATCAACTAACAATATAATTAATCAAAATAATCAAAATTAAATTAATTTATTATAGCAAAATCTAACTCACTATCTTATACTGACCTTAAACTCTTTCAACCCAAACTCTCTCCTTTAGTAGAGAGAGAGAGAGAGAGAGTATCTATAAAAATGAATTTTATTTAAACTGACTAACGACTTCCATCTATCTATCACTCATTGATATCTGTATACGTTACGTTCATTGAATGTGTATCTAAAACAAATATAAATACTACAAAGTTTAATTTAATATACTTTACCACATACATATACAAGTATTGTAGTACTCTTATGAGTGCAAGATAATTCATATTCGTAAGTCGAAAATGTCTGGAGGCGTCTGTTTTATGAAATATGAAAATGATTTCAAATCGAAATCTTATCGAAAATCGTTTAATACAAGAGGCGCGTATCTATTAAAGTGATTACAATGATTGTGAGTGTGAGTGTGTGTCGTTAAAAAGAAATCTAAACCTAGTAAATATTCGTAAATATTATGCGAATGTGATGAAAATATGATGGAATGTTTGCATTTGAATTTTGATTCTATACCTACTTGAGTGACAAACCGACAAACAGATAGACAAGACAAAAAAAAAACAGATTGACATAATATTAAATACACATTTTTTATTATACGTATGTTTTCCATGGGTTTTGGTTTGTGTGAGCTGAGCATTTCTACTATTGTATATAGTATGAGATACTTGTACTAGTATGTATGTGTATGTATATTTCAATTGATTTATGATATTTCACATTCCTAAATCGACTTCATTTCAGTTCAATTCAATTCAATTCAGTTCAGTTGAGCTCAGCCCAGCTCAGCTTAGTTGAATTATTGTACATAAGTTGTTGTGTTCAATTCAATTGTATGAATGCATGGTTGGATGTGATTTGAATTTGTACCAAAAGTCGAGTATTTCTTATTTTTTTAACGATGAGTTGCATTAATCACCTGTTGGCAGTAATAGCAAATACACAGCATTAAACAAATAAATCTGACAGATAGACAAGGATATAACCAACAAACAATCAACCATCCACCCATTTCGATTATTGATATAAAAATACTATACCATACACAATATTCTGTTAAATAAAAGCAAAAAATCTGTAATACTATGACATATGAATCCTGATTATAATAATAATAACTAAATGGGATTGATGATTTCAAATTGTTGATAATAGTAAGCACATAGTTTAAGGGATATTGTTCCATGCTATTAAACAGAACTTGGAAAAAATCTTCTTTGCTTAAGTATGTCAAAAATGTTTCCTTCCAATGGTATTCAAGTCTTATGATTAGGATATCTAATCAATAACTGGGCACATGGTATTTTTATCCATGCTATGGGACTTTAATATCGAAGAATTTCGATACTATAAGTGTTACAGACCTATGTTTGATATTCATTCATTGCTTTTGTTTTGCACAGTACTGTATCTACGACATTTCATTGACTTTTGGCTTAGATAAATTTAAGAATTTTCCTTTTGTGGTCTTCAATAAATTATGGTACATTGGAAGAACAATAAACTTAATGATAAAGACTTTTGTGAAGTCATTAGAAACACCACAACTTCATTATCATGAATGATAAGTACTATTGTACATATATACATATTTATTTATATATCCATATACGTACATATGTATGTGTAGTTAATATATAAGATACTCTCTTATCATAGTAATTTAGCTATAAGAACAACAATAATTAATTGAACGACATGTGTACATTTAGTTTTCGATTTGATTGACGGATTACGTATACGCACCATTGGACAATTAATTGTGCTCAATTGTGAACAAGTTAAGTTAAGTGATATAGTACTATGGTAAGTGACTATTGAGAGACTTAAGAGGGTAAAAGAAAATTCAATACACATACATATATTTGTTTGCTTGTTTATTTCTATTTCGATTGCACTAGAAATAAATGAAAATAAAAACAAAAAAAAAAAAACGAAAAAACAAAATTGAAATAGAAATTGTGAAACCTCAAGAATCATCAAAGTGTTCAATGACACGATATGACTGACGAGGGTTGTTTGTTGATAAGTCAATTAGAATGCAACATTGAATATTTTAGTCTTTTTTTCACTTATATTCCTCTTCCCTTCTCCTCTGTTTCTTTTAATCTATCTCAATTCATCGTTTCTAAAGTATTGTAATCCATTGATAGGTGAATCAGTTAATACAATAGATAGATTAATTAATTCCTGTTAAAAAACTAATCTCATTCGGATTTTTACTCAATAGCAATAGTTATATGACTGCTGGATTGATTAACATATTAATCGATTGATTGAATAACAGATCGATAATAATTGATAAACTTACTAGCATACCCGGCCACGCATTGCTGTGGCTCAGTTGTAATGTTGAATTTTGTCGTAGACATTTATTTCTTTATTCTTGAGATCCTCTTGCACGATTCTTAGCTGTCTTTATTCTTTGAGTTGCGTTTCTTGTCACAATTTGTTGTGTCGATTGATTAGTTTTTAGTTTGTTTATATTTTTTATGCGTTTTGTAGCAATGATCTTTATAGGACACTGCAGATCGTCTCAGCCCTACGTTGGCACTACACAATGCAGAGGGAGTTGCCAACATGGGGTATAGGACGCTAAAATTTTTAGACTTTTTTTATCTTTGGCTTGCTTAGTGATCACAAATAAAGATTTATTTGTGCACATGGTAATAATTCAATATATTGATTTGCATAATTGATTGACTATAGAAATCAATTGGTCAATTGCCCAACCTAGACAACGTAAATGTTTTAGTGTTGGTGCATAAACTAGCAACTAGTATGCGAATTAGTGATCCGGGCTTCATTTTTTTTATGTAGGTAAATATTTATATTTCTTACCTCTCTATTTCGATCTGGCATATGTACAGCTACCTGCGCTTGGAAAAAAAAATACCTAAAATGAATTTGGGTTGCAAAAAAAAAGATGTTTTCTTTGTTCGTTTAGTTTTGTTGTATATTTTGAGTCATATGAATTTTATGGTGAAATATAATACTATCGGGTATGTGCTAGAAAACACAGACGTTTTTGATGTCGGATGTTATCAATTTCGTCCATAAAACCCTAAGTGTGCTAGAAAACGCGATAATTTACATTGAAAAGCTGATTGAAAAGTGTATGCACCCAAAAATGCAATTGGGATGGATTTAAGACGAAAGTGGTTTCTAGCACATACCCGTATGGGTTCGTAGAATTACAAGCAGAGCAAAAAAAAAAAACGTTTTATGGCGCAGCTTATCTCCTCCTTGTAAACAAAGCCGACAGTCTCTTTTGCCTTTGAATGTATCGGTGCCGCTTGTTTGAGGAATCACTTCATTTGGAATATCAATATTTCTACCAAAAAACGATTCAATAGCCAAACGAGTATTGAAACGCGCAATAACACGAGCATTGTTCATTCGATTTTCAATGTTCGGAAGATCCAACGATTTGTATAGCGTTTCCAAAAATCTGCGTCGCGCATCCTTTCTGCTGTATCCTGTTCCGCTAATACTGCAAATGATGTAACCATCCAATATGTTGCAAAAGAAAGCAAATGTCCATCAGTTTGTTTTCAATTTTGTTGTGAAATGGGTGGCATAGTAAAACAAAATCGCTTCTGGTTTCATTACCTCACCATCAACATTTTTCGAATAGTGTACGGTTAAAATTAAATGTACGGCTTTGTCTTTCTTCGACACATAGCTTCAAAGCGAAACCAGGTTGTTATGAAAGCCGAAAAGAGATGAAAGCACAAGGCGTTTATTATTCATCTTCATTTCTCAAGATGGAAATCTTTTATTGGATCAAACGGTGCCTGACTAAGAACAGAAAGTCGTTTGGCTGCATCAAATTTTACAAAAAATTTGTTCTGCCACTGTTGGTGTACCGGTTTGCTAATTCAAGCTATACATTTTGGCATTGTTCCACATCACCCTTGCTCATGGATCTTTGCCCGTGTATAATTTTCCTTGCAATGGAAATTTCGTCTTTGAGTCAAAAATGAATAGACTGATCCGTAGAAAGAAGTGAGAAGGATAAATAACCGAAGAAACAAACAATACACACAATTGTGTCTTTCATATATTCCTTTATGTATTATTTTCCTGTTATTTATGTATAAGAAAGAAGTATATTGAAAAAAAAAAACAAAGGTAGAATTACCAAAATGCATTATATTTCATAAGTTTCCATACAAAATGTCCAGACCCCGTACTGTAGATTAGGGGTACTATTTTTTCAAATCCTTATATCATCCTTTTTAAAGGCTCAAGGATAAATTTTTATTTCATCGATCTATAGCCAATGAAATTTTAAGAGGGTACCTGTAAGCACAAGTTGCTAGCAAAAATATAAATGTGTTGAATTAACGTGTAAAAACAAAATATGTCTGGCCAGACACTGTAGTTTGGATAAGGGTCAATTGAGATAAAAGCTATCCTATCTTTTAAGTTGAACTAAATTACATTGTTAGAGAAAACTTCATCAAAATTCGTTCAGTAGTTTCGGAGTCCATAAGTGACAAACACTGTGACACTGTGTAAATGGAGAATATTTCTAACAAAAATTGTTATTGGCTAGGTGACAATTTATTGATGTTGCTAATGATAAACCAAATGATTTAAATTTTACAAAGAAAGACTTTTTTGTAGTACTGAATACTCATATTGGTACATGCTACTACAAGCTTGAGTAATTGAGTGATTAAATGATTGAAATGTTATTTAAAGTAAACTTGAAGCAAAGATTTTATCCAAGGACTTATAAACTGTAAGGAACCATAATGATAATAAACAATAATTATTGTAAATTATAATTAGAAATCAAACATAGTCAAACTATTTATTAATGGTATTCATGAGTGCTACGATTGACTAATTAATTGAATGATTATTTGACCAAATGATTGATTGATTGATTGCCATACAAGTTTTTCTTAAATCATGAAAATCAAAATCGAAGTGCAAGGCAAAAAATTAGGAATAAAAACTTTCGTATTGCAAATAACGACAACAACTTGCGATTAACAAAGACAAATTGATTGACAACACACAAACAAAAGAAATACGAATGCACAGTTTAATTAACATATGTGTAAATAATAGTAATAATAATGAAAATAATAATAATAATAATTTTCAATAAACGAATCGAATGAAAATATTAAATATTATGTTGTGACCTTTTGCTGGTGCAAAAAAATGAAAAAGGAAAAGAAATTTTGAATGATTTAAAATTCACATATTTAATGGGATTGTATTAAATTTTTCACTAAAATACTATAAGTACATATATCAACAATATATGTAAAGATATGTACTATGTACTATGTTAAATAAATATCAAGAATATTCTGCATAACAATCTTTGTTTTTGCCTATGCAAAAGAAGTTGAGGGAATGAAATTGTATATTAACCGCATTCACCTGCACTTGATAAATTTTGGAAATTATTTGTTGTGCTTTGTAATAGTATATCGTGGCTGAGATGATGTTTTATATGTAAGTATGTATGTATGTGTGTTGGTGGCAAGCATACCATAAGATAAAGAAACATTGAAATCAACTTGTGGTTTCATTTGCGAAATGAAAGCTGACAAAATCAGATGCAAGTCAACTTGACTTGTGTTTAGCTACGACTTTTCCCCTTCTTTCAAGCAGCATACATATTCCGCGTTGGAAAAATTATTCGTCTTTTGAAGCTATCTAAGCCATGAGTTATCGACCGGAACAAGTGGTAGTCAGAAGGAGCAATGTCTGGTGAATACGGCGGTTGGGGTAGGACATCCCATTTAAGTGCCTCCAAAGTTTCCTAAAGGACTTTTGCAACATGTGGTAGTGCGTTGTCGTGAAGCAAAATCACTTTGTCGTGTCTTTTGGCATATTGGGGGGCCTTTGAGCTTCAATGGTCGGTGATGGCTGGAGCAGTTCATAGAACCCACCAGATGCACAGCATTGCCTTCTTGCCATGAATATTCGGTTTGCCCATTGAATTTGATGCATGATCAGGCTTACCCCCGTGATTTGGGTTGACGTAGTGGATCCATCTACAAAAAACCATTCCGTTTATGCCTTTGGAGCAGTTGTTCGCAAGTGAAAAAACGATGTTCAAAGTCTCTTGGCTTCAGTTCATAAGGAGCCCAATTGCTTAGTTTTTGCACCATGCCCATGGCCTTGAGACAATTTGATATTGCTTCCCGCAAATTGCTTTTTGTCGGCACAAAAGTTGACATGTTTAGAAAAAAAAGAAAGTTTATTATTAACCCTTCAGCGAAATGACGCATATGAATTTTTGGTGGGAAATTGTGTCGCTTTAACATGAATAGAGTGGCCAATATGAATATATGCCAACTTTTGTAAATCCCTTACAACTTATGTGTACACCCAATATTTCGTTATTTTACACAATTTTCTTGTTTTCTTGTTTTTACTGATAGATAGAAATATAATAATTTATCTCTTAGTATCGAACTTTCCAATGAAGTTATACTCGTAGTATGCATTACTGAAAAATCATCTTTATCAAGAATCATCAGTAAAAATCATTTGATAAATGTCAATGTCAATGACAATGACAATGAGAGAGAGACTAATTATTTTCATCTTTTCATACAATAATTTTCTCTTCTACTTATCCTTTTCTTGTTTTGGTTTGTTTATTTGTTTGTGCCTCATATGCTCACCATTTCATCAACATCTTCATCATCATTATCAGCAAACAAGAATAATTTGATATATGAACATTATCATCACCATCATCATCATCATCATAATGATATGTCATGTTTCTCCCTTGTCCAACATTAGAATTTTGTGCTGTGATGATTATGATGATGATGATGGGTTTTGCATCATTTCAATCTGTCAAAAAAATATCTTTTGTCAAGCTAAAAATATTTTCACTTAATTTTTCCTTCGTTTTCTTTCTTTCTTATAGTACTTTCACATAGTATTACTACTGCATGTGTGTGTGTGTGTGCGTGTGTATCTGTGTATCTATAGTCTATAGTACTATTTGTTTCTGTATGTGACTGTTATATGTGTGGGACTCTGCTTGCCAAAAATACCTGTAAGCCATTGAGATATTTTATCCTAAAATGGCCACCTAAGCAATTTACTTACTTTAGTGTCTGTGTATGTATCTCAGGGTGTGTGTGTGTGTGTGTGTGTGAGTCTATGCTTATGTGATTTTATACGCTATTTAAAGTTTTATTCATCACAATTCCTTTTTGCTTGCTTCCTCTCATCGTTCTTCTATTCTTTTCTATTTTTTTCTGTTGTTGAACTCAAAAATCCATTGACATCTCCTTTCTTTCGTTAGAAAAAGACCCGTAAATTGGAAATTAGACTTCAGAACAGATTTTCTTTTTAACCCCACATGGGGTCTCTCTCTCTCTCTCTCTCTCTATCCTTTATCCTTTATCCATTTCATTTCCTTATGTTTGAACTCTAAAACATTTGTTGCTTTTGCCTCTTGTGGTCATGATGATAGAAGAAAAAGAAATAGAAAAGATGAAAATTTGTTTAGTTTTTCATTCTCGGAATGCAAACAGTTAAATGAACCGTTAGTTCTTTGAAAAATTCTTATTGAAAAATCACTTCTCTTCTCAGTTTTCTGTACTATTTTTTCTCTGTTCTTTTGTAGATTAAAGCATAGTTGTCTTTTTTTGTCTTATTATTGTTGTTGAATTCGTGTGCTACTGCTGATTAATTTGAAAATAATAATGATTTTGATGTTTGTATGCTCACTATAAAACTTTTGCCCACAAACGAAAAAGTGCATGCGTCCTGGTCCCAGGTCTTCTTGCAACTTAGTATCTTTTCAATGTAGTGAGCTACTTGTACCCAGTTGTGCTTACTCGCCAGCATCTTAATATATACTATATTTGCTGCATTAATGGGTTCCATACTGTTTTCCAGTGTCTCACGCTTTTGTTGCCATCTCTTTCACTTTCAAGGAAAGTGTGATTTGTATCATTTACTTTTGTGTCCCCATAAATGCAATTTGCATTTGGCGCTTTCCCTATTCTGTGGAGATATTTTCTGAAGAAATCGTGCTGCGATAGCAGTTGTGTGATGTAAAAATTGACATCATTCCACTCTCTTCTTAGCCATGGATTTACATCTGGAATAAGTTTAGCTGTCCAACAGCCTACCGCTGCTACAATAGCTGTATGGATTGCGCTCTGACCGCTTGTCTTGTTGCGTCTATAAATAAATTGCTGGATCGTTCCAAATGTTGTATTCAGTTATTGTACAATATAACTAAGAAGTTCGGTTATTTATAGATCCACACTATGTAAGTTGTAAATTATCATAAAAAATACAATTAGTTCTCTTCCACTTTGAAAACGAAAACATTTTGGGCAATCTCTCAATATCATTGAAAATGAATTGCATTTGAAAATGTGAATTGTATTTAGAATGTTCGTGGAAGTTCAGTTGAACCTTTGATAAAACCAAAGTTGGTTACTTTGTTCCTTTTATATTCTTTTATTTTTCTCAATATTTTTTGGTTTTATTTCCACATTCTCGCTCAGCTAAGCCTTAAGCATTGTGTTCTTTCTTTGTTTGTAGTACATACATATCTGTATGGATGCATGTACATACATATGTAGGTATGTGGTATGTGCGCCATGCATTGCTTTACTGTACTTTGCATTCCTTTGCTTATCTAACTAACAATGTATGTATGAGTTTGAGTATGTGTATCTGTGTGTGTGTGTGGGGGGTGTCTGTGTATTTGACATTTCATTGGGCCGCCTGCGGCTTAATGCATTCATGGCAAACGCCATCGTTGAATCTCCTGTTGCTGCTCCCAACAATCTCAAAAGCAAACCCCTATAGTCTCCTCATCATTATCATCATAAACATCATTATTATTATCGTCATCGTTGTTGTCGTTGTCATTTTCATTGGCTTTACTTCATCCTCCTCTCATCTCATCACATCATATGCTTTTGTAAAGATATTTTATATCATTTTTCACCCATATTCCTCCCATCAATGGCGGCCGATTCTCCGCTTGACTGGGTGTCATCCTCCCCATATTGCACACACACACACATACTCAGATAAACGCACACACAAACACATAAAGATACTATAGAATACTTCAAAGCATTTTGCACTTCGCTTGAGTTCAAGTTTTTGTCCATTTTTTGTTTTTTTTGGTTTTGTTTTGTTTTCCCCTCACCGTCACCGTCATCATCATTGTCATCCTTATTGCTGCTTTTTATTGTTCTTGTCCTGTTGCTTCTTCATGTTGTGGTTGTTGTTATTTTGTTATTGTCCTTTTATTACCTTTGTGTTACCTTCCGTTTACAGTTGCTCATTTGCCTGTATATCCACATGTATCTTTGTGACTACGTGTGTGTGTGTCACTGAGCTTTGGAATTTCTTCTTATGTACGGCACTCAACCCTTTTGACTCCTCCATTTCCATTCCCATTCCCATGCCCACACTTACACTTTTCATTTTCCAACTCTTTTTTTGTTTTTCTGTCTCTCTGTTTTGTTGTCACACATTTTATTTTGGTTTCTTCTCTTTTGAAAATCATTAACAGTTACGCGTTCGGCATTTGTTTTCATTGCAATTGGTGTTTTAGGCCTAAAAAAGGAAAATTTGTTCTTGTTATGGAAAATTATAATTGTATCCCAACTAAAAAAGGGCCAATTGATAAATATTATTTCTGTTTTGCCCTTTTTCCCCACTTTAATGGTATTTTTTTTTTTTTTTTTTGGGAAAAACGAAATATAACAAAGTTGCAAGTTTCACTAATTTCTATATCTCTTCTGGCCTAAAAGAATTGTTAAAAATAGAAAAACAAAGTTGTTCGAGATACAAATCTTTGGCATTTATAAAATGTATCTGCTAATCGATATTATATAAAATATGTAGTATGCATGAGTGAGTGTATGTTGAAATAATTATGTATCTATAATGATCTATAATGATTTGTAATGAATTTCAAAAATAATTTAGAATTATTGATTAATGCTGTTGCTCTTCTTTTTTTTTTTATTGTACTATAAATAATTTATTCTACTTAGTTGTTGATTGTAAACATATTTTTTAATATTTTTTTATAGGAAATTATGTTAATTAACAAACAACACAGTAAAAAAAAAAAAAAAAAAAATGCCTTGTGCCAACAAAGAAACCACAAAACACACATTTAAATAGATTCAAGTACATTTTATGTTATAGATAATGTACATACACAAACATACAATATGGTAGTACTATTGTAGATATAAGGATACAAACATGTTCGTTAAAATAAGCACAAGTAGAATGAAAATATTAGAGAAATCTCTTTACTGTACTACACTGTCTTATTACCAAAATCGAAAAATTTCTTTTCTTTTTTCATTATATTCAACGCCCTTCCCGCCTTGATAATATGAGCGCGCAATGACAAAAATGCTCCTACAGCTAAGGTGCACTCCTCTATTTTAAAATTATATAAATTGCTTGGCATTACGACTTTTGAGTAACAATATATATTGAAAGTATGGGCGACACCAAAAGCGTTTCAATGTCACACAGTGTTACATTCTAACATAACTATGCAAGCCTTTCCACATTAAAAAAACCAGCAAAAAATTTATTGAAAAAAAATACTAAACAAAGGTAAAATCAATGCAAACACTTAATGTGTCAAATGACATTATCATAAATGCCAATAATTGGACACCCAATGCTGAAAACAAATCACAAAGGCAGGCAAATATGATACCAGCCAGTACTGCCTTTGTGACATCTACACAGTTAAAGAAGGCGGTTGATAAAAGCCCAACTCTTAGCTTAAACACCAAGAATAGTCCCTTAACTTAGCTTGAATATTCCGAAAAGTACACCGTTAAAGTTGAAAACAAAGCGATCTGAGGCAAATGTTTTGTGCATATGGTTACCATTGCGTAGAGGCGGTAGATCTTCCAACAGTATTATGTATATTCCACACCTCTGGGAAGGCAAAGAACTGATTTGAGGATCATAATGTCCATGTTATGGAATGATTGCCTCTATCCGCTGACCATAGTCCAATAGAAAATCTTTGGATTGATGTGAAGAAAAGTGTGAGAAAGGCAAAAAACCAAAACCTTTGAAGAAATGTTTCCTATTTGATCGATACATACAATACAAATTAATAATAGAGCTGAAAGCCATGGCACCTGGTGCTCTTATCATAAAGTACAATAGTATAAGAATTTATTTGTTAAGCTACTTCTTAATAATAATAATTAAAAAGTGTACAAAAAGAAACGAGAAGCATAATATTTTCCAAAATTTTTCTTATTTTAACTTAGTATGACTTTTCTTCAGCGTTTAAAAAACTTCAATAAGTTTCATTTTTTCTGCTTTTAGAATAGAAGAAAATGATCTCTGCTTTTGGTCATCAGCGCAAGTCGAGCAGCAGCGAGGGATCAGAATTTGCAAGCAAACGTCAGTCGCGACGGCAGTCGCCCCAAATTTCGAGTTCGTGGGTACACTTCCACACAAAGAATGTGTGCAGAGTATAAATTGTAAGAATATGCGTGTAGAAGCAACCAGCAAAAGTAGAAAACCGGGCCCCCCCAATTTCTATCTTCCGAAAGCAGCAAAATCAAAAATTATAAAAACGACGACTGCGACTGACGTCGACTTGCAAAATCAGATCACTTGCTGCTGCTTCGACTTATGCCAATGACAAAAGCAGAAGTAAATCAAAATTTATAAAACGTTGAGTGCTGCTGTTGCATTGATTTTTGTCAGAGATCATTTTCTTCTGTTGCTTTGATTGCGACTTTCGTTTTTTTTTCAGAAGCACAAACAGAAGCAATAGTTCATATTGAAAAGCTGAAAACAGTCGAAGCAGTGAAAAGTGCAAATTTAACAACTTTTGCTACTTCGACTGAAGTAATTTAAACACTGCTTTTCTTAACATTATTGCTTCTAACAAAGAACTAAGAAAAATTTCTACTGGGACTTTGGATTTGCTTGATATTATTTTAATGAACACGTCTGTGCCAACATATTTGTTTGTTAAGATACAAATGAAAATATTCATTTTTGTTATTTACAAACAACATTAAAAATTATTTTATAGTATTTTTCACTCAATTGGTTAATTTAGGAAAAATGAAATAAAAAACAGAAATGCATAAATAAATATTGTATATTTTGTAGTCCAATAATTGTATCTATTATGGTATATCTACAAAACTAGCGGCATTTCAATACTTAATTAAATAGGTAATAACATAAAATAGTTATTGAATAAATTGATAGCACTACTCAAATGATGCAACTAAGCTTTCCATGCTGGAGCCTTGACATATTGATGAACCCAGAGAAGTCTACTTGAATTACTGGATGACAGTCTCGCTCTGCATATTGATATTGTTTTAGTTTATAAAATAAGTCTTATATACTAACATGAGGATCTTATTCCATCATTTCTTATGACCAACTAGAAGCAGCCCAGATAAGGTTTACATAAATGAGATGCTTATCGTAGAGGACAATTTCAACTTACACATGGTCATAAAATACGTCTTATCATTAATTTTCGAATGGTTTATTACAACGATTATTAATTCTACTCCTAAAGAAGCATGTCCGGATATATGATGAAAATTTAAACCCTTTAAATCAATATGATTTTCTTTTAAATATTTATTCGGTGTGTGCAAAAGTCATGTCGATTTTATCCATTCAATTCACAATTTATTTGTCAAATGTAGATCAAAAATTAATCGTTTATGTATTGGCCGTTTTGTTGAACCACTTTTGCCCATCTTTCGGGAAGTTCCATTATTCCCTCCTAGTACAACTTCTGATCCTTATGAGCAAAAAACTGTGTCAAGTAGTTTTTTAAAGTCTCATCAGAATCGATTGTTTCACCAATCAAAGAGTTTTGAAGAGAGCGGAATAAATGAAAATCTGATGGTGAAAGGTCGGGTCCATATGGTGGATGTGGCATCACTCCCAATTTAGATCCGATAATTTTTGCCGAGTGGCCAAAAATGTGTGCGGTCGAGCGTTGTCATGGTGGAAAATGACACCTTTCCAAATGAGAAGTCCGGGGTTTTTCTTTTGGAATTTTTGTCCAATTCGGGTAGCTGACTTAAGAACACATCCGAATTGCTGGTTTAATTCCATGGAAGCAGCTCAAAGTGAACAATACCTGCCCAATTCCATCAAACGGACAGCATAACTTTCCTCTGGTGGATTTTGGCCTTTGATGTGGCTATCCATGATCGTTTTCGGTTTACGTTATTGTACACAACCCATTTATTATCACCCGTTATGATTCGTTTTAAAAATAGGTCATTTTCGTTACGTTTGAGCAATAAATCGCAAACATTGATCCGTTTAATGAGGTGAATTTTTTTCAACTCATGCGGAACCCAAATATCGAGCTCCAAATTTTTTAAAGTGTCGTCCCACTATTGTACGTGATACGTGAAGGCTTTCTGCAATCTCTTGTGTTGAATAACGGAAGTTTTCATCAATCATTACCTTGATTTTGTCGTCATCAGGCGCTAATGGCCGACCAGTGCGTGTTGCACTTTTAAGCTTAAATCTCCGGTAAGGAATTTTGCAAACCAGCGTTGACATTGGCCTTCACTTATTGCATCTTTTCCGTATACGTCACACACTATTTGAAGAATACCGCACTAGGTAGACACTTCAAATTTTCACAGAATGTGTATTGCAAACGTAAACACAACAACTACAATTACATACACACACCAAAGAAAATAAAAGCAACATACAGAAGGATAGACGGACAGACTGAAAGACCGACATAGCTAAATTAACTGGACAGAATATTTTGTATGTTTTTATCCCAATTAGCGGGTATATTTTGGTAAAAAGTCTCGTTACAGAGGTTTCTTGGGTTTTTACTTTTACAACTCTAACTTTGTTGTCCCTGCCCTTACAGACCTCCTCTATCTTCCCCAATGGCCATCTGGCTAGGTGGTAATTTTCAACTTTTTAAAGCATGACTTGTCCTTTCTCTATATTAGGACCATCTATTAAGAAATACCCGGGCGTTAGTACTTCAATGTCATCTATATAATCCCCTGAAGTTTATAATGGTCTCGAATTCAGTACTGCTTCGATTTGACATTTCTTCATATGTCAAAATGCTATCGCCAATCACTCTCTTTATATGGCATTTTACGGATTTCACTCCTACTTCCCAAACACCTCTGAAATGAGGTCTTGCCGACGGGATAAAATCCCATTGAATTTGTTTGTTTTCTATGTCTGAAGCAATTCTGCTATTATAATGTATTGCTTTCACAAATTCTTCATCTCACTTTCTAGATGGGCCTACAAAGTTCGTTCCGTTGTCTGAATATAGATTGACACAAAACTTTTATTAACTTTCTATCAAGAGTGGAAGAGAATATTGACTACTTGAATTGAAATGAAAACTGTCAATTCTTGATATGAAAATAATGTGTGGTCATACAGGACATTGTTGTGGGGCTACGCTTAGCACTCAAACTTATAAACTCATACTGTAGAGATCCAATATTAGTTTTTTTTTTTTTTTTTAATAGATTAGTTGACTCTCCAATGATCTACTGGACAAGAGGAATGATCCCATAGACCTGACATTTCCTGAATCATAAACAGCTAAGCTAAATCAACCGCTATCAATTTATATACAATAATACGTTAGAAACAATTACGTGTAATGTGTGCATGATCTTTATCAACATCACTATATTGAAATTCACATCAGTTTTGAAATTTTTCTTTCAGAAATACAATATGTATGATTGATTCACGAGATACTCGTATATGATGCCTTTTGTAATTTTGCACAGAAGCCTTCACTTATGAGTATGATTATCATCATATGCTAGTTATCATTCTACAATTCTGGTGCTCTTTGACATAAGACTTGACCAAAGTTGTTTTCAAAGAAATAATACACAAAATTTTAAATTTTTTAATTATGTAATGGTTTTTCAAACTTATCTATTATACTTGGGATAATAGAACGCTCAGAATATTATCGATTGAATAGAGCATACACAATTTGAATGTAAATTGCATTGATGATTTATTGAACAGATTTTCTCCATTTCCATCTTTGCCAACATAATTATTTCATAAATTATTTCGTATTGTTTTTCCTTTTCGATAAAATGTTGTCCTTAACATCCTTAAATTAATTACAATTAGCAGTTTGTGTTTCCTTATTTAGAGTTTTTTTCTAATTTTTTTCATATCATTTCATTTCCTTTTCCTGTTTTCAATTTTGTTGTTGTTTTTCTTCGTTGTTCAAAAAAAGAAATCAAAACAAACATTGTAAGACACTTGAAGGCATCATAAATTTAATGGAAAATAATTAATAGGAAAGCAAGAGAAGAAGAAGGAGGAGGAGACGGACACAAAAATAGGAAAACTAAAGAAACAATAACAGTAACAGATGAGGATATTGTTATTATTTTTGTTTTTGTTTTTCTTATTCTTCTTGTTGTTATTATACTAGAATGATTTTGAAGTTTTGGTTTAACTTTTTCTTTTGGATAGATAGATACCTTCATCTCTGCTCTCTGTTCTCTAATACTTCAATGCTTTTGCTTTCAAAATTTTGATACAAGAATAATATGAAATAACAGCAATAAGAATCCTTAAGGACTTAACATGAATTTATAAAATTATTATGAAATTATATAAAACAAAAAAGAAGCACACCCAATTAAACAAACTGATTTCATTCATAGTGAGTTAGTTCTACCCCACAAAAGAAAGGACCCTTTCATATATTTCTATGTACAACATGTCTATTCTTTATATTCTGCATTGTCCTTTAGTTTTCTCCTCTCCTTCTTCTTGCTTCATTTTGTTTTGAAAATAATTTTCTTTTCTCTTTTTCCTGGGTTTTTGTTGTGTTTTTTCCTTTCTTTTAATTGACCAAATTTTATTTGGTTGCTTGACTTCAAATAGCATCAACATTTTAACTTCATTTCATTTTCAATGGCAACAACAGCAAAAAAGAAATCAACAAAAAAAACCTTAAAAACAAAATGTAGTTTTTCGACATTTTTGAGCGAATATTGTATAGCCAGCTACTATAAATTTATCAAATGAATGAGAAAGACAGAGAGAAGCAACAAGAAGTCTGGGAGATCTCTCTTGTGGTTGAAATTCATGAAATCATTTTGTTTTGATTTCAATTATTTTTGTAATTAAATCGAAAACTATTATTATTATTATATATACTTATTTATACTTGTTTTTTTTTTTGTATCTGATGATGATAATGTTACGAATTTGTGGTTTTCAATTTCTTAAGTGATACAAAGATTCTTATATACACATTACAATATTTTTACCTTCTCTTTCTTAATCCAATCAATGTCTTCCTGCTGCTGCCATTAATCGCTACGATTTGTCGTAATACATACTAGTTTGACAGCTCATAAAACTTTTCTAATGGAGAGTATTTAAAATAAAAATTAGCATGATTAACATCAAGAAGAGAATCGATCTAATTACATCTGCCTATGAGATATTGAAAAAAAATTTCCACATGCAAAAATAATTTGATTTCTAAAACTCATCAAACCAATAGTCCTAATTGGACAGGATATCCTCTACGCTTTACTGAAAGTTTCCTTAAGATATTTAACCCTCCTTTCAATTCCGTCCCCGGAGTCAATATTCGAGTGTGTAAAGGTGTTCAGTTTCGATTGAGCTACACTTGTAAAAACTTCCCTTTTTATATTGCGTGGGTTTCTAAATGGAACAAAATTCTTTGTCTTTAAATTCAGATTGTAGAGTATCCAACTGTGATCCGAAAAGGATCTTTTGTTGGACACCCTCCAGTTTTTAACCTCAACGTCTGAATTATAGGACAGAAGAGTGTTATCTAGTACCTCTGCCCATCCTCTATTGCAAACTAACAGATTGGAACTACTAATAAAATTAAAAAGCGACTCACCCCTTTCATTGTCCACGGTGCTTCCCCATAGCGTATGGCGTGCATTGGCGTCGCATCCTAGAAGTGTTGCTGGCTGTCGCACTGGCGGTCAACTGCACAACATCGTGCAGAGGTGCCTCCTTGTTGTGCGCCATGAACTTCACTGAAGTTCAAATCCAAGAGATATCCCGAATAGTCAATCAAATCATAAATCCTCACGAAGAACCAGAATCTCTTCCTACCATTGACTTTACACGTAACATAAGCGAGACCGAGAGAATACCTGACACTGCAAAAACTTTACGAGATTTCTCAGGCAAGCCTGGAGAATTTAACTCTTGGCGCAAAGCTTTAGATAGAATCTTAACCCTAAACGAACAATACAAAGGTACCCCAAAATATTTTGCCATTTTGCATACAATTCGACATAAGATTGTAGGAGTAGCCGATGCAGCCCTCGAGGCATATCGAACTCCACTAGATTGGAGTTATATTAAAAAATGTTTAATGTTGCATTACTCAGATAAGAGAGATATTTCAACTCTCGAGTACCAAATGACTATCTTGGTACAAGGTAATAATTCAATCACCGAATTTTACCATAAGGTTTTCTATCATTTGTCTTTAATTTTGGACAAAATTGATTGCTTAGATTTGAGCGTAGATGCTCTCAATGTCATGACCCAAACCTATCGAGACAAGGCTCTAGATACCTTTTTGTGCGGCCTCAACGGAGATCTACCTCGCCTTTTGAGTGTAAAAGAACCAACTAGCTTACCACAAGCTTTGCACATGTGTTTGAAATAAGGTAATTTAAATTACCGTGTTAATTATGCAAGTGTTGTTGAGGGTGTTTACAAATCAAACATTTAAACTTAAGTCACCTTCTTCTTCCTTGGCTTCTTCTTTTGCGAATATAATTGAGTATATGAAGATTGTCCTAGTTTTTATTTTAAAACACTGCACATGACTATTGTGTAACATATAACCAAACTCTCTTCATGGTACACCTTGTTAATTTCGATTTAACTAACCTGACATAACTCATGACATCATCATGATTTAATAAACATGAAACAAAATTAACCGCTAGCTCAGTCGGTAGAGCAATTTCTTAATATTCAAGTGCTCCGTGATGCTCGTCTCAATTTGCATTATCGAACTTGTGTATAAAATGCAAAAAAATACCGTAAGGAACATTTTATGTCTCACTGGGAAGCAGTTTGTCAAGAATACTATATGTCGTCAATATAAATTTTGTGAGAATTTCAGTGCCTATTGTAGCACACGCTTCTTGTATGGGGACCCCTTTAATTTAATTGTATTTTTATTATTTGCTGTTATAGCGGAAATTAAATTACACACTCTGTGAAAATTTTAATTGTCTTCCTATTATGGTTCATGAGATATAGCTCACTGACGGACGGACGGACGGACAGCGTAGGCTTAGTAATATGATCCTATTGGCACCCTTTGGGTACAAGGCTCTTAAAGGAAAACCTGATTATTTATAATGGAATATTTATCTATTTAAATTAAGTTTAATATTATTTTAGAATAGATTTTCATCCCTTTATTTGTCCGCATATTGGAATTCAGGCTAGTATTCCCGATTTCATCGAGTATGGAATCATCAACCTCTAAGATCCAAACAATCATTACCTCTTTATAATATAAGTATAAATTGACTTCTCTGAATTGTTGAGTGCAACAATTTTGTATTGAGGTAAACTGACTTTGTTGGCAGTCACTACACCCATTTCGCACCTTGCCACCTTTTCTTGTTTATATGTATGCACCGTTTGGGCAATGTAATTCATTTGGGACTCCCTTTCATTGAACTGTTGAATATAAATAGTTCATAGCTAAAGGCACGTGTAAACAAGTGTATAAACCTTCTTATTGTCTGTTGTTTATAGTAAGTGTATTCACAATAGTCTGCGACATGCTCGAGATTCATGTAGATATCACGTACGCTCTGGCGACTATTCGGGATTTCAGTGCAAATCAAACTTAAGCTTATTTGTCCATTATGTTTTCACTCACCATAGGTGCTGTGATTAACATAAAGTAGTATGTATGCGAATGTATTTATGTCAAGATTTATTTTTTAAAGAAATTAAAAGGGTTTTTAGGTTTATCTTTTTTTGCCTTTAATAAATGCAGTTTAACAATTCCATGTTTACCAAATTTTATCTACAGTTTATACAACTTTAGGATGCAATTTGTTTTATTAGCGTATACACTGACTATCTGTTGAACCATTTGTAATCAAAAGGAGTAGGTGGAAGCTTTGATAATACCAAAGTTAGTTAGTTGAATTTATTTAAATCTTTTCTTTGTTCATGCCCTCATTATGTTCATTCAATGCAAGCATTTATTCATGTTTTACAAAGTCAAAATTAAAGTCACAGTCACAATCAAAGTCACAGCTAAAGCAATTCATTGCCATGGTCAAAACTTTTCTAACCTAAGTAACACTTAGTAGTAACTAAGCAACTAAGTAATTTCAACTGCCACATAATGTTGCACAAAGTTAGACTACAATTGCATAATACTGTTACAAGCATTTGTTCACTACTTACTCCACAATACATAGTATTGCAGTTTACTTCTGTGTATTGTTCAATGTTGCCATTCATTCAATCATTCATTCAGTTGTTGCTTCATTCATTCAAATTATGTATATCAGTTGTATCAAATGAGTGTGTTGTGGCAACTATGGCATGTTGCATGCCATGCATTTCCAATGGCATTTATTCACTCACCTTCAATGGCAATAACAATTTAATTAGACCATTTGAGAAATGCACATTGTTTGAATAAAACGCAAAACAGACAAAACTTTCTCTCTCTCTCTCTGGGTGCAATTCAATAGAAAAGACTTAAATTTATTGTTATCACAACAAAATACATACAATAGATACAACAGTAAGAGACTAACTCGTAGTACATACTTACTCAACGAATGAATAAGTAAAGGAATACTAAATACCTGAAATTCACTTGCTGATTCATATGAACATAAAATGCAATGAAGGAATGAATAAAATGAAAACATGCAAACATTAAAATTCCATTGAAATCGTTAAGAAAGACTTAGCAAAATAGAAACTTTACTCTTTTTGATTCAATGAAATGAATGGAATTATAATCCTAACAACGACGACTACAAATGAAGTCAAGATAAAAAATAAAAAAGAAATGAATGAAATGGAACAGAAATAGAAAAGGATTAAATGACAGTTGACAACATTGAAAGAGCATAAGTATTCAGAATATGTAGTAGTCATTAAATTAAGACAAAAGCCTTAAGCCCATTGTGGGGTAATCTACTACTCTCTAAGGTTGGTCCCAAATATTACCCTCTTTCTTTAAAACCAACCTGAGGAGTCCACGAACAACTCCTCAAAGACGGTTTCCCGAAAAACCAGGTTCGTCTACTAATTAGAGCAGGGCATTCAAAGAGGAGGTGTTGGATGCTCTCCGCTTCCTCCTTATCCTCACAGCTATGACAGAAGACATGATGTGTAACCTGCATCCTGTGTGCCATCAGCCCGATGGTGCAGTGCTTCATCTTAACTCCCTTCAACGTCCGAATCTTTTTCTTGTTGAAGTATAGGAGCTCGGAGGTTCTCTTTGGTTGATAGCAAGGCTAGAGTATCCGAGAATCTACTAGTACAGCCAGACTTCTTTGCCCAGATCTCTGGTTTTCACTTTCAGGCATGAGAGGATATCCTGTAATGGTCTGTAAATATTGGCAACTGAATGAACTTTTCCTCTTCTGGCGCACATATCTGCCAACACTCATTTACTTTAGATACCAGAGAGACCCGACGCTCAGATAAGCGTGAGAGAGTGTTGCCGAGTTTGATTAGGAGCTTCTACCGTACTTTGTATGATTTTGCTCATGAAGCTGTGAGCCGACAGAGCCTTGATAGCGGCCTAGCTGTCAACATAAATATCATATTCTCAGCATTTAATACCGAACTGATATACAAATTTTCAAATTTTAACATTTTAAGAAAGAAGGATCTTGGTTGTCACTCCTTTAAGGAAAAAGACCAGACTTCGCTTTAAGGGAATCCACCCTGACTAAACCTTTGTGACCCGCTTGGCACCCATGATTTGTCATCAGAAATAAGAACTAGTGTTCCAATCAGACATGTACAGTGAACAATAATAATCGCGTGTACGAATGTTTTGAAAATAATAAGCTAAGAAAGGTTCGTTGTCTTCATTGCTCTCATGTGAATGATATGCTCATTATTTTAAAAAAATTCACGAAGGCTATTTTTTGTGTTTGTGCACATCTCTGGTGCTAATCTCCACATTGTTCAATTTGGTAGATCATTTCATGCGCTGCTGAAGAAGAATCTAATACTTCTAAGAAGTATCAATCATTTGTGTACATGTGGATTGAAGTGATTGAAGTTGATTTTGCATGCAGTTTCAATCGTTCACAAGCCGTCGGCAATTCAAAAATATTGTATTGTATTTCACACTAGCCGTCGGCACTTTGAAAATAGTTCCTACTAGCGCTCACGTCTGCTCACTGCAAGCTGCCAGGATCGATTAACCATTGATAATTTGAGAAACGATTCGTTGAGTGGTTTTCTACCCTTATCCCTTATAAAAACTTATGAACGTTCAATTAATGTGAAGGCTGTTTACTCCAATAAACTGGTGAATCAATATCCCTCTGTAGAATTGACCATTACAAATATCATATATTATGTTAAATAATGTGAAATCCTTTCAGATAACTAAAAATCTAAATTATTACAAGGAAAAATTATCAAATAAAAATAATTAAATTAGAATTATACAGAAATTCTGAAGAGTTGAAGATACCAAAAAAAAAGAAGAGATGTGTAGAATAACTAGCTTAGTTAGTATCATTTCAATTACATTTTCTTAAAACATGTGGAATGAAAACCTTCGAATACCGAATACCAAATGAAAAGCAACTGGAATTGACAGACAATGAAACAGTTTCTATTTTCCTTTTGAAAACACTAATTGAAAATAAAATGCATAACCAAAAAAAAATAATAACAAACTGTCATAATTGTATGATAGAGTGGGTGTGTGTATGTGAGTGTTTGGGTCCGAATCTAGAAAACTATACTTAAAATCACCAAAGGGGCCAAAGACTCTAAAATACCAAAAACGCAAAAAGAAAACTAAAACTTTGCTTTTGAGCCAAAGGAAGATGAAGACAAAGAGAAATGTTTATTGCTTGTCATGGCCAAACAAAATCTACTACTAAGTTTCCCTTTATCCTCTTCTCAATGTCATCCTATCAAAATTGTAACTAATTGGAAACTTTTCGCTTTTTACCCATAGAACAATAATAACAGAATAAGAAAATACAACTATACAACTACTATTAGTACGAGTATATGATATAACATCACATACTATAACATTCAGTTTGCAAAGGCAACAAGGGAATTTTTAGTTCTACCATACTATGAACACTGAGCCGTAAGCCAAATTGAGAGATTTACAAGTTTTATTAAATAATCATAATTCAAAACTCATGGGTGTGTGGCTTTATAAACATGTGTGAATACATACTATACTGTATGTGTGAGTTGTGTGTAATTGGGTATTGTGGGTGGGTATGATGAGTACTCGAGTATTTGTGAATCTAACCAAAATAACTGCACAAATATGATTTGAAACAATTGAGTAAAAAATAAATAAATATTTTAAAATCATATCAAATAGATAAACAAACAACAAATAGATAGATAGGTGGTAGATATGTATGTACATTGATAGATAGACAGATAGATAAATAGAAAGCGACATGCACACAGGGCAAAGAGAATGAATGAATTTATGGGGTCAAAGGTGCTTTCGAACTTTGTCGATATATGTATGCCATGTCATTTTGTTTGTTCGATAAATTCCAAATTTTTACATTTTGTTATTGAATGCTGTATTGCATTTGTACATACTATGTAGTATTATGGAGAGTCGACTTACATTTGCATAGTGCATAGAAATTGTGAATTGTGAATTTTGAAATTATAAACTGAAATTGTATCATTCATTCAATCGGCTTTAATGATGTGTATGATTTTTGTTCTATCAAAATTGTTTCACTTGATGCAGAGTCAGTCTTTAATGAAAGCCCACCCATTGCATCATTTGAAAATATGCTAAGTGAAGGCCAACAGAACCATTAAATCTTAATCAAAGTGAAGCTATCTATGTATTACTGTCAGAAATAGACAACAGTTTCTTTAGTATGTCAAAAATGTAATGATTATGATTTGAACATTGAGTGATTTTCAACAGAATGGACACATACATCATACTTACATCCGACAAGTTTGCTGGAAAAAACTATTTCACGAAATCGCACTGAGATTGTGTTATGTAACATTTTTCATCTACAATATATTATTTTTTTTATTCAAAATCAAGGCAAGTCAAGAGTAGTACTGAATATTCTAATAATAATACATAAGTGTTTTTGGTACAATAGGTTTTGGACTTGCAATGTGAATCCTATAACTGAATGCCATATGTCCAGATTGGCCTTATAGAGCAGTAATTTATTGCGTAGTGAGGGCTTCGAACTAGGCCTGAGTAACCAGTACAGACGCTTGAGCTTAAAATTGAGCTGGGTCCACTTGTTGAAGAGGTGTTTTCTCCAATCCAGAGTATTCAACGCTGCAGGTCGTGGGGTCCATGTCTCCATCTAGACTAACGCTAAGGCAGTTACGAGTCCTAAGTGTAAATGTGTTATTAGTCGATTTTTCGCAGCAGCGCACTTAGAAAACTCGATTGTCCAACTACGACTTGAGGAGCAGGTAGTTTGACACAGGCAGGTTCTATTTGATTTTGTATAGAAGGCCTGGGTGCTAAACTCTGTCAAACGCTTGCCTAACATCAAGAAATGCTGCAGAGCAGTACTTCTTGTTCTCCAGCGCATGTTTTGTAATTCTGTGATAATGCTCTGGTGTGGCATGTTGCATCGAGAAATTGGTGGATCAAATTTTTCATATAAAGCTTAGAGACATATTTTCAAATCAAACAAGATGTCTTATTTTGTATTCATTATTGTACCAAAATTCAAGGAAAGATGCGTTTGGTATGCGAGGCCGTGCCGGGTGCGCTACTTTTATATAAAGAATTTTATTTATGGCGTCTCCATGCAGAGTGGAATGATAGAACTGTATGTGTACACATGTATGATTTTTAATAAATACTTTTTATTTTCAAATTAAAGCTTAAATGGTCTTTTCATTCATTTGATGATGATGATAACTCAATACTCGTTTAATCGCGGATCACAGTCAATCAATAGACAATTGAAGAACGTACATAAAATTGGTAAAAATCATTGGTATATACATATGAAAACGTGATAAATGAGTATTTTATTTGTTATTAAAAAGTTATAAAAGCAAAATCAATATTTACCAACATTTTGTTTTTTCGACTTTCGCTGAATTGAAACAAATAAAAAATAAAACTCATAGAAATAAAAATTCCACATTGAGATGCGTTTCATGACATTTTTTATTTTTTTTTTTTTACTTCTTCCTTAAATAAATATACACAACACAGATTTCTAGATAGAAAGATACACCTGCCACCATTAGCCACCCACGTCGTGGATTGGTTGTCTTACTCATGACACTGAACACACACGCACAGCAGGTCATCATCATCAACTACATTATCATTATCATCATTGGCATAAAATAGGCGTCCGTCGCATTGTCGTTGTTGTCATCATGATTGTCAGTCAGTTTCGCTGTATCTTTTTTCACTTTCATTTCAATTCAACCCAACACAGCGGGAGGTCAAAGATTCATGTTATTGGTTGGCTACGCAGTTGCTAACATTTCTTTCTATATTATTTTTATTTATTTATTCATTCATTCATTATTACGGATTACATATTTCTTTCTTTTTTTAGTAAATTTTAAAAACCTTTTTTTTTATTTACTATTTTTTATTTTTCACTTTTTCACTTTTTTCATTTTTTATTTATTTATTTCAGTAGCTTTAGGCCTTAAACATACAGCGAAATTTGTTTATTGCTTGCCGCTTACATTCGCATATTATTTATGTTGTTATTTTTATTTTATTGTTGTTTTTGTTGTTGTTGTTATCTTGTTTTATGCAAATAAATGTATTTTCGGTACAATTTTTTTTTTGTTTTTTAATAAATTTCATTTATTTAATTTTGCTTCTTTGCTTCTTCTTTTGTTATATCGCCCTCATTCTGTTTTTTTGGCTTAGTCTTTTTTTTTTAACTAAATTTTCTTATCAACAATTTCCTGTTCATATCCATTTATTTATTTATAAGCTTCATACGCGGTCACTGGTTGAAGTCTGCCGAGGAATATATGTATTTCTGGTGTTTCTTTCTTCAATTTTCAATCATGCTTCTCTGTTTCTAACTGATGCATCCCAGTATGCTGTTTGCATTGATTACAATCGAGTATGTGTACTTAAGTTTATAAAAGACTCAAACAAACATATTGTATTACTTACCTAGTAAGTATATTTCCAATCTTGTTTCTTGTTGCTCTTCTGTTTCAAAGTGAAGTATCACACCTTGTAAATTTCCAATCTTGGATACTTGGATACTTGCAATCGAATATATGTATAATATAAGAACACATAAGAGACACTGTCACTAAAACATATGTATAAATTATAAATACAATATACCATATACATACCTACTGTTAGCTAAAAGATTCCCATTTATATAAATTCTTCATTTTCAAAGAAACTACGCATTTTTCTCTTTGAAATATTTTTGCATGCAGCAAATAATTTCTTGTGTTTGAAAACAACAAATGTGTTTTGATATCTAATACGCTTACATAAGCACAATACATACATGAACTTTTCTCTCTCTTTTTGCAATTTCATTTCATTGACATTGAATTAGTTTTGTATTTTACCTTTATTTCATTTCTTATGTAATAAGTATCTCAATCACTTTTCAATGCTGCTTCTTACAATTCATATTAACTTTAACTTTAATTAATTTCGCAGATCAAAAACAAATATGTATCTTTATTAGTTTTTACTCAATTATTGAACAGAAAATAACCTAATATATCCAGATGAGTAGGAAAGACCTTACAGTTAAGCTTCAAAGGACAATTTGACAGGGTCTCCACAAACATTGGGTTCAAAAATTTTATAGCTATAAAATGAGCAGCGCAAAAATCATCAGTTATACCGACGAATATAGTGAAACTCGCTTTAGATCAAGAAATGTTAGGCTCAGTCACCTGGATTATGAGAAAACCTTAGAATCCCAGCTGCGACTCAAGAAAAGAAAGTTTTATTCTAGTAATTGATTAGCTTTCAGCATCTTTGAGCCTGTGACGTTGTCTGCGATCGATTTGATTTCTTGAATCATTTGGAGGCTTTGAATTTATCGAAGCTGCACAAGGCTGCCGAAAAGAATGTCAAAATTTACAACGAACACCTTGAAATCAATCTTTGAAATGAGTTTTTCCAATTTGTAGCCTTGATGGATGCCTTTTAGAGGGACTACAATGTCTGGAGTTTTTCAAAACATATGTTTTTTTAGGATTCTGGTTGATAATAATAGTCGCTCGTCTCACGATGATACGGTTTTGTACTTCATACAGCTGTTTTTTTGTTTTGACTATACATAGAATTATTTTACTGGTTCTTACGTTCCACTCAAACCTTAGAGCGCATGTTATACCTTCTTCTATGATTATATGCAATTATCAGATTAAATTTCTATGTTTTCTACCAAAATTAACGATATAAAATTTACTTACGTGCGTTTTGAGCCAGAATCATCTGTTTTATGTTTAACGTGCAACAAAAAAGGAAGAAGAAGACACCTGAAAATACCAATAATCGAAAATGCTGTCGACTTCCATGGAAAAATTGCCCAACACTGCTAAGAGTGGCCTTTCGACAAAAAACGGATTCACATCGTATCAATTTCAGATTCGAATCGTTCACTCGAATCATATTTACAACAGCATGCCCTCAATTTTGTCATTTTCCCTATTGTTGTTGTCAAATGGGATTCGAATCAATGGTCGCATCATTATAGATTCGAATCATAGCTCACTGGTATGCAGCTATAACATCAGAGCTGCATTCCCTAACCCAAATATACATTAATGTTCTTATTAGAAAAACTTTTTTGTTTTTTGACTTATTGAACTGAAATTTGGACACTCTAAGTTTCTGCTCTATATCGACCATCAACCATATAAATTACAGATCCTATAGGTACCAAATTAACTAAGTACATACAAAACTGATAGTCAAACTGTGTTCTTTGTTGATACTCAACTGTAACACATAGAATATAGTGATGCTAAGAATGGAAGCATTTCTGATATCTGGCATTTGTCGCCGTTCGATTGGATGCATTCCGGCAGAACTTGAAGAGTATTACATCGTTGGCATAGTCAATTTAACCTTCTTTCTTTCTTGTTCTAATTGAAAACTTAATAAAAAAGAAAGATTGGATCGTCCATCGATGACCCCAATCTATATCTACGGATTGTATGGGAAATGAATTAAGCTATTCATGTCCTTCAGTCATCTATCAGCAAGTTTCATTCGAAACTAGAAATTAATACATTGGACCATTATTTGAAAAATATATGGTACTTAGCTCCCTTATAAACATTTGGCTATTGATAACACTATGAATTTCTTAAGATACACTAATTTCAATGAAACTTCAAAAATTGATTTGAATAAATAAAAATACAATATAAGGAAAATATTTTCGTTTGTCTTTTGAGACTTTATAACATTTTATTAACATAGTAAAATTGTAAATTGAAGTAGTAAAGTATTAAGTTAGTAGGTAAATTGATTCTAATATTTAGATTGATTATTGCATTTGAGTTGTTTTTTATAAGTAAATTGATTCTTATAGACAAATTGATTTTTGTTATAAGAAGGATTCTTGATATGGCAGTTTTAGCTAAGTCAATGTTGACCAATTCCATGGTGGATTATAGCGTTTCAAATTGCCATCCCAATCAAAATTATCTAGATTTGCTTTATGAGCGATAACAGATTTGACCCGATTAGCAAATTGTATGCTTGTTTCATTCAAATTTCTCTTCATCTGAGGTAAATACCAAACGTCACACACAACAGACCATGAAGAAATTAGAAGAAGTATATATTGCAGGATAGAATAACGTGTGCTATCCCAAAAAGCTTCACCAAAACGACGATCGTATTTAATAGCCACGGGATATATTACATCGGTAATTTCAAAACAGCCTTTCCTGAACTTTATGACGCATGTGTTGTTAATACAAGTGCCTTCAGGAAAGATCAAAATAGGTGGATTATCCGATACAGCAATGTGATTGCGCATCATAACAGAAACCTCCTGACGATCATGGGCTTCGGCACGTTCAAACCACATGTGAGGTGAAACATAATTCAACAGTATTTGCAGAAGTCCTAGAAAGCCGTTATGGCATTGGCCAATAAGGGAATAATTTACATCGCACATAAGCATGAGAACGTCCATTGGAGTCGTATGATTCGCAACGCATATACCATTCTTGGGACGATTTTCCGTATTATGAAAATGTATAGCTGCCGACACTGAACAAGCCATAAAACGAAAGCAAAACGGCATAACTTTGTTGATCACTTGTTTTTTCCATTTTGTATCCGGCAATTGACCCAAAATGCCACTTATCACTGTAATGAAGATTACCGATGTACAACACAGTATGAAACGCACAGGTAAAAAGATTAAGTAACGTATTAATACACCCATGATCCATAAAGCCTTCAGTTTCCATGTCAATTGATGATAATCGATTAAGTGACGTGTTAATAAATTCCAACTCCTCGATTTTTCGGCAATAAAACATTTAGTTACCTTATCGTTGAGTATACTATGAAATGCTTTAAACAGTAATGTGCAAACACCTTGAATGTTTTTGTTATAATGCAAAATTTGTGGCAGTTGCTGTTGCTGTTGTTCCTGTTGTTCCTGTTGTTCCTTTTGTTGCTGCTGTTGTCGTTTCTGCTTCTGGATCTGTTGCAGTTGCTGCAGTTGCTCCTGCAGTAGTCGTAGTCGCTCTTGCAGTTGCTGCAGCTGCAAATGCAGTTGCCATTGTTTTTCCTGGTTTTCTTCCTTAACCATATCAAGAATCTGAATTTTCATATTTTCTTTTGTACAATTATCTTGTAATATCTCAAATGCAATACGTCTTTTATTGTTTGTAAGTCTGGTAAATGGCGCTTTTTGTTTAGTAATAAATTTAGAATCATTTTGAGGCTTCAAATTAGTATAATCGAATATTCGCAACATTAATTTATTGTAAGCAATTGATAGATGCGGCAAAATTCCTAGGCCGACAACGAAAACGAAAAGTAGTGTAGCTATTGGGAAAAATAGAAAATACATAGTATTATTCTTTAGGTGAAAAGATAAAAAAAATTAAAATTTTGAATAAAATAAAATTTTAAAATCAAAGCCTACTACTAACATACTCGTACAACTAACGCAACTCTAAATGTACTAGTTCAATTAAATTAAATAAGTTTGACTTCATTTGGCTTCAAATCATTTGTGTCTCTCTGATTGCTATTGAAAACAAAAGCTGAAAAATTAATAAAAGAGTATCAAAGAAAGTAAAGAATTTTTTAATAATTTACAGCACGCTGACTTCTCTGAGACTGAACATCGCATTCTGTTCACTTTTTTTAAGGGCTTCCGAGAATGTATGTATTGTAAATATAGAGAGATAAAGGAAGTGTTGTAAATTGAGTCAGTAAGGTATGAGTATAAGCTAGAGGTAGGTAGAATACCATACTTGTCAAATGTGTGATTCAATAGTTGTTGTTGTCATTTGATGCGTTGCCCCCCCATGCATTTCTCAAATTTGTAGTTCCTTTTTGACGCGCAAACACAGCACGAGCTCACAGCAATTTCCAGGCAATAAAACGTATACATAATGCTAGGTATATATGTACTTGTCTATGTGTATGAGTTCAGAGTTCAAACAGTGATTGTGCGGCGGCAATATTTCTTTGCAATAACAATTAAACAAAAGAAGAGGAAGATTGAGCGAAAACAAAGAAAATGTAATGCAAAGAGTTGTACAAGAAACGAGCTGTTCAAATGTCAAATCATCCATATACACTCATCCAATCGCTCCGCACACTCTTTGTTTTTTACCAAAAGTTTGATCACACATTTTGACATGTACATATATTCCTACCTTAAACGAATGCTTGATATAACTGCATACTACC
The DNA here is from genome assembly GCA_037043315.1 of Amiota communis. Taxonomy (NCBI): domain Eukaryota; kingdom Metazoa; phylum Arthropoda; class Insecta; order Diptera; family Drosophilidae; genus Amiota; species Amiota communis. Next base: position 572,442 of record JBAMAV010001065.1, read on the forward strand.
CTACTTAAATAGGTAAATAGTCAATAATGCAAGGCTTCCTGCAAGTGAATAGTATAATTTTCATAAAATTGTCCAGTTGACTTGCAACCGATCATTGTCGGCGTTTGCAAATTGTCGACACAAGACTCCAGTCTGAGAGAATATGAATAACAAAAAGACGAGAAGCGTTATTGTTCATATGGGTACAGCATTACAAGACTGGAACTTGAACTGATTCAGAATTATAAACCTCTATTCACATTATTTGATTAATCTTTGCAAATACTGTTAATAATGAAAAATTGTATTCACCAGCAGCACACGATTAGATATGAGTGCCTTGACAGCATACAAACATCTTTAAAACTTAGCACTTACAATTGAGAATATAAGTAAATATATTCTGTAATTAACATAAGAAAGAAATCCATGATTCTATCAAGCTTCAAATGATGGAAATGATTACATGAATGAACATTTTAAGTTGTGTTTGCAAAATACATTCAAGCTTAAGGAAAGAAAAAGTCAACTAGATTTCATCTACATTCCTGGAATGATGAGCCATGGGATTACAAATTGTAGAAACTACTTATTAGCACATTGATATGAAAAATACAAATTCAAATGAATTTTTAAATAACTTAACCACTTACAAGTTAAAGATACTAATAAAGTACCAATATAAGATAATGAAATGATAACGCTATATGTGTATACAAGCATTTAAAGATCAGTTGAAAACAAACATGTGTTTGTTTACAGGCAGATAATTGACATACTTAGAGATACTCAACATACACAAGTGGAAATTAAAATTGATATATTGTAGAACCAGATCAGTTAAGCGAATACAGTCCACAGTTATTTAGATATTAAATACGCAATTCCATATGTTCTTGCTAATTAGAGCTATAGGAACCATGCATGATACACAAATACTTAGTATTATTGATATACAATAGATATACATACATACATACAACACATGTGACTTAGTTAGGAAAATAATAAAACATGAAATAAATACAAATAATATAAGTATTTCAAACTGTAGATGCTGATGATGATGATGATAATGATATTGCAGTATATACAAATAAATATTATAGTATTTACCATTAAGAAATACAATCATGAGAGTAGATTATAAATACTATATACTACTTAGAGATACGAGTACTATAGAAAGAAGTATTTGTATCTATAGAAATATAAAACAAAAATATGCAAAACAAAAAAACAAAAGAAAACAAATTCAAAATATAAAGTTTATATAAAGATAAAGTAACTTTGTGTGTGTGTGTGCCTATCTGTATGGTATGTTGTGTATCTGTCATTAGTATTTAATGCAAAACCAGCTGAAGTTGCAACTACTATGTTATGTTAAAAGCATCAAAAAGAAAAACAGAAAAGAAAAGAAAATTGTATATACAACAAATATTTGCACTTCTGTTCATTTGATTAAAACAATAGATAACATGAAATAATACTTACCTATATGGTTTTAAAATGAGTCCAATTAAGCAATATAGAAAAAAAAAGGTACATTATGGGAAGAAGTCAAATCAATCGGATTCAGTTGAATCCAAATTAAAAGCAGTTTCTTTAAGGGTTTTCTTCTTCTTCCTTAAAATTTTCTTTACACCGGTCTTTGGTTTTTTAGTGGATTTTTTTTCCTTTTTGTTAGGCTGTTCCACATTAACAGTCTGTTTAGTTTTAGTGGTCTGTACCGTCTGTTCCTTTTCGACCGTCTGTTCCTTTTCGACCATCTGTTCCTTTTCGACCGTCTGTTCCTGTTTAACGGTAGGTTCCTTTAAAACGGTAGGTTCCTTTATAATGGTAGGTTCCTTTAGAACGGTCATTTCTTCTTTTTGTGTATTTTCGTTTGCTCTCTCTTTCGGCTCCTTAGGTTGCTTAACCTGTTTAACGTCTTGCTCTTTGTTCAATGTCGGTTTGACAACTTTTCCGTTCTGTACGGTTTTGACTTCATTTTTACCATCGGTAAAAAGTGACTTTATGTAACTTGTCACCGAATTTTGTTCCTCAATTTTTTTCTCATCTTTGCTTGCTTAAAAAATGAATAAAGAAATCATAAATAATTAAAAGAAACTTCAATATAAGAAATATCTGAAATATAACATACGATATCACAAACATTTCCACTTCCATCTGCTTTACAATTCATTTCACTATCTCAATTCAATTGATAGAAACTACACACTTTCAAGTTCCACAAATCCTAATCTAAACTATGTACATTCATATGAAATTTTTTATTTTACATATTTTCCTTTTTCCTACATCTGTCCAATCTAATATATTTATAACTTTAAGGATCACTGGCTTACGACGAGTTAATCTTTTTATTAATTCTTATACACTTTTCCCCTATATGCAAAAGGCTTTGTCATGTGGTTCTCGGTTAATAAATTTCTCCTTTTCTAACATTCAATTGGAATGAACTTGCTTACTATATTGAAACAATTTTAATTTTTTTTTTTTTTAAATCCTACAATTGTGCTAAGGAATCGAGTGGCATACTTATTTTTCGGATCGGACCCGCTGTTGTCAAGAAATTGGTGAATACCATTTTGCATGTAAAGCTAAGAGAAATATTTTAAAATCAATCAAGTCGTCTAGGACAAACATATCCGACAATTATGTAAATATAAGTATTTGATTTGTCTGATTTTTCAATGCGCAATGTACTACAATTAAAAAGAGAACAGTATCACGCACTATCATCACGTGTGGGGGGCGTATCGTAGCAGGCCGGGTTCGCTAGTCTACAATATGTTACATGACAAAGTGCAAGCGATCTCAACAACCTTACGTTCCTTTAAATTCTTAAGCTATTGGAGATTTTTACAGTATATCGGATCGGATATTTTATTTGTGGTTAAGCAATCAAATTCAATGATTCCAATAGCGAAATTTTTCAGCATTTTCATAGCCTGTACTGAAAATGGGCATATGATGTTTGAAAAAATAATACATACATTCATATACTTGTAACAAAGGACGTAACACCCCATTTACACGAACGGTCTTTGGTGATTTTTGCTTGTGTTCACACAAACGCCACGCTTCAATATTTAAATTTGTACTACATAATTCCTTTTGTTTCTGCTGTACGCTCTGTCGCTGAATAAATTTCTTCGCCTTTCCGCTCCTATTGGCTATTATATTCTGCATTTCGCATGCATACTCACTATACGCAAGCCAAACACGAAAGACGAGAACATCAGCGCAAAAAAGTTTTCGCCGTCGCAGAACCTATCGTGAAAATGGGCTCTTGTGCGGGTATTACACGATGGATCAGAACAACGTGACCGATCAGCGGTTTTTCATTGTCGGCAGCACTTTGTTTTTGATCTTCGTACAATGAACACAGCGACTGAGTGACCCGCGTACTCTACTCGTACGAAAATTGAAAACGAGAATTCTGCTATCGTGATCCATCGTGTAATTGCAGACTTAGCAACAGCACCGAAAAATGTGCTGCTCCTTTTTTTTTAAGTAATTTTTCCTTTTGCTTTTCTGTGCAGAAAACAATAGCACAATAAAAGCACATCTAAATCTTTTCAGACAATTTCTTTGATTCCACTGTAAACGCGATTTTTGATAATACATTTTTTAAGCAATTTTTTACCTTTACATGTATTTGCAAAAATTTAAACCGAGCAGACACACATATGCATACATATCACTAAATTAAATTATATATTTGGATACTTTACCTTTTTTGTTGAATTTTTTAGACAAATCACCCACAATCGCTATAATTTCATCACATGATGGTTTCTTTAAATTTGAATGTGGCCATTGAAGAAGTTTCTTCTTTTTGTCGGCCATTTTTTTAAAAAATATATAATTTATCACAATAACTATAATATTAATTTTAATTTTTTCTCATGCGGTGTAACTGTTTCGAAAATATTTTATAAGTTGAATAAACCAAAAAATGATTTAACTTAAAGGTTTATGAAGACTTGATGTGATTTTAAAAAAAATGATTTAACTTAAAGTTTTATGAAGACTTGATGTGATTTTTAAAAACTTTCATTTTTCAAAAATAATTCTAGTTGGCTTTGGAACTTAAAATAACAGTAATTCAAAAATATTTAATTGTATTTTAGTTTTAATAAATATCAAAGACAACTCTGTGTTTGCCTTCATCTTTTAAGTGTCGTGGACACGATGAAGCCCGTCCTGCAGTATGCCTGGTGGCAATAGTCCCCGTTTCGATAGTAATTCACAAGCCCACCTGGAATACACTAGTCGCAGGTTATGGAGAGGTGAACTAGTAAGTGCGTTTTTTGCATAGTAAGTCAGCAGCTCCTTTTCGCATTACTGGTGGCTAGTGAATTCCCTAGTCTAAGGAAGTGCAGGCGGTGGCAACAACTGATGACACGACTGGTGAATAATTGACCCCTTCCAGTGACATTGCCATATTAAATTCAACATTTGAATACATGTAAAAGGAGATGGTTGGAACTACAAAAGTACTGCTTCCAAAGGGACTATCCACGTAATCAGTTTTGAACCAGTGAATCATACTGCAATGTTGTGTGTCAAACCTCATGATATTGTTTTTTTTTGTTTGATTCATCAAGAAGGTGTATATCTTCCAAATATCCTAGTAAACCCTCTTACTAGAATGTACGATTCCCCGGGCAAACAGTCTCTTGTGGTGCCTACGTACTTAAACCTCTGCCAGACTATACAGGCTCTTTTTTCAATCCTGGCAGGACCACCAATAGAAACATTACTTCGCCAGGGAGAGCTAGGTTAGACCACTCTTCTGTTTATTTCCTCATCATGCCTGCATCTCTTTTCCAAATGGTCTGGCGCATTAAATAATGGGCAGCTTTGATTCAACTGAACCATTCAGTTTTTTTATCGCGCTTTTGTACATAGGGAACCAGAGGTCTCCTGTGGGGTGATCGTTGCTCTCAGCAATACAGATTGAGCACTTAGCTGTTGCTTGGCCATATGATCTTTGTTACCACATCGTGTACGATCTACTGGGCTTTTGCACTGATGGGAAACATGCCCGAAACAAAGGCAGAGATGGCATCTGATCGGTGACTGATTTCCATGTATTCTGCATTGAACTTATCCAATTTAAATGTATCCCGCATGTAGCAGTTTTTGAGCCTCTGCGGCAGGTAGCTCGATAATGGCATTTTGAGTGAAATATGAATGCGTGAGTCTCATATACGATGTTTGATGAAATTTCCACTCTTTGACTCTGCTTCACGTCCCTTAACAACCGCAATAATTGAAGACAATAAACACATTTTAATGGTTGTTCCATTTTTTTTTCTAAATTCTCAACAATACAAAAAGCGGAGATCCATGATGCTTATGGCATTATTTGATTCTGTAGCAAAGGAATAGTGGAATTGGGAATAAATAACGAATTTTAGTGTCACACATGTCAATAACTTTCATTCTCTTGGTGTGTACTGTGATTTCAATAAGAAAAGAAAAAAAACATAGTACACTTAATATTAAATATCGAATAAAATTATTATAAATATGTAAATTAATTATATTTAACTGATTTATTGTGATGCCTTAAAGGGACCAATACTAATAGCTTTAGCCATTAAAATTGGTAGATTCGATTGTAAATAATTTCCACTGAATAGTTGAGCATAAGGACCAGATGCAAAAACACCCACATCGTCCGCACCATGAGTTTCCGATTCCAATGGTACGGTAGCCATGTAACGTCGTTTAGGATTCTTAAAGTTCTTTTCACTTAAATCCTTGCGTTTTTTTGATTTCGTATATGTCTTCATGTAACCCGGGCCATTGGCATAAGATAGAATAGTATAAGGTAAATTATCGGCAGCCATTTCAGGATTTAAGCCTAATATATCATCATCACGACTTGGATTTCCACCAATTGTCATAGTATGCGAATGATCGGCAGTCACAACAATCAATGTATCCTCCAGATTGGTCATTTCACGTGCCAATTTTACTGCATTAGCAAATTCTACAGTTTCTTCAAGGCTGAGACGAGCACGGTTGTCATGATGCGCCATATCAATACGTGCACCTTCGACAAATAGAAAATAGCCTTGATTGCTTTGTTGAAGCAATTTTAAAGCAGCTACAGTCATTTCACTCAATGAAGGTATTTCATCGATTAGTTCATCACGTTCTAAATCACCATGATACGGACAATGTGATGAACAGAACAAACCTAAGAGTTGATCGGTTTCCAACCAATTTGTTGTATTCAATTCCTTTTTATTCCTTATGTATCGGGCACGAGTGCCAGTCTTGCGTCGCAGCTTCAACCATTCATCAATGAGATTACGACCATCGTTACGTCTTCCAGCATTGCCGGATTCATCATCATCGTCAGATTCATCAAAGAAATTACGTCTACCACCACCGAGCACCACACGCAATCGACTACCCACTGTCTTATCTTCCACCAATTGACGTGCAATATCAACATTCAATTTAGGACTACAACCATCAGCTTTGATCTTTTCATCATTTTCCCATTCACGATTGGCCGCATGTGCATAGAGGCTTGCCGGTGAGGCATGTGTTACTCGAGCTGTTGTCACTAAGCCGGTCCAAAGGCCAGCATCTTGGGCCCATTTAGCAATGCTTTCAGTACGATGAGTTGCATTCACACCTGCTTCACAATCAGAGCGTTGCACTTGCCCTGAAACTCCAATTGTCCCATAATTGGCTTTAACACCACTTAAATATGCTGTACCAGTAGCAGCTGAGTCCGGTACTTGTTTGTCAAGACAATAGGTTTTCGATAGGCCAAAATAGGGGAACTTTTCAAAAGAAAGTTTCCGGCCGGCATTTCCCAAATATTGGCGAGTCGCTGTTAGAGTATGTATGGACATGCCATCCCCCAAGAAGAGTATAATATTACGGGCTCGTTGATTTCGATTATTTGTAATCTGCTTTTGTGCCACCAACTTCTGTTTTAGATAATCCTCAGCATTTGTACGCCAATAATCAGCATTGAATTCATCATTGTGCACTTGATTAGTTAATTCAGTTAGTTTGCCTGAGGTTATACCAAATCCAAATGAAGTCAGCAATAAAATAAAGAGTGCGAGCATCTTGTCTTGAATGCGTTTCAACTTCAACTGCTAGCTAAAGTGAGGCTCATTGAAGCTTTTATATAAATATATGAACATACTATAACATATTTCTCATCTATGAACAATTGATTGCTCGATTGGTAAGCGCAATCTAATCTTATGGGTGAGTACATCTCACTTGGCAGCACACAACACTTATTCTTGTTCACTCTTACTCTCACGCTTGCTCTTTTTTTTCCGGTTAACTTTTTCTGCACACGTGCCGAACACATGGGTATGTGTCTGTCTGTCTGTCTGTCTGTATGTCTATTGGCCTAAACGTGCTAATATTTCGCCAACTCATAAATCTTTTTTCTACTTGTTTTTTTTTTATGCCAACTCAGACTTGAGTAAACATAAAAAATCCATCATAAAATTCCCCCGAGCAATAAACTTGACGTACGAGTATGTATAATAGTTACACGTGAAAATCGTGCGCTTGGCCAAAGACCAAATGAGCAAATGAGCAACTGACAGACTCACTGAATGTTTGGGAGTAAGTGAGTACATAGTATTTTTTCATTAAAGCTTTAACTGATTGCTTAGCCAAATTTGAATTGAGCTGCAAGACTATAAAATAAAAAAGAAAATATTATTTCGGCACACAATTAAATCTGAGATCGAAGCGAAATGACGACGGCTACGTTACACTATAATTTATGGCTGCTACTAGTACTACAAATTTTGATAATCTGTGCTTTGACTGTACTTACATTACCAGTGATCAATGATGGTGTCGATGTCGATGTCGATGATGATAGCCTTGCTGATATTGATGATGAAGGATTGTCACTTTGCCACCTAATAGAGCGAAATGATGATTGCCTTGATGAACTTATGCATCCAGAAATACGAGCAGGGGAACATCTTAGTCGACATAATATTGAAAGTGGAGTTAAAGTGGAACCACAAAAACAAACCCAACAATATTGGCTGAAACAAGGACTTGACTATGTAAACCAGAAAAACTTAATATGGAATGAACAATTACAAAGGAATGTGACTGTAGCCAAGAATTTAGTACTCATGATTGGCGATGGCATGGGTTTAGCCACTATATTTGCAACACGTGTTTATCTTGGTGGTGAACATGTAAATCTTGCTTTTGAACAATTTCCTGATACCGGCTTGGCACGCACATATACCTTGGATCGTCTGATTGCTGATTCTGCAGCCACAGCGACGGCTTTGCTGACTGGTGTCAAGACACATTATGGTACCCTAGGTCTAAGAGGCCATGTACAACGTGGTGATTGCTTAGCCTCACGCAACACTAGTAATTATTTGGACTCAATAGCCACTTGGGCATTGCAAAGTGGTAAATCTGTTGGTCTCGTGACCACAACAAGTGTAACTGATGCCACACCAGCAGCAATTTATGCCCATAGTGCTGATCGTAAATGGGAAAATGATATTCAAGTACAGCGTGCATGTGGTGATAATAGTGGAGTTGAAGATATTGCCTCTCAATTGTTAAGTAGTGAGATTGGTAGTCAACTGAGTGTCATATTGGGTGGTGGACGTGCCCATTTTATTAGTGGAACAAGTGGTAAACGAGCAGACAATCGTAATCTTATAGATGAATTTTTGAAAGAACCTAATAATATTTATGTACAGACATGTGAAGAGCTGCTTAACATAAAGAACAACATAACAGGACGCCTTCTTGGCTTGTTCAGTGATGATAATTTAAATTATCAGTCTGAAGCATCCGAACCCAAAAAACAACCTACACTTACTGAAATGACAGAAATTGCCATTGAACTGTTATCTCGTAATCCAAATGGTTATCTGTTACTTGTCGAAGGCGGCCTCATCGATAAGGCGCATCATGCCACTCAAGCACGCCGTGCTTTGCAGGAAACTGCCGAGTTCAGTAGGGCAGTAGACCAGGCACGCTCTCAAACGGACATCATGGATACCCTAATTGTTGTTACCGCTGATCACTCACATACTTTATCCATTTCTGGCTATGCTCAACACTCAAATGATATATTCGATATAACACATTCAATGGCTCTGGATCTTGTACCATATCAGACATTAAGTTATGCTGGTGGTCCTGGTGCTGAAAAATTCTCAAAACGTGCAAAACGGCGACGCCGTCCCGATCCACGTCAATTAATGAAAGGACACAATAACGATGAATTTCCAGCGACTGTTCCATTGTGGGCAGCAACACATGATGCCGAAGATGTACCTGTGTATGCCTCTGGACCATGGTCGCAAATATTTAGCGGTGTTTATGAGCAAAGTACTGTCACTCATCTAATGGCATATGCTGCTTGCCTAGGCGAAGGCATGAAAGCATGTAATCCATTCGAATCGTAATTGAACATATTTATATTCTTCGAATTTCTTTCTTTGGCTGTGAAATAAAAATTAATGATAACGATAGCAAAGACATGAGATAATTGAGATTGACAGTGAATTACATTTTCTTGTTGAGCTTTTTATATTTATTTTTTTTTTTTATACATGATTTCATTTATTAAAGGATGCAATACTTTCTTTTTGCAACGTTGTGGAAGTCATTCAGCCACTCAGTTAAGCTGTCACTTATGTATATTCAATTTTAAGTGCCCCCAGGAATACTACTTACTGCACTTACATTGATGGAATTTATTATTATTATAAATATTTTCCCCTTTTTGATTTCGTTGTAATTTTATTCAATTTCAATCCACTTCTTTTGACATATTTTATTATGCACACAGTTATGCATTCAGAAATGCACACAGATATGCCCACACACATATACGTACATATTTGTGATTTCAGTACAGTTCATTAAAATGAAATACGAAAATAAACCGAATTAAGTGTTGCTTAATTACCAACTTAAGTAATATGCTAAAAGAGAAAGGGAGGGTCTTCTCTTCATCAATCAGTTACAGACAAAAAAAACCAGGGCATGAGGTGAAATATTTGAATGGGATACATATGTATGTATTTATTATTAAGTACTTATACTAGTGAATGTCATCCATCATTCCTCCATCCATCATCATTGATTGCTTTGAACATGAAATCTTAAATCCTACACCTACGTTTTTTTTTATTTTCTCAAATGAAATTTTCAAGCTTTTTCAAACAAATATTCAAATAAATAAACTAAATAATACTCATACTCGTACTCGTATTTCTATTTGTTGCAAAGATTGTGGTATCTACTTTTATAAAAATAATTTACGAAATTTTTTTGTAGCATTTATATTATTTTTTATAAATTGTTTCTGTGTAATAAGAACTACTACTACTTATGTTTTTTAGGTTGTGTCTGCTTCATATTTTATTTAAATTTTTGTTTTAAATCAACATTCCATAGACATGACATGAGGTAGGCCAATTTGGAATTTAGTAATTGAATTCTGGTCACAGTTTTTCATAGAGTTCATTCGGGTTTTCTGTCAAAAATTCAGACAAAATTGCATTATCATGGAAAAACATCTCAGATGACACCTTGCGATATACATATGTATGTATAATGTTGTACTAGTGACAGACATTCCTCTCAGCGTTACCCGTAACCTGAGTTATGTAAGATCGATTGTCCGGTCTGCTTTGTTTTAAGTGTCTACGTCTAATTTTTTATTTTACCTCCAGGTGGAGGGAATGTAAGTACTGAGTGCCCTTTAAATTGAAGTTAGGCTGGGCTTTGTCGAGTGAGTGATTTTGCTAATGGATTCCGGTTTCTTAGCATATATAAGGATCATATTGGCTATTTAATTTTTTACTATTATGGTAGTACCTCTATATTAGAGGCACTTGCATAACCCCATAGCAGTGAGCCATAGATCAAGTTTGGCTTTATGATGCTGTTAGAAAGGTGAACTTTATACTAAATGTTTAGTGGAGGGCGTGAGTTGATAAGACAGTGAAAGTCAGTTGGCTTTCAGTTTCATTTGAGTCAGTCTTCTGTCAAGTTGGACTCCAAAGTACATAACATTGTTTAGAGTTAGCGGAGGGCTTCTGTTGAGTGTGAAGGTAATGTGTTTGCTATTTTGTCCATTCGCTTTTATACGCCACTTGGCTAACCACTCTTCGACGTGTGATAGATAGCTTATTAAAACAGATGTTCCATGCACTATACAGTGAGACCCATTTAATATTACGGTATCATCTGCAATGTAGATAGTGTGATCCGTTGGTATGTCGGATGTGTACAGCACATATAGAAAAAGCCCAAGAATGCTTCTTTGTGGAATTTCGCGTCTAATATCGTAGTTTCGTGTGGTGTACTTGTTTAGTCGCTTAGAAAACATTCTGTTGCTGCAATAAATCTTAATCTTAATAAATTCAGTTCTGTTTAGTTCAGTTCTATCTATCCTTTTATACGGTATGTTTATGATTTCCTGATCAATTTTCTAGTGAAAACTGTAATAATTGATGTGATAGTCGATCTTCAAGTAAATACATATAGTACATCCATCCATATGTCAATAATTGAAGTGCCAAGTTGAATATTTGATTTCTTATTAGACCATAGATATACTACAATACGATAATCATAGAAATATATGTATATACAAAATATATTTATCTATTTATTTACGAGTATTTGATTGATTACATTTTATCTTTTGTTTTGAAACTTTACTCAATCTTCTTGCTATTTTTAACTAGTTTAAACATGTTTAAGGTAGCCAAATCATCATATTGCCATAAGTTTCAATGAAGCTCTCTTACTATCTTTTCACAACGTGATGAGTTTTGACTCTATGACATTCATAGTACATGCATTCATATATGTAAATTTTTGTTTTAATATTTGTTGGTCAAAGTTTATGGGGATTTTTATAGCATTTTTGTATTTTTATTTATTTTATAGAAATATTTAATGAATTGCGCTTTTGTAAATATCAAAGTCATTATCATCATCATCATCATCATCATCATCATAACTATCATCACCATTATCATCATCATTGATGGATTTAATATTATTTATTTGTTATAATATTGTAGATTTACTTAATTTAAATTTTAATTTGCTTGAGAATTAATTAGCTTTTTAATCTTTATCAATTGGAACCATCAACTTTTGATTGTCACTTTGACATAGTTGTCATATTCTTAGTATACCATGTTAGTCAAAAAGCCAAACAGAAATGCAAACAGAATAGAATAGAATAGAATAGAACAGAAAAATTATAATGAACTGAACTGAACTTAAACTAACAAGTGAAATAAAATGAAAGTAAAGCAGAAGTGAAGTGAAGTCTCAGCTCTTTTTACCTTTTGACACCTTTAAAAATTTCCATAAAAAATAAAATTTGTCCAAGTACAAAATCTTTGTTTGTATGGGCAGGTGAGATGGGGGTGTATTGTTGCTTGGTTGGTTCATTTGATTGTTTGTTGTACCCAGTAAAGGAAGTAAGTAATACATACATATATACATTCATACTATATATACGAGTAATGCCTGCTGCTATATAGTCCAATAATGTTGGTTGCCAAGCTGGCAATAAATGAAGTCTGGGCAATTTCAGTTCAGGTTGTTTGTCTGTTCACCTGCCTGCCAAGAGCAATCAGAAAGACCGAAAGGCAAAAGTGCTATGTGCATGTGTAAGGGTAAAGGAATGCAAATAACAACAAAAACAAAAACTAAAGCAAAAGCAAAAGCACAATAAAGTGCGAGTGAGCAATATAGAAAAACACCTGACTGCCTGACGAATTGACTAACTGAGTGAGTGAGTGAGTGTCTGACTGACTCCAAAATGAATATGACAGAAAAGAAGGCAGAAAAGCAAAATGAAAAATGCCCACTACAAACACAGTTTCTTCCCTGTCTGCCTACCTCCATAGGTGCCTCCTTGGGTGCCTGCATTTCAATGGCATCATACCGTCATACCTTCTCTCTCTCTCTCTTCTCCCTGCATTCCGTTTGTTCTACCGTCATCCTTCTTTTTTTTTAAACCAGCATGATATTGCGTCAAAAGTACAAAGTAGAATGTTCACTTTGGTTTCTCGGTTGCAATGTTGACTGGAAATTTTTGAACTTTCTCACCTTAAGCGTAAGCCATAAGCAATGTTATTACAAATAACATGATTCTTTTGAAAAGATTCCTCTTCACATCACATCATCACACGTATACATAGTATGTACACATATATATATTTAAAGTATGTAGGTAGACTAACTACTTTAATGCTTACAAATTGTCTACAATAAATCATCTAATCATCTAAACAATTTTAATCTGAACAATTAGTTTTCACACATTTAGAGAAGTTTAAGTAGCTTATATTTCTATTTATATTTCTACAGTTGCAATTCAGATTCAATTTGTAGTACCAGGAGCTTTAAATCTTATTTTACCATTTTATCGTATCGCACTTGAATGTTATCTACATCCATACAATTGCCATTGAGGCTTCTAACATAACTCAGGAGTTTTTTGATGGTTTCAGCAGGTGGGTAGAACATCGCGGCTAACAGCGAAAAATTGTAGCACTGTACGTGCTTAGGAGAGACTCCTGTCCAACTGTCTTGCTGCATAACTCGGTTATTCTTCAGGTGGACTCAGCCCGCTACATGGGTATGATCTTGGACAGGAGGCTTACTTGGCCTTCCTTGTCAAAACTGCTGCAATTTGTTGCCATAAACTGAAGTGAACTGAACTGGCTATTTTGGGCGAGGAGTCAATTTAGCCTGAGCAACAAAGTTACCATCTATATTGGTACCGTCCTGGACTTATGGGATTCCTCTATGGGGCACCGCAGCTGAGTCAAATGTATATCTCATACAGAAGATGTAGATCTCTGCCCTACGTCATACAGTTAAAGCTTCTTGGTACATTCAGAATGAAGTCATATCCACGGACCTGAGGATCTTCTCTGCCCGTGAGCATATAAATTTACAAACAAACCGGCTAAAGTCTCATGTCAATAGGTTAGTTTCTGCTTTGGCTGTAAATACCTCCAGGGGGAGGCTCAAGCGCATTTAACCCGATAACCTTTCGGTACACAAACGCCACTTCTAAATTAACCAGACATTTCCAGTCATCGGTCAATCTCTGTTCATATTGTCACCTAAATTTTTTATATCCGTTAAGTCGGACGGTTATTTTTGTTCAATGAACGTGATGTGTGTGTGAAGATAGACTGACAACGTACCAATTAGGTATATGAGCCGGATAGAGAAACTAAATACAATCAATTAAATTTTTTTATACAATAAAATTGTAATCTGAAAGTGTTTGTGCACGCATCACATAAAAGCCATTAATTGCATTCATAATCGAATTACTGAAAAATAACAAGCATTATTGTAATTAACATATGGCGTTTATTTCATCAAGATCGGCCAACAGAATCAAATGATGTTGATTAAAAATTAAATTAAAAAAGAGACTATTCAACACAATATTTCTGCTTCTTGAAATTTTTTCTTCTTGTTCTTTTGCGCAATCTACATAGAAAGCAGGACAACGTCTGTCCTTATCAACTAGTATCTATCTTCTATATAATCAAGCAATGTGGGACTGGATGTGAATCCAGACAAGACGGACTTAGTACTTTTTACAACAAAATACAAGATTCCGCACTGGCTCCCTCCTAAATTAGGAAACATTGTACTGGCACCAAAGATGTCTACAAAATATCTTGGAGTCATATTGGATAACAAACTGACGTGGAAGTTAAATGTGGAAGAAAGGGTGAGGAAAGCTCTCAATGTCTTTTACGCTTGCAGGAAAATGCTCGGAAAGACATGGGGTTTATCTTCCCGTCTAACATATTGGATGTACACGGCAGTGGTTAGACCTATATTACTCTATGGTATCTTGGTATGGTGGACAAGTGTCAACAAAAAGACATACGTCAAAAAGTTGGAGAAGGTACAGAGAATCGCAGGGCTTTGTATAACTGGTGCAATGCGCACCACCCCTACAACAGCACTTGATAGAATACTCGACCTTCAACCTATAGGCTTGGCAGCGAAGAACACTGCAAAGAAGTCTGCGCTAAGACTAAAGGTAACAGGACAGTTGATACAGAGGCCTTATGGTCACAGTAAGATACATGAAGGTTTAAACAATAGCTCTGACTATGTTATTCCCCAGGCCAACTTCAATGGAGGGCCTAGTGTAGTAATAGAACATAATGGGTGGCAAAGGGGACTCCAGTTTGGCGGTCATACTTGCAACCTGTTTACAGACGGATCTAAAATGGCAGAGGGAGTGGGGGCTGCAGTATTCTGCTCAGAGCTTGACCTTAAACGGTCATATAAGCTTCCAGACTACTGCAGCGTGTTTCAGGCTGAGATTTATGCGGCTACAAAAGCTGCAGAATTAGCAGCCGAGCTGACTCCTCTAAACTCCCAAATAAACATATTCATCGACAGCCAAGCAGCCATAAAGGCAATAGCGGCGGTGATGACGAAATCGTACTGTGTTCAACAATGTAGAACCAAAATCGACGAACTCTGTTTGGACAGACGAGTCACCATCTTTTGGGTACCGGGACATAAAGGAATTGAAGGGAACGAAGAAGCAGACGCACTCGCTAAAGCTGGCGCTAGCCAAGCTGAGGTAAGTGCGTCATACTTACGTCCCTCTCTGTCCACGTTAAAAACAGAAATAGACGAAGCAACGATTCAGGAGGCGAAGAGAATGTGGAATGGCACACTCTCTTGCAGAACCGCAAAAATCATGCTTCGCTCTATTAATAATAAGACTACCAACTACATCTTAGCTCTCCCAAGAGAGGATTGCAAGTTATTAGTCGGAATACTCACGGGACACTGTTTAACACCTTCCCACGCAGCCAAATTGGGCTTGATACAGAGTGATGCATGTACATCATGCCACGAGGTAAATGCTAGGGGAACTCTAGAACACCTACTTTGCCAATGTCCAGCTCTCAACAGATCACGCTTTAGCTATCTCGGATCTGTATCTTTCCTCTCCTTGGAAAGTATCGCGGATCAGAAAAGTAGCAATTTATTAAAGCTCGCAAAAAAGTGCATAAAAAACAGCATTTAAAGAGTCTCCATACTTCTTCTTGGCAACACAAAGGACCATTATTGGTCTATGTGAGATCTCTTGATCAGCCAAGCAAACCTAACCTAACCTATCTTCTATATAATTAAATGACAAGTACATGTTTTGTGAATCCTTTCTTGCCTAAACCATTGAACCGATTTTGATAAAAAATAATACCAATTGAAAGGTATTATTCACTGGATTTGTACAAGCAAATGTATACTTCTGAGATATGAAATCAGCGCAATTTATGAGAGGTACCCCTCCTGGTAACTGTAGGATCATGACATTTAAATAGTTGATGGATATAGACCCGAAACTAATGGTGTTTTATAATACTACTACTAGAATGCGGTAGATTGTGTAGGCCGCGGGTGACCCTAATTATAATAAAAGGGTTTCCAACACATATTGTAGTAGTAATAAAGAAAATAATAGATCAGATTTGTCTTATTCACATTGCAATTTGTGATTTTTTAATTAACAATAAAATATTTTCATGTTTAACAGAGATTGTAACACGGTGACACGGTGCTGCTGTTTCTAAAAATTTAAAAATCTTTCTAGATATCCTTGTGGCTTTACTGGATTTGCGTAATTATAACACACGATGATAAATATTATTATAATTGCAGCAACTAATACAAAAACGCTTGAGAAAAACATTGGATGTTCCTCAATGTCAATTCCATATTTATGAAAGTGTTCATAAAAACCATTGGGAACAAGGCCGCCGGCTATAGAAAGATATGAGTTTCTATAAAATCTTTTAAATTTTGTTTGCGTGGCAATTGATTTTTTGGATGCCGGCTTGTAAATTGGATGTTTTGCCAAGTTCATAGTGATAGGAAGTTGACAACATTTTCCACGCGTATGAACTTTCTTAGGATCATCTACGCTATCTGTGGTTTCGATACTGAATTCATCTGAGATGTCTTGATATTGGTCCGATTTGGCACTTACTTTATTTGATGGCAAGATTAAGTCACTAGTTTCGCGATGATCATCAAGAAAACGACACAAGCCTGGTAATTTGGCTGATCTTTGCTCGATTACTATTTAGTAATTTAGTAATAACAAAGTTCAAGAAATAAAAGATTTGAAATTAAATGTAATTTTATGCTCTTACGTTGGTTTCTTTGATATTCTTCAAATATGGATGATTTTCTTTCGGGTACCGGTTTTCTGGGTGAGGATTTAATGGATGACATTAGAGAGGCACTGGAATCATCTGAATCATTTGCTATTTTTTCATCAATTCCTAAATAGTATAGAATTTATTTTGTAAATTTTTTACAATTTTAAGAATTTCAACTCACGTTGTTGTTGTTGCTGTTGTTGTCTTTTTTCCAATTTGGATTTCTTTTTGGATACTTTTTTTGTTGATAATTCTTCTTCTTTAATTGCTTTTCGGTTCTTTGCACGTTGCTTAAAATTGACATATAATTGATATGATTCAGGAAGCATAGGACCAAGAAAATCCCATGGTACATCAGGTTTTCTAACATATTTGTTGAATGCTAATTCAGATGATTCGTCTTCATCAGTAACAACTTCAGCTCTGTACATTTCGATTAATTCATAGAGTACTGGTAGCTTTGGACCAAACAATTTCCATGGTTTATATGATGCATTGTCGCATTGCTCATCTGATTCAGACAATACTGTTTCTTCAGGCATTTTAATTTCTTCTTTATCTTCTTTTTTTGCCATTTTTATCTCCTGTTTCTTTTTGTCCTTAGATTTTTCTTTTGTCAATAATCCAGGTGATAGTTCCTTCTTATTACTACATGATGGCAATTCTAATAGTTTCATTTCTTCTTTTTTTTTAACTATTTTGTCATCTTTTTCAAATTTGCCATTTAAAGCTGGCAGCATCTGTGAGCCATGGCAATTCCTTGGATCTTCTAGGCATAGAATGGGCTTTGGTGCCGTTGTTCCTGCTGTTTCCAAATATTAAAAATCATAAAAATTGCCTATTTATAATTTTGTAATTTTAAGAATTTCCACTTACTTTGTTGTTGCCTTTCCATCGATTTCTTATCTGTGATTTTCTCTTTCATCGATAATGATTTTTTATTATCATACACTGGCAAGTCTAATTCTTTTGAATGTCTCTCTACATTACGTTGAGGCATGCGATTTCCCTTAGAATCCTCATTTTCAAGCATTTTAATGTCCTCATCAGGCTGCTTTATCTTAGCATCTTCTTTTGGAGTCAGTTTGATTTTAATAGGTTTTAATTGACGATGGGATGGTGGCACCAGTGGGTTATTGCAATCACATGGATGACTTGAATCAGGATTTGGTAACTTCACTGCTGATTCTCCGGTAATTAAATAAAGATTTTTTTTTTATAAATTTTTGTAATTTTAACAATTTTCACTTACTTTGTTTTTTCTTCAATTTCTTAACTTTGAAATTCCCTTTCGTTGGCAATTCTGATTGGATTCCATTAGCATTCTCATTTACAACCATTTTAATATCCATGACAGGTTGTTTTTCCTTCTTAGTACGTGTATCTTTATACTTAGTCATTTTGAAGGCATGATCTTTGCCACGCAATTGAGGATGCCACCCATCAAGTTGGCTACTACAATTACTAGGATGACTGGGACAAGGACTAGGTAGATTCGCTACTAATTCGTTGATTACTAAATGTGAAAAATCATAAATTGAGTTTATTAAAAATTTAGCAATTTAAGGAATTACGAGTAACACTTACAAAGCATTTCTTTGAATTCCTCATTGCTTGATATTTTATTTCGTTGTTTTCTGGGTGAATATTGTTCTCCATCATACACTGCTAATTC
Organism: Amiota communis; assembly: GCA_037043315.1. Classification (NCBI taxonomy): domain Eukaryota; kingdom Metazoa; phylum Arthropoda; class Insecta; order Diptera; family Drosophilidae; genus Amiota; species Amiota communis. The sequence continues at coordinate 591,354 of JBAMAV010001065.1, forward strand.
GGATTTTTCTAAACGTTGCCCTATAGTATGTTGACGAACAAAGGAGACAATGATGAGACAATGCAATAGAGATGAAATGAGAAAATTGTCTTACTTTCTATGAAATCTCCAAGATGAGATACACATTTCGTTTGTAAATTATTTGGAAATATCTGATCATCAATGCTGCCACCATAGTGTTCTTGTTCTTCTAATGATCTCTGCCAAATATCAAAGAACATTGAACTGGTGGTATCATTAGATTTACTGCCAGTTGATTCTGATTGTGTTTGATACTTGTATTTTATAAAATTGGCAACTTTATGTTCCATTGCGGAACGTCGCAGTTGTGACTCATAATTCATGTGACGGTATAGAAGATTCTCCTCTGTTAGTTCAACAAAATGACTGCAAGAAAAAACAAAAATTCCAATTTTTAAATGAGCAAAAGAAATAAGGTTTAAAAATATATAGTATGGTATGTAAATAAATAAATACAAAAGGGAAGAGAGCAAAACAAAAGGACACACAGTGAGTGTAAGAAGAGAGTGAGGAATTGGTTTTGTATTTTGGGTTGTTGAAACTCTATTGAAAATACCATACACATAGAAATAAGCCAAATACTAAATTTATAAAACATAATCAGGTCAAATCAACAGCGCGCAGGTTAAACATGCAAAACCTGTCTATCAATCTAAAGGGTGTCCCCTCTGGCTATGTGTACATACATACATTCTATATTATCCTTGAATTCACACAACACAGAAAGTTGTTTGCATCGCATTGGTTGCCCTCTTCTTCGTTCATTCGAAATTGAACTCTGAGTTCAGTTCAGTAGCAATGGTAGTGACAGTGGCAGTGGCAGTGGCAATATCATTGGCAGTGACAGTAGAGTTGGCAATAAGAGGTCAGGATAATAAACAACCTGTTGACAAAAATCTGAACCATACACATACATGCACATATACACACACTCACACATGTTAACATATATGCATATAAGAAGCGATTTACCCTCATCATCGTCATCATCATCATCATCTTCAACTGATTACACTCTTTACTCTCTGTGTTTGTACCAACATTTTTCTTATTGGCTTTACATGTCGTTCTGTTTGCTTTTTTCTTTTTGTATGTCCTTTTGCTTTTCTCCTCATACGTTTTAACTTGTCTTCAACTCACTTTGCCTCATGAGAAATTAATAAAAAGAAAAATAACCAAAAAAAAAAAAAAAAAAAATAAAACCAGAAGCAGCAAAAAAGGCGCCGAAATCGTTATGCCAGAGTTGCCAGCAACAATAAAAATCAATAAAATGTGAAAATAAAAAGAATAAAATTTGTGTATGTATGTGTGTCTGCCTGCGTTTGAGGTTTTTTGAGGTTGCTTTTGGCGAATTTAAGATGAACTTATAACACACGAAAATGAAGAAGAATGAAGCTTAAATGAATGAATTGCAAAAAAAAGTAGAAGAGAAGAGAAGTCAACAGAATTGGAATCAGAATCAAAAGAAGAAAATGAAAAGGGAGATGAGGATGATGATGATGATGATGATGAGAATGAAATTGGAGAATGTGAAACACAACACAAAGTCCATGGAGGAGTAAATTAAATAATGTAAAAAAAATCAAAAACAAAAATTGGATAAGGCTACTTCCTCAACAAAGAAAACAATAGAGAATTTTATCAAAAAAAAAAAAGAAAGAATCATTAAGAAAAATCCATCCAAAATAAATTAAAATAAAACAAAAGACAGTAATCAAAAAAATAAATGATTAGAAAAATTCGGTAATTAATACAATAGTAATCAGGAGACAACACTGAGTGACAAAAGATACATTGAGAAATCAAACAGTAAAGATGATCATTGATTGACTCAGAATTCCACACAATCGATTGTACATATTATTGGGTATACAAGAAAGTTTTAAAGAATTGCCAACAGAGAATACTAGTAGTGTTTAAGCATACAGGACCATGTTGGAACCAACATCATGAGCTTCTACAGACAACAACGAATGCTATTGAAGCGTGCGATTACGGAAAAATAGCCAGAATTGGTAGCCAGATATGAGCAATTAGTCTTTTACCATGACAATGCTTGGCCACATATCGCAAACATGGTCAAAACCTATCTCAATAGTACTGAATGGGAAGTCCTAACCTACCCGCCTTATAGTCCAGATCTTGCATCATCAGACTACCATTATATCAAAAATTGGCTTGCTCTCTTCGCCTCCAAAGACGAACTGTTTTATTGGCGTGGAATCCATGCATTGCCAGAAAAGTGTGGAAAAGTCATAGTTAGCGAGGTGTAATATTTTCAATAAAATACCGTGTACCTTTAAAACTTACTTGTATAATAGGAACGCAGTATTTTATGATAATTTCGACATGACTAGGGAGGTGCAAATTGAAATTATTGCTTCATGTCAACGGATCCCCAATGATAATGTCCTGTAATCTTCATTGATATGTTGGTAGGTGCATTTTTATACGAAAGTTTATGCATGGACGAGCAACAACAGGAAGCAAAACAGGAAAATTAAGAATGAATGTACTGCGTACATAGAATAATAGATGTCAAGAAAAATATCTAAACTACTTATAATTAACTCAAGAAATCATCAATTCAAAGATACCAATAAGAAATGAGATAAATGAGAAATTATACGTTCTTTCCTGTAAATATCTAATTAAAGAAAACACCATCACCATCAATTCTCTATGGTATAACAGCATTTCTTTAATGATACAAATGCCAACTCAACAAACTTAACCAAACTAACCAAACTTCTATCTATTCCATTCCTCATAAAATCCTTTCTAAACAACAACATTTCTTCATGAAGAAGAATTTCCAATAATTTTCGATATTTTGGTCATAATTTACAACAACAACAACAACACAACAACAATAAAAACCAAAACAGAAACAACATCATAAATATTAGTCAAAAATAATATGAATACATAATAATAAAATATTGTAAACAAAGAAACAAAGCAGAACAAAACAAAATTAATAATAAAAAAAAATAGAAGAAGGAAACATTTGAACGCATAAATGTATGCAATGTTTTTAGTTCAAAAGATTAGTTAGGATAGAGTAGAGAATTTAGTTCATGAGATACAAACTTATGAAGATGATGTATTTGTTGTTATTGTTATTATTGTATTAACAATAAACATTTAGCAGTGGGAAATGTATCTCGTTGTCTTTGGGCTCCTTAATAAGTGGACTTTGTGTGCCACTTGAAGCTCGTTAGCCAGTTATGAAGAGTATTATATAAGTATATACAATACAACAACAAAACTAAGTAGTAGATTGTGAAGGCAGAAACAGAGACAGAAAATAGAAGTAGAAGTAGAAGTAATCAACAACACACAATAAGTAGTATGACACATGGACAGACAGGCAGGCAAACAGTCATAAACTACTTGAGATACATTACTATTTACGTGCCATAAAAACACACAATCACACACTACTACCACTACTACTACATATATATGTGTTTGAATATATGTATGTGTGTGTGTGTGTTTGTGTGTGTGTGTGCTGTTACAAAGTAAAGTTCTCTTCTCTACTGATAAAATTGTGGTTATTATTAGAGTGTTTTGTTCTGTGTGCTGAGCTGTGCTGTGCTGTGATGCGGCATGGTGTGGTGTAACTCATTGTCATGTATCTCAAAGTGATGTGAAGTGATGTGGTTAAGTCTCTGTTTCAGAGAATGTTTAGAAATATGGACTTTGAAAAGGGGGAACTACCCATACCCTACCCTACTCTCTGCTTTGCCCAGCTTATTTTTGAGGTCCTTGTTTAAATTTGAATGAATGGCGAAGTGTTTGTGACGCCGTCCGTTAGTCAGTTGCGTTTGCCATAAATTTAATTGACAAAACATAAACATAAAAATTAATGTTTGTTTATTTTGTCATAATTTAATTAAATCAACTGAACTCAACTCAACCTAACTTTCAAATCATGAAAATATGGAAGAAATAAAAAAAAAATACAATTCATCAAAGAAATCAAACAAATAATTAATAAAAAAATATACCATCAAACATAGTATAGTATAGTATATCAAGATTCGATTAACAAATGTTTGACACATGACTGTGACAACCGCTTAACCAAAACTTAACTGTGTTTTTGTCATTTGTTGTTATTAAAATTGTTTCAGAATTCAAACTAAATTCAATCAATCAATCAATTGCAACAACGTTGGTCAACCAGTAAAATCAACAGCGATAAAGTCATGCTGGGATTAGGCAGGAGTTGACATCTATCAAACTACAATACAATATATCCACTTGCGTTTGAACAGAGAAGAATATGAAACAAGGCAATTTGATTTTCACAGGGACCGCAAGTAATAATTATTGGTTGTCGTCCACAGTGCGGTTTCAGGCCTACTCTTAACTGTATTCATGCGCTCAAGAATTTAAAAAAATTTGTCAAAAGCAAGTTAAGTTCCATCGTCACATTGGACATTCAGGCTGCTTTTGGTACTGTATGGCACAAGGGAAATTATCAATAAAAAATCTATTACTCCCTGGTGCCCCCTTATATATAGTTAAAATGATACATAGTGTTCTATTCGACAATTATTTTTGGGTTAATATGAATAGTGTCAAGTCTGATAGAAAACTGATAAATGCAGGCGTTGCTCAGTGTTCTGTGTTAGGTCCCACGCTCTATAATTTGTACACCTATGACATTCCAACGCTTATACATTATCATTCTTCGCTGACGACACTGCACTCTACTGTTTAGGCAATAGCTATAGTGAGATTAAACAATTTCTTACAGAGGCTTTTCACAACATTGCTAGATATTTTCATAGATGGAAATCTAAGCTAAATTCTAATAAAACAAACGACATACCCGGAAGCGTAAGCCCGGTTTGCATATAGACAGTAAACTTACGATTTCGTTGTCATATAAGCAGGACAATTGATAAAATTTACCCCTTAATTAATAGAAAATTAAAACTTTAATCTTATCTATATATATATATATATATATATATATAATCGTAAGCCTTTTCCTGTCTGTGCACGCTAATCTCAGAAACGGCTTAACCTAGTTGAATGCGGTTTTGACAGGTGTATTGAAGCAAGCTTCGTGTAATATTTAGCTTTTATTTTATCGAAATCAACCTGCTAAATCAAAAGGCTGATTTTCGAATGTCTTACTCTTTAACTGCGGGGAAACATTAAAGACCTTATAATTAGGGAAAAGGATAACAAAATACATGCTATTACAAACATATTTCGAATACCACGCGTACGAAGTTGGGGGCACAGCTAGTCTTTTAATAAAATAGGATGAGAAAAAAAGTTTGATGGTGATAGACTCCGACTCCGTTTGACCGATGACTATGAAAGTTGGTATATATATATTTATTTTTTCATGGAGAAGGTTCCTGCATACTTATTTTTTTTTCAGACCCGATGTTGTCGAGAAATTGGTGGATAAATTTTTTCTTATAAAATTAAGAGAAACTTAGTAATCGCTCACAAAATTATGTTCCGGTTATATGGCAAATAGAATATTAAAATACAAAAATCATGCACTGACAAACACTACGATAGGGCTGTAGCATGGCGCACTGGGAATGCTATTAACAAATAAATTAATAATTGTTAAGTCGATATTTGTGGCAATCATGGGATATAGGGGTCTATAATTTGGGTCACCGTAAAAAACTTCAAATATCGCAAAATAAACCGTTGGTTGTTTTTTTCTTTCAGAAACTGTCTTTTCCTTCTTTGGAGCCAATTCTCCGCTTTCAATCCATTGATACAGTCCAATCATTCCTCTCAGGTGTGAAGTAATAAACATTGTATATATATTTCATCCATAATTATGAGTCGACGCAGAAGAAACGCAGCTTTATTGTGTAGTCTCATCTTACGCAAAGCACTCTCATGTCTACCATATCTGCTAGCTAGCGTACTCTTTAAGTCGACGTTCATCCAAATTTAAACTTGAAATTTATTAACTTGGTACTTTCTATCAAAGTCATACTTTTCAAATAATAAGCACAATCTATCATATACGTGAAGTAGTATTTCCTTTAAAACACACTCTCATAAAATCTTAACACAAAGTATCTTTACTTGTACAAACATCTTGCCATATGCTGAATTGCGTTGCCTCAGCTGCTTTCTAATCGCATCGGAAAAACATTGATCTTGTCTCTCAAATGGCAGATATTGGCATGATAGATGCAAAAATCTGTCTAGCTAATACAAGTTTTAACTGTAGAAATCAATTATTGTACTCTCCTTGTTTAGATCAAATAATATGGGTCAAATAAACCATACAATATTCGAAGATGTGTGTGTGGACGATGTCATTGATATAATCCTTTTTCACATAAACATTTCTCTTTTACTTCACTGTGATTTTTTATTTTTGTTTTAAAATTGACCAACAATTCTTATTTGCAGCCCCTGTACAATTTTGAATTCTTGTAAATTTAATCTGATAAGGAGATTTCTTTCAATGAAAATAATGGTCAAAGGAAAGCTTTAAATTTTAAATTTTATACCATAAAAGATTTTATTCCAAGAAATTGATTTTCATTTCATAACATAAACTTATAGAACGAACTTGTGTAAAACTCTTTTCACACATCTGTCTTTCCTCTTAAAAAATAATATATAACTTTATAATTTAAAATAAATATGTAACTTTGTAAGTTACAAAGTAGCCCGCAAGTAGGAAGAAAGTAGAAAAGGAGCAATCATCATCGTCATCTGCAAATCACTTTAACTTTTCCAACTGATTTTTGTTTTATCAAATTTATCAAAATAACAGCCGTCTTCCTCTGTTTCACCTCTGCTTTCTTTTTTGTCTCAATTTACTTGTATTTTATTTCATTTTATTTTCATTTCATATACTATTGTATGTGTGTGCGCGCCATGTTTTATTTTCTTAAAAAATAATTTAGTGCTTTTGCCTCATTTAAGACTGCCGACGTCTTTTTTTGTTTTTTCTTAAATGATTTCAATAAAATGTGAGAGTGGAGCAGCAAAGTGAGGGGGAGTGCGATAAAGAAGAAGAATTAGGAGAGCGAAAAATGAATAATTTGCAGTTCATATGAGGAGAATGAAATGAAAAGTGACTGAGATAGCGCACCTTCCATGACAAAGTTCAACGCTAAGTTGAACAATCAAATTAAGACAAATATTGTATATACATCATACAGACATACATACATACATATGTTAGAAGACAAGCGGATATGAATGGACAAAAAGTGGCAGACCAACCACCAACACATAGACACATAGCTTGACAGAGACAAACACATAGACAGACAAAAGTCAAGTCAAGACATTGAGATGAAAAATGAGGAAGTGCAAGTAGTGAAAGTGAAACATGCAGACAAGCGTGAAAAAATAAAGAAAATAAATTCACACGCTTTGATGACGAAAGACTCTACTACTACTACACAACAGACAATTCTGATGATGATGATAATAATAACCAAGAATAATAGCGGTAGGGTAGGAGTGAGTGTAAGTGTAAGGTATATGATAAGGAAGTTGATTGTGGTAGTGGCAACTGCGGCATTTGGCTTTTGGCACCAACACGCAACTGAAACTCAACGAACTGAAAATAAAGAAAATGCAAAACACAACAACAACAAGAATCTATAGAAATCAAAAGAAAAATATCCAAGATGGCTGATGGAAAATGAAGGAATCTGAAAAAACACAACTTGTAAAAAATCAAAAAGTACAAAATATAAATAAACAAAACAAAACAAAAAAACACAAAAACAAAATAAAGAAATAAAAACACATTGTAAATAAGTTGAAGTTGAGCGAATGCTTCTCAATGCTACTGTTGCTGCTGATATACTAGGATGAGATGAAATTGCTTACTCGCGTGCTGCTATTTTTTTTTTATTGGCATGGTGCACTGGACCAAGAAACTCCTGACATAGAGAATTGGAAAGAAGAAACGCACACGCTTAAAAATACATGAAAATCTCAAAAATACAAAAAGAAATGGAAATATTAAAAAAAAAAATAAAAATAAATAAAATGGAATAAAAATAAATAAATGAATAAATAAATAAAAAGGAAAACACAGAAATAACTGTAGGCGAAAATAAGAAAATAAACAATAACAACAGCAACAGTAACAGTAACAAGCACGATAATGATGATGATGATTATGATGATGTTGATAAAAAGAAAAACCAAGAAGTTGAAAAGCACAAGAACAAAAACACGAACAGTGAACATACAAATGAACATGAACAACAAGTTTTATTTGTAACATATAGAACAACAACAAGGACGAAGTGGCGGCGAGTATTAGATAGGATCATGTATCACTGACAAAACAAGAAATCATCATCTGACAGACATCAAATGCTTAACATTATGCGTAAGACCCAACGACGACCCTTAGTCAAACACCTACCAACACCACCACCCACCACCAACATCATCATCATTATCAACAGCTTTGGCCTTACTTTAGAGGGATAAGCTGCTTCACTCTACTTACCTACACACACACACACATGTACCATCATTAAATAGCAACAAAGATTAAATAGAGTAATGCGTTTCAAAGTCTTTTAAAAAAAAAAATAATAATACTTCACAAAAAGAAACAAACAAACAAAAAAACTGTAAA